>OY856414.1:715061003-715653503 GCA_963693085.1 Alisma plantago-aquatica | reverse complement strand
TTTGTTATAAGAATACATATTTATTCTTTTCATCGAAAAGGGCAAGCCCCCCCCCTCATGAAACCGGTCTTGCACACAGTCAAAAACTATTAAAAATGCATGAATTTCCAAAAATTACAATAATAAAAGAGACATAAGACCAGCATAACTTTATATAGACCTTGGTTATAGTAAATCAAAAGTTAAAAATGTTAATTAAAATAAAATCTCATATAATATGGAAAAATGCTGGCAAGATACACAAATTCATTTATTACATGTGATTCTTCTATGAGTATTCCTAGCTAATTTTTATTATTCAAAACTATTTTTAGTTCATTGATAAATATATTTTTTAATGAAATTACAAAATTTTATCTAAAGTAGGAGTTTTTATATAAAATACAATGTATTCAATTTCATTAGAGTATGTCAATACAATATTCATTGTAAGGCATTTTTAAATAAGACTCATCACTTTCTCTTCATGTGAAGAAATGTAAAATTAATAAATCAAACGAAGAATCATATAAATGTTATCCAACATTCTATATGACTATACAAAATATATAAATTACAGGAAGAGAATTATTAAAATGTTACATTGTTATTCTAAGAAACCTACTTTTACAATGCAAATATGTATTTGTATACTTATTCTAACTATCAATCTATCATTTCACATAAAGGATAAATAGAGAATAATAAGCTAAAATTGGAGGATGATATTTACGCAAGCTATGATAATGAAACTCATGTAGTTAATTCGTATTATTGTACCGTATAACGTATAAGTACATATAAATACTATTTTATTCCCACACCATTATATTTCACAATATGCCAACAAGTAATGGACACTAACTTGCTCCCACTGTTGTGAAACAAAAGAAATCACGTAGAAGCAATTTTTTTGAAAAGAGATCTGACCAAGTTGATTTTTAGCTATTCATTTGTAGTGAATGAATATAAAATTAAGGACACATTTCCTTTCACAACTTGTAATGTAAATGGATTCGTCCAACTTATCAAAGATAACAATAGAACAGTTGAACATGTATCGTAAAGTTAAAGATGAAAGTGAAATATGTCCTATAATTTATGATTCAATGACCTATCTGAATACAAACGGACATGAAACTGACTTCAGCTAAATTTCATAGGTACAAGAATAATTCTATTAACAAAATAAAAATTTGGAACTATTTATCATATGAATTATGTATTTCTTGGGTCCTATATATGTCAAAACCATTTAGCATATAAATTTACATATTCTATGGATATTGAATTATTTTGAAAATAATATACATTTCTTGAAAAAATACATATAATTAAATACATGCAAGAGTTTTCTATATTCAATAAAGCTTAACTAGAGTACATGATCATAAGTCTCAAACAACAATTAACATATAACTTATTCCGAATGAATGACATCAGATACAACATTTCTTTTTGGTTGGTAAAAAACTCTTTTGCTATAAAAGATTCCAAAACTTTGGGTACAAGCAATGCGTCCTTGCATCCATGATAGAAATCCAGAGAGAACAAAAAATTACAAAATATGGACCTCACAAAAGGAAAAGAAAAGCTAACATGAAAGTCAAGCTATCCTATACTAACCATCCTAGCAGCTACAATACTGCTTACAAGAGACCAAAGAATCAACTAACAACAATAACACCTTCAAAGTGTGACCTCTAGCCTCCCGAAGAAGGCATAGACTACTAGGATAGCTACTACTATCAAACTAGAATAGCCATCTGGCTCTTCCTTACCAATCCAGATAGGCTTCCAAGCTACAAAAATCATGTTCAAAGACCCTTCAATGGCAAATAATATAGACCCATGTCCATGGATCATGAGAACCTCCCTATCCTCCATACACGTTATGCTCATATCCTGAAAGTATGGACTCTAGACAGATTCATATCCATGTTCAAAGATCAAATCAATACATCTCCAGAACTTTGAGCAAGCATATGCCTCCATAGAAGCGAGCAGAACCAGGAACAAAAAGACGGATAGAGAAGGTCTAGCCAACCTTCTTCCTTCCTGAATTCTTCTTCCTTGTAGACCAAAATTGGTCATAGTCCATGTACTTTGAGTCCCATTGATCCAATTCATAATCAGATTCATTAGACACAACTTTTTTGAATAGGTTTTCCTTGCTAACCTTTTGTTGAGTTGAGAACTCACAGCTACTCCAAATCCTATTTGGCATCCAAGACTCAGAAGCTGAAGCTTCCTTGTCACTTCTGGTTATCTCTAGTTCACATCCTAAATCCAAACCACTCAAATTGCAAATAGGAGAACTTCCAACCATGTCGGGCTCTACCATTTGAATGATAGTAGCAGGAGGTTTAGAAATGGAGAACTCTCATGCACTGTCAATGACAATGTCCTTAACCTATTGAGATATGAACTCTCGTAGGTTATCATCCACCTCAAGTTGTTTATCACAATCACTAATAATAGGAATCTCCTCGCGGATCATCTTAGTAGGCTTGGATGGTTCGTTGTCATTTTTTCGAGCGGTTGGATTGCCTAATTTAACCTGGATATCCTTCTCTGGTGGGGGCTTCCTCAGCTTCAGGGGACACGACATCCTTTTATGCCCAAACTTCTTACAGCTGGGGCAGACTACTGGCCGTGCAATTGGCTCCACCTTCAAGATCTTTGGGGAAGAATCCACCTCCACCATCATGGTTCTTGGAAGCTTAGCTTCACTACTGACCTTGACACAGACTAGGGCATCACCAAGGCATCCAGCAGCAACTGATTGATCATCAAAGTCAACTGGAACTAATATTGTGCTTGCAACACAGGCAATGTGTCGCTTGGTCCACGTTAGTCCAGGGTTCTCGATCTTAGCCCAGATTGGAACCTGCAAGAAAGAAAGAGGTTGAAGAGATGACCCTGGCATCCATGAATGGAAAACTACCAGAGATCCATCCATGAACCAAGGGCCTTCGTCGAGCACCCACTCATTCTCACTTTCAGTCAGCATTTTGACAATGTAGCCTTTGCGCTCTTTGGTGACAACTTCAACTGGACAACTAGGGCACCACAGCCTCTGAATCCATATGCTAAGTTGGCCACTGAAAGGCTTCCTTCCCATTAACCAAACTGCGAGATACTCCTCCCACGTCAAGTTGGAGCACTCCTGGCTCAAGATTGAGGCACACTTCATGCCTTCCTTTAGCGTCGGCTCAATGAACTCAATCCTATTTGATGAAATCTCTTCCCTACCTTGCCTACTGGTGGTGAACCAATCTGTGAGGCAAAAGGGTCTAGGACCTTCATCATAAAAACTCGGGGATGACTTGGGGTGGCTGGCGGCGCCGACGTCTTGAGCCCTAGACGATGGGGGATCTGGGTTGACTCTACTTCCTTCTCCATCGACCTCCAGTTGGCCGAGCGGAGGATCTGGTGAAGGCTCTGTAGCAGATTTCCCCCTTCCTCCTCTCACGCTAGATTGTCACCCTCACCCTCACCCTCACCCTCACCCTCACACTCTCCCACCTCTCCCATGTGCCATCCTTCATATTCCATATATAAAATTTATAAAATTTATAAAGCATGAAATACTATTCTTTATATAAAATTAAGACTAGGTATCTATTTGTCAATAAAATTTATGAGTTTTTGTTACAATAATTGAGTAATACAAATATTAGAGAAATTCAATATAGACATGGATTAACATATAATCCATAGTCTACAAAATGACTAAAAAAATTCAAATCCAAAATGATTAGTATTATATGGTTGGTAAGAAATCTAAGATCATCTAAATCATTACCGATTAAAGCATTTTAAACTATTTGGATATTTTTCAACTCATGTACCGTGTTCTCGTAAAGGTGCAGTGGCACATGGGAAGGGAACTATGAGAACCATCATTTTACTAAAGTGAGTATTCTAGATTTTTCTATTAGAACAAATAGATTGATATCCAACAACATTCAAAATTTTTAAAGGGATTAGTTAAATTAGTTGAAATTGAAATTTATTAGACATTTTTATAAAAGCTACATCTAGAACACTTATTTCATTTAATTCATCACATAATGCAACAAAGGGACTTTACAACTCACTATCATATAGGCTTAAATTCCCTTAATGTTTGTTAATTAGTTACTAATAGTCTTCCACATTGTAACTATCACATATTTTCCTAGGTTTGCTACTAATGAAAACAAAATTTTCAATCATGAGAAATTTTCAATAATATGACAGGCTAAACAAAATCATGTTCATCATGAAATTTTGATTGTAGTAAATAATATCATGTAGTTTGAGTACTTCATAACTAAAATTAGAAACACATTCACATTCTATTAATATGTAAGAATATTATTTACACATATTTTATAGTAACTATAATTATTTCTTTGAATGATTTCTTGATGTTGGTATGTCTCAAATAAGCTTTAAAATCCTAGAATGCAAGCAATAAAATAAATTGATACTAGGTGAGATATTGATTCATATCCAAATTTGCAAACTATGACTAAAAAGTAAAATTTGTAGTCCTCAAAATTATTTAACTATACTATAAGGATTTGAATTTTAAAATCCATATTCAAAATGAGAGACACTAAAATTAAATGAAAAAGTGGACAATGCCTATTTAAGTTAATACTAATGAAATATGGGGGTCTTTAATAAAATTGATATTACTAAAGGGCTAAATTTATAATTAATAACATCTCCATGATGGTATTAGTGTACAAAACTCAAGGTATTATCATTATGGAGAGGTTATTTGTAGAAGAAAATTAAGTGAAATTTTAGTGCATGATTAAAGCTTTCATAGTTGTGTGAAATATAATAGAATGAATATGCAATTTTGTCTTGATGAAAACCATTATAAATTATGAGATTGAGTGATTATGTTTTTAGTTTTTCCATTGCATATGTTTATAAGGCATAATTCATGTAAAGGAGTTATATTATAGGATATAAATTTCAAGATATCTACTTTATTAGTTATATATATATATATATATATATAGAGAGAGAGAGAGAGAGTCAGGCTAGTGTACACTCGACTGTACCGGAGGCACCATACATCTCAGTCGTTTTTGAAGATGCAATAATTTTTTGAAACTCTAAACCATTGATATTCTTAATTATCATAAGAACATACTATTTAATAAATTTTAGATCATTTGGACACTTATAGGTCGTGCATCTAAAGGAGGCAAAAATCATGTATTTCAAATTAGTTTTGTGCGTAGATTTTGTTGTCTTTGGATGAGTGACTTACACTCATCCAAATGAGCTCAAATTTTGCGCGTGACCTATTATTATTGTAACCATGAAGATCAATGGATTAGATTTTGGTAAAACATGGACTACATAGGCTAGCACCATTGCGGTGTACGGCGTGATCTGTACACTCGAGTGCATTCTAGCCTGACTCTCTCTCTCTCTCTCTATATATATATATATATATGTATATATATATATATTTATATATATATATATATATATATATATATATGTCACATACAAAGCACGTGCATCTACTAGTATAATATAGGTATCAACCGACTATCCGTCGACTCCTTGTCTAAATCTATAGGATATCCAATATTTTCCCTCCAGATATGGCCCTTATAGTCTGGGGGAAGGTGTCCTGCCATTGTTGTGACCCTAAAATCCCTCTCCACTCTTACTGCATAAGAATCTAAAGTTAGCATGATACATCTATGACACAATTAGTTATTTGCCTATGAATCCTTACCTTTAGAGAGATACAAATTTAATGGATGATAATTAGAGATTTTCCCTCTAATACATGAAATTAGATAATATTTTGTACAACCTATAGTCTCCTATCTCAATAAATAATGGTGGATAATGCCTCTACAAGAGAAACCTAAGAGTTCTAAAACCTAGTGCTAGGTTAATATGTTAAATTAAAAGTAAATCTAACTACCTATGAGTTAATATGTGAAAGTCATTAATTGTAATGTCATGTTGGATGTTGACAAGACATAGTATAAAATGTGGTTTACATGATGCTTCATCATATGATAAATAGGTGTCAAATGACCAAATGCATTCCTTGGACTGGATCATCTAATAGATACTTATGTCCACTTTAATTTAATTTTATGAGTTAATCAGCAATTCAGAATTATCTTTTTAAAATTGCATGTTTGGTTAGAATTTCTTTGTGTTAAATTTCTTTGGCTCTCTTTGGATTCTATACAACACTACACTACTTGTTATTTGAACTATTTTTTATAGAAAAGAGTATTTTTTTTTTATTATTGATAACTATGCACTATGTCTGTCAACATCAATTTTGGTATTATTGTCGGGGAGAAAAAATTGTTTGCTAATTCAACTATATTTAGTTCTTCTTAACTATGCAAGTCCATTGAATTAGTCTCCCTCACCATTTATTTCTTCTATTTTTTTCATTTTTGTGTAACTAAACTTCTTCCATTTTCAGTAGGAACCAAGCATGATGCATACCCCATATAGTTTGGACTCTTTTTTATAGACTCTTGACAATTGTGAGGTAGTCTTATCTGACAGGTGACTGTGAGATAGGAGAAAGAAGAAAAATAGATCCAAGTATATTCCATTTCTCCAACAATGATAGTTGAAAATGAATTTCTTGACTACACATATCCTCATTCTAATGAGGTGTTGAGTTTGACAATTGTAAGACCAGATGTGGATATCAGATTATTTATATTATGCCCAAGTGTAATGTCATCATGAAGCAAACCCTTTTTGCAAGATTGGCTAATGAAGATCCAAGTCTTCATGTTGAGAACTTACTCAAGATTTTTTATGTAGTAAAGATAATAGAGATGACGGATGATGGTCTACAACTCTGGATCTTCGCCTTTGCACTACTAGCATGGGCCAAAGAGAGTATATAAGGTATCAAGAAAGGGCCTATTGATACATTGTTATAGATAACATATGGTAACAGATTAAAGAAGCCATGTGACATCTACAAAGAAACATAATTTTACACCATATTGGGTCAAGATACAACATCTTAACAACAACACGACTGGAACTTGGTAAGACACTTCTTCCTGGATTCCTAAATGTTGTGCATAAAGCGAGTTTTAAACAAAATCCTTCAACAATCTTGAGCATCATATAACATGAATTAGCTCTGGTATCCCATACATAAACTGGAGAATCATATACCTGTTGGGTTTTAGGGGAGAAAGAGAAGGCAGCGGAAACAAAAAAAAAATTTCTCCCCCAACCCATACCGAGGAAACGCGTCAACGTCTATATAATAGGAAAGGATGGTTTGTGGAATCATACCTTGTCCCGAGGCTTGCTCGGCGACAATACCTCGCGCAATACGTGGTCTTCAACTCCAGACTTCGACGGCGTCTGTGCAGCTCCTGGTCGAACCGGGACTGACAACTCCTACTCGAACCGGACTGTCATATGACAGTTGTCCTCCTAAGCGGCAGTGTCCTCCCGCCTCTGTAGTAGTCCAAACGGACCACTTGGAACTCCACTCTCCTTGTCCCAAAAGGAAGTGGAAGGAGTCGCACCCTCCTGTTGACGTACTAGTCGCCAACACACTCTCCTGCCTCCTATTGCAACTGCAGTTGTCCTTCCCTTGTTGTACCTCCCTTTTGTGGGAAGCACTTGCTCGGGCTCTCTCACGGTTACCAAAACCAGAGAGAACGACAACTTGCAGAGCAACTGGTTGCACTGAGCTGTACTGTGAGAAGCCCCCAATATCCCCTATATATATAGGAGAGTCATGGGATAGGGTTCTCCATCCCGGGAAATGCGGGACTAAAAGCAGGAGTAGAAGGGTTCGGGATTTTCCACAAAAAGCAACCACCTCGCAACCTGAACTGATCAGTTCACTACTGAACCGATCGGTTCGGCTATTGAGCCGATCGGTTGGACCTGAGCTGACCGTTTGGGGCACTCCAACCGATCGGTTGGTGCCCTGAACCGATCGGTTCATAGTCCTAATCCGGCTCAAGCCTTGTTTCTTTCCCAATTGGTATCGAATACCAATTATATTCCCAATCGAATTGGGCAATTTGAAACGAAAGGAAAATTCTCACCAATCCTACTTTCCCAAGTTGCTCGATTGCACCAGTTGAACCGATCGGTTCAACACTTGAACCGGTCATTTCACTCAGTGCATGAGCCGATCGGTTCAACAATTGAGCCGACCGGTTCAGCAACCTCATCCGACCGGTTCATCACATGAACCGATCGGTTGGGAGTGCAGGTTGTACATAATCAGTCAAATGCGATTTCAATCAATCCGATACTCCAATCAATGCGTCCAACACCTTGAACCATACGATATTGAGCCATCGACTGATTGAGTTTTTAATTGAACTACTAAACTCCTTTAGTAATCAATCTAAACATTTCTTGTGGACAAAACTCCTCTTCCAGGTTAAATCCTATGTGTGTGACCCTGCAGGTCCATTTCACGTTGGCAGTGAAAGTCCATAACACTTATGACTTCACAAGCAAAGAGCGGTGCCTAGTCACACATCAGTGCTACCCAAGTGAAAGTAGAAAGTTGGAGAACAACTTTCATCCTACAATCCGTGAATGGTGTTACAGTGAATGTATAATTCCTTTGTCACTGATATCCCGAATGAACTCGAGGCATGGAACATTCATCCTGTCAACGTTCATTCACTTCCTTGATCTCAGAGTAGACTGGAAGAGATATGTATGACATCAATATCATATACTGATTCACACATGCGTTCACGCCTTTCTCAATCCTACTCATCAAGTGGCCATGGATATCAAACTCCCTCAGGAGGGACAAATCCCATATCTATCACTCACCCCTCAAAAGCCCCATGTGTCAAAGCCACCCAATCATCACCTTTATAACAACCCATGTTTCAGGACTGCGTTTGATGATGTCAAAGTGTGCCCAATGACATGTGTTGAGTGTAGTGATTTCAGGTCTAAGAATCACACTCACCACCATCACTGTGAGTACTGACTGTGACTACCATCTCATGGTTCCATGTGTCAAACTCACGGTGGGTCTGTCCGATACCTTGTTCTCTAACAAGTACCTATGTGTTTGGTTTGATATCTCTATATCATGACTAATGAGATTTTGTCATCAACCAACACCACAATCTAGTCTTGTGTGTCATTGTTGTCTATCTACCTTCCACAATGACATCCTACTAGGGACATAACAAGAATGTACAAACTCTTAGCATCCGTATGATCTCATCGTTCAGGTCATGAACCTGAAGGCATACGTCATTGAGTACTGTCATTCTTTAGACATTCAATCTGTTCTATCACTATCTCATATGACTGAACCAGAAAGAATTGGAAGCTTGCCTTTGATGTTTATCAAATCAATCTTGATGTATCCCACCAATCATCCCATGATTGGCTCTCAGGGCATACATACCAACAATACCAAGATATCTATTAAGATATTGGCATAGGTGATCACAAATGACATCCAAAAACAAAAAAAGGGATCAAGGATAAAACTCAATTGTGGTTGGATTTTTGGGAGAAACCCAAATTCCACAAGCCTCCACGATGAGTGGGATCGCCACCTTCACATAGGTGGGATGACACAAAATCAAAAACTGAGAACTAGGCAACCAATTACCTACTTTTGAATAAACAATAAACCATAAACTTAACACTAGAAGAGAAATAAAAGTTTGGAGTATAATCCATAGGGTGATATTCTTGTCATCAAAGGGAACAATGGGTCGACACATTATAGAAATGAATGTTCAAGGTTTCCAGAAATCCCATTCCAGCAAGAATCTCATCCCACAACCAGACCTATCCCAGAGTGCCAAAACCTCCTAACCAGACCCCAAAGAAGTGAAGCTTAGGCCAGATCCACAACAACATTGATCTGAGATAAGATCTTGGAGGAGGTCCAAATGATGTAGCCCTTCCATATGATGACGCCTTTGTCATGGTCTGAGATGGAGAAGAGGACCAGGTGGCCCACACCCTACCCAGGTAGAATCTCACCATCAATGGAAGCCCTAGGTGTCACCCTAATTGCTAGATAGATCTATTCATACATTAAAGGTCTTACTGACATCTTTTTTTAAAAAATATTTCCTCATAGTGATATAGGTGAGATCTTTAAGAAAATCTCTAATATTTAACTAAAACCTATAGAGACATATGATGATGCATGGGATAGGTACTAAGAAGATATTTTACTAGTCTCAACACCACAACTTGTCAGACTAAACAAAACTAGCACTTTCTATGGATGTATATCCCATGATGAAACCTCAACTATTGATGAACATGTTAGTGAAAGCTTCTTTACTAAGAATGCTAGTGAAGGCAATAAGATGATTCAAATCATGTCTATGGACCCATCATTAAGGGTAATGGAAAGTCGAAGATTTCATAGAAATAGAAAGATAGCCACAAATCTCAATGTGAAACTAGACAAGGTCACAAATAAACATAAGTCCATAAGTATAAATTAAGTACATTAGGTAATGGTGATGACTTATACAATTGTCAACACCACAATGTTTACTACAATTCTTCAACAACATGATTTGGTGAGGATCCGTTGAATGTCCCAGGGCAATACTTGTGTAATAATTTATTTTCAAACACCTACAATCTAGGGTGTAGAAGACATCCTAATTTTAGCCGAAAAGACAACAATGAGTTGCATCAATAATGCTATGATAACCATTTGGGACAAGTCAAGAAGAATGATTATCTTCAAGGCATTATCTCAATTTTCATGAATGAGGCATCTGCTATTATACAAAACCAAGAAGCATCAATTAAAGTACTTGGGAACCAGTTAGGGTAAGTAGATTCATACATTAGGGGTCTTTAAAACAATGAAGGTGCTATTATAGGAAATACTAAGGTGAACCGTGGAGAGTATTTGAATTCTATGTAAATCAACTAAGATGACAAGGAGGTTGTACTTGTAAAGAAGCCCATGTTACTCAAACATGTGATACCAAAGGAGTATTCAACAAGTAGTTCCTAAAGCACATTGAACCATAACTTAAAAAGTATAAGAGGAGTGCTATAACTTCATAGCTATAGGATAATATTTCAGTCTCATATGTGCTACCTCACTTAAAGTGTAAAGAGGTGCATCCAATTTATTCCAGTCAGCACACATGAAGAGGAGATGGAAGCTTAGCCTAACCCTTGATTTCCCATACAAGGTAATCAATCTGATGAAGTACATGAGAGTAAATGTGATAACCTGATTTTTTAGTGTTTTTATAACCATTATAGTATTTGAGGTCCAAAAATATTCCTGGTTGGTTAATCCTAAGGCATGGTGGGATTAATACAAAAACGGTTCCTTTTGTCTTAAATATGACCCTAATACCATTAGAGGTTCAATAACATCTATCCAAGGCCTTTTATGCACATGGCGATGATTACCACTAGTTAGAAATCCATTTAGATAACATATGAAGATAAATATCTGATGAAGTATACATGGATTCATATGAGTGAATAACAAAATCAAGGATGTATCATGACCGATGCTATGTAGGTTGAACTTGTGTTGATGATGTTAGAGGTAAATTAATCTATAGTGTAAGTTCAATATCGTTATACATGTACCCCTTTGGAGTATTTTTTTTTATTGAAGGACTAAATAATCAAGTTTGGGTACCCAATGTTTACTTGAGGTGTAGTACAATGTGATGAATCTTGAGGTTCAATTTCAGAGCCAAATCATGGTTCTACAAGGAGCTATTTAGGTTTGGATATTGCAAATAGATGTTGAATTATATGAATTGGGGAATATGGTTGTTGATATGTATAGCAAGTAGTGGCATTCAAGTGTCACACAACCATCAGGAATATGGGGCAGACTGCATAGGTGTGGCATGGCTTAATCTGGACTGTCACTGAGGGATTTAACGGTGAGAACCTTGTCCCCTACCTCCAGATATCATGAGAAGAAAGAGTCAACAGTTCGACACCCCTTTCTCTCCATGATTCTAGGGGTTATCAACCTTTTCAGTGTGAGCCCATTTTTCTGTGAGGGTAGGATCTAGACAATGACTCCTCAGTTGTGCCAAACTACAAAGAGACTAGAGAGATCGATGCCCAACTCCCACATTGTTTCTCCATCTCTTCTCATGGCACAAAACCAATGAAATAGAGTGGGGTAGAAGGATGAACAGGAGAAGATAATTGGGGGAAACAAACACCAGATTTCATGGAAGCCCAGGAGATATTCTTTTCATGGTGAGCATCCTAGATGAGAGACCCCCCATATCTCCCCAGTCCACGTCAATAGATGAGTCTGGAGGAGACCTTTTCTGCCTCCTCATCATGTTCTTACGATCCTCTTAAGTTCCTACAGACCTGGACATCCCTTCGCCACTTCTGATGAAGGTGAAAGGGGTTCTAAGGAACATGCCCAAATCATGCCGGTGACCTCCAACAACTATCAATGGCGGGCTTGAGGGGAAAGCCTCTAATCTATTTTGGAATTTCCTGACCTATTGCTTCATATCTGCGAGGAAGGGAGAGAAACCATGGAGGCCTTATCTTTGTCCAAGAAGGTGCTCACCAGCACAGAGTCCTCACCGCCCCATGCCACTACGGTAGTCCCACTCACATTCAAATAGAGGAGTACAGAGCAATCCTTTAGTTCCCTTCCTGTCATTCGCCACTCGCTGAGTGATGGAGCTTCCACTTGTGTGGAACTGCGTGCACCACTAAAAATCCTAAAGATAGTAAGTCTTTAGGTTTGGCCTTGCTTATGCTAGATTAAAAAATCCACCCACGTATGCTAGGATACATGGAAGTCTTATCGTAGTATAGTTAAGGGTCGAATCCACATGACAACAGTCTTATTAAGATCAACAAGATGGAAAACATTATAATTTCATTTAACTCCTTAAAAGTCAGATTTAGATCAAGAGTTGGCTTGATTGTTTAAACTAAGTGTAAGTAAAGTAAAAGTAGGAAGGTAAGCAGGAAAGTAAATTTAAGGTTGTAAATAATGATAAGAAACCACTAGGATGTGATCGACTTTCACCACCACTACTCATGGATCAAAACATACATCACAATAACTTGGCTTGCAAAGAAAAGAGTCTGAACAGTAAGTATCTTTGTAGGCTTAGCCTCCTTTCGGATAACTAACTATGAGAAACGTGGAAGTGTTGCAATGTCAGCCATCCCCAGATGAATGGCCACTTACTTTGCATCACTCCCCTCACAAAGTGTGTTCCTCGACCTGTCAAGGTTGTGCTTTCATACGTCAACTGATTCCATTTCATAGTATGAAAGAACTACCATGGAGGTGAGTTTACTCCACTTCTTGAGAAATGCTCCTAGATACCGAACCAAACGTATAGTGACTACACACAATCTGGAACCAACAAATTGTCGATATTCGAATCTAGAAGTACAAACATAGACAATTTGTACTAAAAGATAATAGATAACACAAGTTGGTGATCAAGCAACTAGCATTCATTAAACGATTGATGTTGAACTAAAAAGATAATGTTTTGCTATTGCAAATTCAAGAATTACAATGCATGAAATGAAAACATGGGTAGCAGGGCTACTCCTCACACCCTAGTATACAAGACTACTTGCTCATGGAAAGAACAAGGAAGGGGGCAAGAAGAGAGAGAGAGAGTGTCATCTCCATGAAGGAGGGAGGAAGTTCAACCCCTTGTAGAGAGAGAGAGCAACGATCTTCACACTTCATAGCTTACTTGATGATGAATCCTCCTCTTCCCACCTTCTTTGTCGATGAGAGAGAAAGTAGCTTGGAGATGGAGTATGGATCTTAGACTGGCAGCCTTGGCGCAGTGGGTGAAGGATGGAATGGCTCTGGAACAATAGAGGCAGCCTTTGGATGTCTGAAAAACTTCTCTTTTTGTGAGGACCCTTTGGGTCTTATTTGTAGGCTTTGAGTGGAACTCAAACCTTTGGGGATATTTGGGCCCAAACGGCCGTGAAGACTATTTGGGCTCTTTCTCGATTTGGAGACCGTTTGGACTCTCTCAGTTTGGAAACCGTTTGAGTCCTCATGGTTTGGAACCGTTTGGCTTTATTCGTTCTTGGGACCATTTGACTTTACACGGTCTTGGGACCGTTTGGCCTTCATTCGGTCTTGGGACCGTTTGGTGTCCATTCGGTCTTGGGACCATTTCATGTCCATTCAGTCTTGGGACAGTTTGGTGTCCATTTGGTCTTCGGACCATTTGGCGTCCATTCAGTCTTGGGACCATTTGGCGTCCATTCGGTCTTGGGACCGTTTGGAGATTTTGTAATTTTTTTGTGCTTTTCTATAAGAAATAAAAAGGGGAAAAGTTAGTCTTATGGTATATTTACAATGAAGAGGAAAGTTAAAGATTCTATCTAATTTATCTAAGAAAGAGTATGGAAAACTGAGGAAAACTAGTAAGATAACATCACAAAATGGGAGGTTATCACCCCCTCTAACTTAGAGTCTAGCTTGTCCTCAAGCTAGATAGAGCTGAGGCATGTACTGGTGAGGCGATTTTATTTAGTGAAGATTTCCATACTCCTTCTTCAATTCTGAACTAGAGATCTCCTGAAGTTTTATCAGGCTTCTGCTTGTGCTAACTCTTTCAGGTATTGAGAGTTGCTTGGATCTCAGGTTTCTTTCGTATTGCATAGCTCGCATTGGGACCACCTTTTCCTTAATCGAATTTTGTGCATGTTTTCGACTTCAATCAGTTTATACTTCTTTGAAAAACCTACTGGAAACTAAGATAGGCATGAGGGTTGGCTAAAGGCTGATGTGTAACTCCCCCTTTTAGTGGGGGAGGGTTTATCTAAACTTTTAGGATCTCACTACCGGGCGTGACACATCTGCCTTTATGAGGGCAGCTAAATGTATCGTTCAGGCGAGTCCTTTATCAACTTTTTCATATATTCAGAAACCTTAGGATCTCATTACCGTGTGTGACACATCTGCCTTTGTGAGGGTAGCTGAATGTACCAGTCAGGTGAGACCTTTATTGGTCCTTCATATAGGTCCTTATGCGTGGCACAACTCTCATGTTTTTATTCAATACTTTGGCTTTTATTCTTATACTCACAAGTTTAGGAGTTGGATATTTAGGGATTTTGTTTGGGCTTCCAGGCCTCTTTTTGAAAAGAAGAAAGCTATTCTTGGAGTCTTTCGACATGCACTTATTTCAGTTTTCATACTTGGAGGTCTACTTGCAAGGTTCCTTGATTTGGATTTCACCTGGTTCCCTCCCGTCCTTGAGAGAGGTTTGGCTGGCTTTGGCTATGATGTTAACTTGTGGAGGGTCTGAAATGGAATTGAAGTAGAAGCATGAAAATAAAATGTGAAAGTAAATAATAGTTCACCATTACATGCCTAAATTCTATGTCTATTATTGCTGTTTGAGGACTATTTTGATTCTGAAATTAGCTGGGGGTGACTTTGTCTTATGTACAAGAATTATTCTGTCAAAGAAATTACTGAAAAAGTCTAGATGTGAAAAGAAAGATAGAAAACAATGCATAGAAAAACCAGAGTGAATAAAAAGAGAAGAGGGAGAAGGGTTGAAAAATGATACATCGCCCTTGTCTAGTGTACCTCCCCCCCTAACTTATCAATCACTCTATCCTCAGAGTGTCAAAGTGATAGGTTGAAAAGTACATGGACAAGGGCATTAGGCTTCTATGAGTCCTTTGTTAGCTCCATGCATTCAGAGAAGATTAGCTGCGAACTTTCCACATAGAGCATGGTAATCCACATCTGTCATGTCCTCTACTGGTCTTCCAAGAACGGTGAGAGTGTACATCCAGTAGAGGACGTGGAAACCGCAGTCGTATGATTCTCGGAGCTGCTGGGGGCATCTGTGGCTGAAGGTTTGGCGATGAAAGTGTGCTTTATCGTATGCCCTTGTGTGCTTGCTTAAAAGACTGTGTAGTTTGTCAGCACACTCCTTCATCACCTCCTCTATGGGTGTCTTTGCTATCACATCATACTGATTATTATCTGGATCAAATTTGCTGTCAGAACTGTTATAGATGATTGTTGTTCCTTCATGAAGATTTTTCACCATTATCATCCAGTGCTCTGAATGAAGGAAAGGGAGCATAATGAACTTTGGAATTGTATGCTAGAGAAAAGAGATAAGCACCTCCGTGGTTCCGAAGTTCTTTATCTTGAGTAGGTTGTCCTTCATGTAAGCTGATTCCATGTAAACTATAGGATGGTTCTGTCCAAGGAGAAATTGATAAGCAGTCGTCAGGCTCACAGATAGGGATCCTTGTAATTGTACGGTTTCACAGAGGATATCTGTCATGACTAGAATATCTCCCGCTAGAAAAACAAGCTCATCTTTCTAAGCATATAGGCTAGACATGATGAGTCAGAGTTCATTTTCAGAAAGACACTTGCAAGTTGCAAGGTCGAAGTTAGGAAACATCGGTTCAATGGTAGGTGGGGGAACCATTTGTGTGGAAGGTATGTTGATGGTGACCCTTGTTAATAACTCGATGTCCCCTTTGTCTTTCGCCATATCGAAACTGTAAGGGTCCCATTGTCTTTTTTCGGGCACCGTGGCGGGTTGTTGTTTCTCCAACTCCTGTAATGTTTGCCGGAACGACTATTTCTGTGGGCGTTGGATAGCCGAGTAGAGGTAGCGAGGGACATCATCAGGTGCCATAGTCGGCTCCCTAAAGAACCTTTTGTCACAAATGAGATCCATGGCATAACACCCTTGGAGATAGTGAAAATCTTCTACGGCCAGCTCGGTGAAGGGGATTTGTTGATTAAGCATTTGTATGTGGCGTATAGTGCAGAAAGCGCAATCTATGAATCCTTCTTGTGTTTGGACTTGTGGGTTTATGATTTGGAACCATGGTTGGTTCCAACCCTGTCGGAGTGATGTCTTTGTAGCCCAAATTAATTTTAGGAGCTGAAAAGGGATGCATCTTGCCTCCCCGGCTCATAGACCAGAAAAATTGATGATTTCAACTTTAAGCTCACTGGCGTAGAAGTTGTACACTTTAGCGTTGCGAGCTTCGGTGTCAACGATCATGAGCAGCCAGTGGCCGGAAACTTGGAAGGGTATTGTGATATATCGTACCTTCCGTTCAATCCCCCTACACATTCGCCCGATAGTCTTGTTGTGCAAGTCCTTGTACAGTAGACTTAGAGCCAAAGTAGGTGATGCATTAAGAATTGGCTCTGGCCTTTTTGAGCTTCTGTATATTTCGATAGTGTTGGCAAGAAGGACACAAAAGATTGCCATCTTCACTTTTGATTGAGGTCGAATGATGATGCAGAAATCTTCATGTGTCATCTTACGCTTAGTCTTTATATTTGTGTAAATGATGTGCCCCCTTCTTTGGCATTGTCTATGATAGTGTTTAGGATGAAGATGTCCTAGACATCTAGGGTAGAGATGGCCGCCATGTCTAGGTCGTGCATCTTCTTAGGTAGAGGTGGTGGAGGGGGGAGCTCTTGTAGCGGTAGAAAAGAAGTCTTCTCTAGGTCGCCCATTTACTGTTGCAAAACTTCGTGTTTTTCTAATTCAGAATCATAGTCGAGTTCATCATCTGTGTCTAGACTCACTCTATTTGACTCTTCTTGCTCTAGGGGTAAAGGCACCGATTGTTCTGGTGTGGAGTAATGATGAGTTGTTGATGTTGGTGGACTAATGCTAGTTCCTAGGATACATTCCTGGAACTTAGCAAAAGCCGCTTCTTTGGCAGCTTCCCCCATAGATTCCATGGAAGAATAGTTCAGGAACTGATCCCCATATGATATGCTAATGTTGTCAATGTGATCGGGGGATTTGGGATCTTGTCCACCATCTTAGTGGTCTTTGTCTGCTCCCTTCTTTGAAGGTTCTGTTCCTCAGCTGGTTCCCAGCCCAGCATGTCCTGGGTCATCAAGTTTGTCATCTGAAGAGGAGATGTCATCATTGGAATCAGCGGAGGAGTCAGAATCTTCTTCTTCATCATCTGGCGCCTTATCTTTTATTTGTTTTGGCATTATTTTCTTACACTGTCGGTGAAGTGCTTGTAATTCATTAAGAGACACTTGCACATGCTCATGTGTCTCAAGCAGTACGTCGTGGGATTCCTTGAGATCAGAGTATCGTGCCTCGAAAGATAGGAGTCATGCAGAAAGGTGTGTGACTTGGGTCTGTAGGTGATTGATTTCATTATTTGATGATTCCTCTTGGCGTCTATTGAGTTGTGCAAGGATGTTAGTGATGTCATCCAAATGCATGTTGAAAGCAGTTTGCTTCTGCTTAAGCTCGTGAAGGCTCTCTGGCAGAGGTTGAGTCTGTGTAGAGATCCTTTCGACTTATTGAGCCAACGTTGCTTGCTGGCTTTTCACCTCAAGCACCAATTGTGGCAATTGTTTTAGGCGGTTGTCGATGCGTTTGACTTGTGTGGCTACTACTTCCTGTCGTTGGTTGATGCTTGAGAGGATGCCAGGTAAGGCGTGATTTTGCTCGTCGATCTTGGTGACTTGTTCTATAAGATCTTGCACAAAAGAAAAAATAGATTACATTGTGTTAGAAGGGTCGGTGAGGAGGTTTTGGATGGTGTCAAATTGACGTCCGAATTCCTCACTGACATTTGTAAAAGGGACCCCAGAAAAGGATGGGTGGGACGGCTGGGCTCGGGGTGGAAGGGTGGTAGTGTCTTGCGAAAGAGACACTAATGATGGTCCCACGAACTACATGGTGACTATAGATGGAGTCACTAGCGGTGTTAGGGTGGTGGCAGATGCGAAGGGTGGTGACATTCTGGGAGAAAAGGGTGGATCCGTAAATGTCGACGGGAAAGCGGTGGAGGTGGAGGTGAATGAGGTGAAAGCGATGTCGGGCGTTGATGTGAATGAAATGCTCGATGAGAAGGGGATTGAGGAGGAGGATGTGGGTGGAGACGTGGATGTGGGGAAGGGATTTGTTGGTGGAATTATTATGGAGAATGATGGGAGGGTGGTGGATTGTGGAATGGTGGAGGGTGGTAGTGTAGTGGGGGTGGTGGTGTAGGTAAGCTCAACATTGAGACTCATGATGAAGGAGTCTAGTGATGAGGTGGTGATGTGTTCTTCAGGAAGAGGGGGTTCTTCTTCTGGATTTGGTCTTGATGTCGGCATTCCCGACAACTGTTGTGTTTGCAAATGCCCTTTT
This sequence comes from Alisma plantago-aquatica, assembly GCA_963693085.1. Taxonomy (NCBI): domain Eukaryota; kingdom Viridiplantae; phylum Streptophyta; class Magnoliopsida; order Alismatales; family Alismataceae; genus Alisma; species Alisma plantago-aquatica. Next base: position 715,634,349 of record OY856414.1, on the reverse strand, counting down.
GATGGTCATTTTACCGATATTTTTGTTATTTTAGCTACTGGGGCGGTGATGCTATGCTCCGTCTGACCTGCCTTTGCTTTCTTTTCTACTACTTGGACCGATGCAAGGAGGTTAGTAAGCTCCTCTTCAGTGAAGAGAAGCTTATCATTGTCATAATCTACGAGCTCCGGTAGAGGAAGCAGCGTCCTAGAAGATTTTACTATGGGACATAAGATGTAGTCTAGCTTAGCATCTTTTTCCTTAATGATGTATGAAAACTTTAAAGTCTAGTCGTTGGTACGGATGTCACCCTTGATCTTTGTGCATCTGGGCAGTAGTCTATCCATCTTAAGATAATTCATAATTGAGGATATGTGTCCTCCAACACATCTTTCCTGAGGGCGTAAGATATGTGTCTGTGTATCAATTGTCATCCTATGTTGACTGACAGCCCATTAAGGACGGACCAGAGGATGAAAAGATCAAAAATGTTAACATTTCTGTCCTCTGTCCTAGGGAAGAGTGCACCTGTGAGGATTTTGTGTAGTGTTTGCACCATCCCAAAATGAATATTTGAGGCCTTGCAGGTCTTTGCCTTAAAAGTTGGGATCCCTATCAGGGATTTCCAGAAGATATGCTTGTTGAACTGGGAGCTTTCAACGCCTGCAACTTTGGCTTTTTCCAACTGCACCTTGTTGTCTATAAAGATGTCATTGAGTAGGTTTTCTGTTATGACAACTTTGTTGCCAAAGAGTTTGGTGACCAGCCTGCGGTCGCCTCCGTCTCTTGATATGTGCATTATGTCCACTGCTTCATTGGTGAGGAAGGTGAAAAATTCGGTTGTTGGCTTAACATAAGAATACTCTATGACAAAATAGATTCTTGTGAGGTTGGCATTGTTGAGCAAGGTGAGGATTCTGTCATAAATCCCCATCTTTTTCAGTACATTGGAACAAACATACTTTGTCAGCTTCAACATTTTGTCCAAGGATGAGAGTGTGTGGATGAATAGGTTTGTTGTTGGTGGTGTTGTAGCGGTGATGGTGGAGAAGACATGAATAGTGGCAGTAGCGGGAGTGGTAATGGTAGTGGCAGTAGTGGTTGATGGAGTGTATCCCGCCAGGATTTGTTCCCTTGTAGTGGATGGATGGACCTACTTCCTTGCCCATTTCTTTATAGGTTGTTCTTTGGCAGCTTCCTGGGCCTTCCTCTTCCCCTTGGACTTGGTGGTTGGGGATTCATCCTCAGAATTTGGCTCGTATTCCGAGCCTTCATCACTTGAAGAAGTTTCTTCTATAACTTGGGAAGGCTCCTCGGTTAAACCCATGTTAATGTTGTCAATTTCATTCATGACCGTGAGCAGATTAACTTTTGGTGGGACCTTTCCAGTCTTGTCATAGATGTATACAATCTTCTAGAGCTTGGCGCGGTCTTCCATCAATTGCTCCCTTGTCCAGAAGGGATCGTCATCGGTTCCAGTGAATTCTTATGCAGGTGATGCCATATCTGAAAAATTAGCAAAAAAATCGTGTTAAAAGGATTTGAATTTGCAAAGATAACAAGTTACATTATGTATGTGTTAATGTTTTTAGGTTTTAGTGGAATCCAAATGGTTTGTAAAAATGTTTGATACACTTATTAAGAGAAGAGTGAAAGAGAAAACCATTTGGGTCCAAACGGGTTTTACTCCAAACAGTTTCAAGACCGTTTGGCTCCAAGCGGTTTCAGGACCGTTTGGCTCCAAATAGTTTAAGGACCGTTTGGCTCCAAACGATTTCAGGACCGTTTTGCTCCAAACAGTTTCAGGATTGTTTGGCTTCGAACGGTCAACAATGCAAGGAAGGTGGAACGTCGGGGCCGTCGATGGTTGGTTAAAAAGGGGGCCAAAGCAGCAAATGATGGAGGCGACGCATGCATCGGTGGCTGATGAGAACCTCGTCGGTGATGCAATGCTGGCGATGGCGAAAACAAGGTGGATGTGAAGTGTGGTGTGGTGATAGAGAAGACAGTAGTGGCGATGGTGTTGAATTGCTGGTGTACCTTGTTGTGTGATGATGACGCTGACAGTGAAAAAATCTATGGAAACACACAGGGCAGACGACAGTGTCGTCGGAGATGGTGGTAGAGAGAGCAGGCGTCATGAGTTGTGCAGCAGTGAGAAATGGAGGGGATGAAATAGTGCTCACGCAAGGGTTTAGAGATTTAACTGGATTTTATATTTTTATGTTTGTTTTGGTTATTTATGTGAATTTTTATATTTTCAGATTAAAGACGATAAACCTAAATAAAATGAAGAGATTAGAAAAAAACAAGGCAAAATAAAAATGGTGATACTCAGATCTTGGGTTGCCTCCTATGTAGCGCCTGAGTTTTACGTTGCTGGCCCGACGAAAATCCAATTTGGTTATGTCGATGCTGAGGGATCGTGGATCTCGATAGTTTGTCTTGGTATTTTGTCTACTGATGTGCAATATCTCTGCAATCGGTGGACGTTAACTGTCCGTTCTCCTCCATTATTTTCAAAGACGATGACTGCTCCGGTGCGGTAGATGTGTTTAATTGTGAAGGGTCCAGACCATTTCATGCGGAGCTTCCCGAGAAACATCTTAAGTCTGGAATTGAAGAGGAGGACCTTATCTCCAACAACAATGTCTTTTCTTTTGAGGTGGTCGTCGTGCCACATCTTTGTTTGTTCTTTATATATTCTGGCACTTTAGTAAGTTGTCATTCTAAGCTCTTCAAGTTCTTGTAGTGGAAGTTGTCAATATTCACCAACACTTTTGAGATCAAAGCTTAGCTTTTTATGGCCCACCAAGCCTTATGTTCCAGTTCAACTGGAAGATGGCATGATTTCGTATTTACCAGTCAGAACGGGGTTGTTCCAATCGGTGTTTTATAAGCTATACGGTAAGCCCAAAGGGCATCGGGAAGATTGGTGGACCAGTCGGTACGATGTCTATTGACTATTTTCTCTAAAATTGCTTTCAGTTGTCTATTTGAAACTTCGAATTGGCCACTAGTTTGTGGATGGTAAGGTGTGGCGACCTTATGGTTGACTCCATATTTTTTTAGGAGGGCTTCAAAGCTTCTTTCCAGAAAATGGGTCCCTCCGTCAGATATGATAGTCTGGGGGACTCCAAATATGGGGAAAATGATGTCTTTGAACATTTTGATGACTGGCGTTCAATCGCTGGAAACGGTGGGTATAGCTTCTACCCATTTGGAGACATAATCCACAATGACCAGTATGTTAGAAAATCCATCAGATTAGGGGAAGGGACCCATGTAGTCTATTCCCCAAACATCAAAAAGTTCAATTTCTTTCCACAAAGTGAGAGGCATTTCATTCCTTTTAGTTATACCGCCAGAAAGCTGACATTTATTGCACGATCTTAAAAAATCATAGGAATCTCTTGCTATTTTTGGCCAAAAGAAACCTGATTGTAGAACATTTAGAGCGGTCTTTTTCGAACTCATGTGTCCCCCAGTGGGGTCAGAATGACAATTTTCTAAGACAGGAGTAATTTCCTCTTCTCATATGCATCAACAGAAATGTCTGTCTGCACATAGATGAAAAAGATAGGGTTCATCCTAGTAGTATTGTTTAGCATTGTGGAGAAATTTCTTTTTATCGTGGTGAGAGGCGGAGGGGTGGATGATTCTTGTAGCCAGATAGTTCCCTATGTCGGCATACCAGGGGAATCCGGTGGTAATTTTCATTAGCTGGTTGTCAGGGAGGGAGTATCGAATAGTTACATTGTCATCATCTTGACATTCGATGTGACTTAGATGATCAGCGATGACATTTTCCACTCCACTTTTGTCTTTTATTTCAAGATCAAATTCTTGCAGCATTAATACCCAGCGAATGAGTCTGGGTTTTGCATCCTATTTCTGAATAAGATATTTGATGGAGGAGTGGTCTGTATATACTACGACCTTTGATCCAATTAGATAAGAATGAAATTTTCTGAAAGCGTAGATGACGGCTAAGAATTCATTTTTCATAGTAGTATAATTCTTTTGCGCCTCATCTAACGTCTTGGATGCGTAGTAAATTACATATGGCTTTTTTCTAGTATCTGCCCCAGCACAACCCCTATGGCATAGTCGCTAGCATCACACATTATTTCAAATGGTTGTGACCAGTCAGGCGCTCTTAGAATGGGTGTTCAGATTAGAGCATTCTTCAAAGTTGTAAAGCTATGCAGACATTCCTGGTCAAAGTTGAAATCAATATCCTTGGTCAATAGGTATTTCATAGGTTTTGCTATTTTTGTGAAGTCTTTGATAAATCTTCGGTAGAAACCGGCATGACCTAAGAAAGCTTGCACTCCCCTTATGTCTTTGGGTGGTGAAACTTTGAGATGCCATCGATTTTTTCCTTGTCTACTTCGATTCCTCTTTCGCTTACTCGATGTCTGAGGACAACACCTTCAGTCACCATAAAGTGACATTTTTCCCAATTTAGGATAAGGTTTGTTTCCTCGTATCCCTGTAGGACATTACTTAGGTTGAGCAGACAATTATCAAAAGAATCTCCATATACTGAAAAATCATCCATAAACACCTCCATAATGGTTTCGGTTAATCCTGCGAAGATAGAAGTCATGCACCTTAGAAGGTTGCAGGTGCGTTGCATAGCCCAAAGGGCATCCTTCTGAAGGCGTATGTTCCAAAGGGACAAGTAAATGTGATTTTTTCTTGATCTTCGGGGTGAATTGGGATTTGGTAAAACACAAAAAATCTGTCAAGGTAGCAGAAATTTTTTTGGTGGGCTAGTCGCTCAAGGACCTCATCAAGGAAGGGTAAGGGAAAATGGTCCTTCCTTGTTGATTTGTTCAATTTTCCATAATCAATGCACATTCTCCAACCAGTAATGGTCCTTGTAGGTACTAGTTTATTCTTATCATTTAGGACAATAGTGGTTCCCCCCTTTTTGGGGACCACTTGGACATGACTAACCCACTGAGAGTCAGAAATTGGATAGATAATACCCACTTTCAAGAGTTTAAGAACTTCGAGGCGAACTACCTCTTTCAGATTTGGGATCAGTTTTCTCTGGTGCTCCCTTGAGGGTTTGAACTCTTCTATCATAGGTAGTTTATGCATGCATAGAGCTTGGTTTATGCCTATGAGGTCAATCATTTTGTACCCAATTTCTTTCTTGTGCTTTCTTAGTTCAGTGAGAAGCCTTTCTTCCTGATCATCAATCAGAGAGGAGCTAATGATAACTGGGCATAATTTTTCTTCATCTAGGAAGACATGTTTGAGCCCAGCTGGAAGAGTTTTCATTTCTGGGGCTTTGGGAACTTCGTTTTTTCTAATATGGAGACAGATTTTAGTTCTTCAAAGGTGGCTTCTGGGGCTTTTTCAGCCTGCTCCAAGTATTGCAGGCATTGCTGAACTAACTCGTTGGTTGAAAATTCAGATTTCAGATTTATTAGAGAATCCTCTAGGGCATCTGCTGGTTCTGGATTTTCTTGCTTGAGTTGAGACATTTTATCAATAGCTTCAAGTAGAAAAATCTCTTCATGGATAATAGGGCTCTTCAGGCTATTGAAAACCCGGAATTGAACAGTTTCTTTACCCAACCTCAAGGTAATTGTGCCAGCCTCGAAATCAATTAATTCTCTAGGTGTAGCAAGGAAGGGTCTACCGAACATTATTGGGTACCTTAGGTCTTCTTTTATATCCATAATGACAAAGTCACAAGGGACATAAGAGTCCCTCTCCACTCTTACTGGAATATCTTCAATGATTCCAAGGGGTGCAGTAATGGTGGAATCAGTGAGTTGGATGGTCATTGATGTAGACAATAGGTCAGTGAACCCCAATCTTTTGCCCATGGAGAATGGCATAATTGATATGTTGGCTGCCAAGTCAGCCAATCCCTTTTTACAAGATGTGTTCCCAATAGAGCATTGTAAGCCAAAGGAGCCAGGGTCCTTTTGTTTTTTCGGCATTTTATTCAAGATGATATCAGAAGTGGTTTGGGCTAGTTTGACAATTTCATGCTCCTATGTCATATATTTCTTTTATAGCAGGGTCTTTAGATATTTGGACCAGGCTGGGATTTCAGATAGGGCGTCGAGAAAAGGAATATCAACATAAAGTTTCTTCATTGCCTCTTTGAATTTATGGAATCTAGACTCTAGTCTAGTTTCCTTTATCCTACTAGGAAAGGGTATCCTTGGCTTATATTGTGGAACCCCTGGTTCTTTGGGACCTTGTTCCTTTTCTTTCCTTTCTTCAGCTTCTTGACCTGATTCTTTTGTTGGGATGATTTCAATTACATCCATGTCTTCTTGATTAACCGTGATGGCTTTAGTAAGAGCACGACCAGACCTTGTTGTGGCAACATTTAATTGTTCTGGTCTATGTTGATTGTTTCTTGGATTTGTTTCTGGATGGCCAGTGAAAGTGCCTACTGGAGGTTTTAGCTGAGCTGCTATCTGTGCTAACTGAGTTTCTAAAACTTTTTGTTGGGCTTGCTGGTTAGCCAGCATGGTTTGTTGTAATTGCAGCATTTTCCTTATCAAGGACAGTTCATCAGTGTGCTGTGGTGGGGTATTCTTCTATTAAAATTGAGTGAGTTGCTTCTGCCCTTGAAGTGGTTGTTGTTGAGGTGCTGGCAACTGAGGTGGATGGGGTTGTTGCAGTTGAGTTTTTTGTAATTGTGGGTGTAGAGGAGGGTGAGTAAATTGGTAGTATGCAGAGGAATTTCTTTGGTAGTTGGATCTCTAGAAATTGTTTCTAAGATTCCCTTGATTTTGGTTGTAGTTGCTTTGAAATCTAGGTGGTAGTCTGTTGGATGTTCCACCTTGTGTTTGAAGTTGTGGGTTAGCAGTCACCGCAAGATTTCCATATTGAAAACCAGGATGATTTCTCAATTGATTTGGATTGTAGTAAGCTTGTCCTGATATGGAATGAATGGAATTTACTTGTTCTGGCATCTAATCCTCAGGGTGTTCAATGATCAGCTCATACTATGGATGATATGGTTGCAAATCCATCATTACATTGTATAGGAGACCACATGACAATGTGGGATTATCGGATGCATGGAAAGCCTCGCATGTTCCTGTGGTTGCTTTAGCTTGTTGGGGGTTCTTCTTCCTGTCATATTCCCTAAATGATGCTTCAAGGGCTTGTTGGTTTTTGGCTATGGTTTTCAAAGCTTTGGCTATATCTTTCATTTCTATAGATTCTTCAGCTTTACAAACCTTTAGAACTCCTCCTGTGGTCGCCCTCCCCCAATTGGATTGATTTTCAGCTCCGAGAGTGACGATTCTCCTGGTGTCTTCGTAGTTTTGTCTCATAAAGTTTCCTCCAGATGAGGAATCTAAAAACTTTTTAATTTCATCACTTACTGCCCTATAAAAAGTTTCTATCAGTTGATTTTGCAAGATTCCATGGTGAGGGCACTTCCTCAAGAGTTCCTTGAACCTTTCCCATGAGTCAGCTAGTGACTATCCAGGTAGTTGAAGGAATTGGTTGATTTGCCCTCTGATTTGGTAGGTTAGTGAAGGTGGGAAGAATTTCTCCAAGAACTTCTCTTCTAAGGGAGCCCAGGTTGTGATTGGCTCCCCGTCCAAAGAATTGTACCAGCTTAGTGCTTTTCCAAACAAGGTGAAATTGAAGTGTCTAAGCATGACTGCATCCATGGTTGTTCCAGCTTGTGGTACCAACCTGCAAAGAGCTTTGAACCTCTTCAAATGGTGCATACAGTCATCTCCGACACTTCCATAGAATGAGATGCCCTGCATTATTTGGATCCATTGTGTCCTAATCTCAAAATTAGGCGTGTCGATGAGTGGTGGTTGGATTGGATGGTTGTCTTCATAGTTCTTGGGGATAGTGTAGTCCCTTAGTTGCTTGCTCCTTATCAACAGTTGTGCAACATCCTTGGCTGCTTCATTCTCAGCACGGATGTGGGCGTGCTCTTTAGCCCGTACTTCAGCCTGAACTTGGGCGTGCGTGTCAGCAATGAGTTGCACTCACTGGGCCGCTATGGCGGCGTTGACGCTTTCCATCACTAGTGCAGCTTGGCATTGATCTTCGACCATTTTTATGGCCATTTGATGGTTAAGTCTAATGCGGCGATGGAAACTTCTCTCTACCTCAGAGTCATACTCTGGATCAGGGGAGAATCCGAGATTATGTGATAGTTGCATACACGTCTTCTACCTCACTAGAGGAAGAAACACACTTTTCAGATGATGTAGGAGATATGATGAAATCAAGAGAATATGGAGTAATGTTTAAGAAAAAGTGTAAAGCCCTAACCAACTAGCAATATGATAAATGAAATTAAAACGTTATGTTGTCCCCAGCAACGAAGTCAATTTTCGATGGAGCTTCCATTTGTGTGGAATTGCGTGCACCACTAAAAATCCTAAAGATAGTAAGTCTTTAGGTTTATCCTTGCTTAAACTAGATTAAAAACTCCACCCACATATGCTAGGATATGTGTAAATCTTATCGTCATATAGTTAAGGGTTGAATCCATAGGACAACGGTCTTGTTAAGATCAACAAGATGGAAAACATTAGAATTTCATTTAACTCCTTAAAAGTCGGTATTTAGATCAAGAGTTGGTTTGATTGTTTATACTAAGTGTAAGTAAAGCAAAAGTTGGAAGGTAAGCAGGAAAGTAAATTTAAGGTTGTAAACAATGTTAAGAAACCACTAGGATGTGATCGGCTTTCACCACCACTACTCATGGATCAAAACATACATCACAATAACTTGTCTTGCAAAGAAAAGAGTCTAAATAGTTAGTATCTTTGTAGGCTTAGCCTCCTTTCGGATAACTAACTACGAGAAATGTGGAAGTGTTGCAATGTCAGCGATCCCCAGACGAATGGTCACTTACTTTGCATCACTCCCCTTGCAAAGTGTGTTCCTTGACCTGTCAAGGTTGTATATTCATACGTCAACTGATTACATTTCATAGTATGAAAGAACAACGATGGAGGTGAGTTTACTCCACTTCTTGAGAAACGCTCCTAGATACTGAACCAAACGTATGGTGACTACATACAATCTAGAACCAACAAACAGTCGATATTTGAATCTAAAAGTACAAACATAGACAATTTGTACTAAAAGATAATAGATAACACAAGTTGGTGATCAAGCAACTAGCATTCATTAAACGATTGATGTTGAACCGAAAAGATAGTGTTTTTCTATTGCAAACTAAAGAATTACAATGCATGAAATGAAAACATGGGTAGCGCGGCTACTCCCTGCACCCTAGCGTATAAGACTACTCGCTCATGGGAAGAACAAGGAAGGGGGCAAGAAGAGAGAGAGAGTGTCATCTCCATGAAGGACGGAGGAAGGTCGATGATGAATCCTCCAGATTCACCCTCTCAGTTGCCAATTCTAAGGATTTTGTGGCGCATATCCACTGATCTACCCTCACTTTGGGTTTATTTTAAGTATCTCTTCAGTTTCACGTAAATAATGCTCTACTAGTTCTAATTACTCTAGTTTCCAACTTATTTGATCTCATTTTCCCCTACTCACGTTCTCTCTCCTCTGCAGATCATCCTCAACTATCACCAACAGTCATGACCCCTACAACACTAACTCTAGCGGTCTCAAGACCATTTGAGCCCATGCAGTCGCAAGACCGTTTGAGCCCATGCGGTCTCAAGACTGTTTGAGCCCATGCAGTCTCAAGACCATTTGAGCCCACGTGGTCTCAAGACCATTTGCGTCCATACGGTCTCGAGACCGTTTGAACCCATGCGGTCGCAAGACCGTTTGAGCCCACGTGGTCTCAAGACCGTTTGAGCCCATGCGGTCTCAAGACCGTTTGAACCCATGCAGTCTCAAGACCGTTTGAGTCCACGCGGTCTCAAGACCGTTTGAGCCCATGTGGTCTCAAGACTGTTTGAACCCATGCGGTCTCAAGACCGTTTGAGTCCACGCGGTCTCAAGACCGTTTGAGCCCATGCGGTCTCAAGACCGTTTGAACCCATGCGGTCTCAAGACTGTTTGAGTCCATGCGGTCTCAAGACCGTTTGAGCCCATGCGGTCTCAAGACCGTTTGCTACGATTGTAAAGACCGAATGGATAGTCAAATACAAGACCGTTTGGAGAGGCGATCTTAACCTTCTTGCCACAAGCCTCAGCGTCGTCAGCAGCAGCAGCGACGGTGCCCACTACGGCTGGCTTACCACAAGCGTCGGCGTCGTCAGCAGCAACAACGACAGCGCCCACGTCATCAGTAGTAGCAATGAGGACGCTCGCAACACTTTCAACCTACCCATCGACACCACTGCTGTCTGCGACCGCCAACATTTTCTTCTTCACCAACCTTGCTCTGCCGCCATCGCTTAGCCTGCCACGAGCACCGACACCCTCCTCTTCACCTACCACAGCTACAATCCAGCAGTAGCGCCGTCGTCATCATCTTCTTCTCACGACTTGCATGCACATGACCATGAAGGCAAGATCACATGAACTAGCGAAACCGCGTGAGCATGAAACCGCATGAGCATGTAGCTATGAAACCGCATGATGCTGGGATGAGAAACCGCATGAAGAACGCATGCACACATCCATGACAAAGACCGCATGAGCAAAAACAGCAGCAGCGTCATGGGCATGAGAATGCATGAGAACGCATGGCAAGGATTAGTAGAGTCCACGTGACTCAACAATTGATTCTTGGAGTACACCCATGTGAATGCATGCATGATTGAATGGATTTGCAACTAAGGCCAAAACCGCATGAAGTTGCAGTTCCTGAGAAGCCAAAACTGCATGGCCAATTGCCATGTGAAGACCGAATGGTAAGGCAGCTGAAATCAAGACCAAACAGCCCTATGTGTGACTAGCAACTTTGGCGCCCACGAGTAGAATGGAGTGATCATTGCTGATTGCATGCAAATCACATGAGCAATGGAGCCAAGATCGTATGAGCAATAGGAGCCGAAACCGCATGAGTAATTATTCATGAAACCGCATGAAGCGCTGAAGTGAAGACCGTATGACGTGAAACTGCATGGATGGTTGGGAAGTAAAGACCGCATGGACCCACGCGTGCATAGAGAATGCATGGCCCTAGCAATGTGCATGGAGCTGCAATCCGTGAAGAACACATGAAGACCACGCGAACAAAAGAAAGCAAGACTGCATGGAATTGCGTATGAAACTGCACGACCGAGCAGACCGCATGGAATTGCACACACTACCAAACAGTTTTGAAATTACAAAGCAAGACTGCATGTACATGAAACTGTATAAGCATTTGCATGATCAAACCGCATGAGATAAAGGACACGCACAAGGTGTGACTCCTTGTCCCAAGATATTTTGGCAAGGCTATAAATAGAAGGGTAGAGGCATGGTTTTGGGGGGCTATCTCACTACGGCCCAAGGCTGCCGGACTAGGACTAGTGCCGGGACGCCGCCAGACTGCCCGAGCACCGTTTCTAACCAAATTTCACCTGCAGCCCTAGGATCCCGACCTGAGTCCAGATCCGGTATGCTGCCAGACTAGGGACAGATCTAGAAGGCTGTTCCACTGCCATCTTGCTACCACCTTTGTTCTACCATCATTATACCTCATTCTAACGGTGCAATCTCGGAGATAGACCCGACGATCGAGGCAGAGAGATAGACGCCATCGACCACAACGGAGCAGTCCCGAAAAATGTGACGATCTACACTAGGCTGTCACAGATCTACTCTTCTGCTCCGACGATGATTCCTTTCTCTCTCTTCTCTTTCTTTGTTTCTTCCTCTATGAGGAGCGAGTAGTTCCATCCACTGGGGTGCGGAGACTAGCCCCATTTCCCGTGTCTTGTAACTTGTACTAAAAAGATGTTATCATTCTGATTCAATACTAAATCATTTCATACATACTTGAATGTTGCCCGCATTCTTGTATGCATTTATTGTCTTTCGTTGTGGTTTGTCTACGACCGCTCTTGAGACTCGAATACCGATTTAGTGTTTGTTTCTAGTGTGTGTATCCACCACACATCCGTTTCGGTATCTAGGAATGCTTTCGAAGGAGTGGGGTAAACTCACCTCCATCGTTGTACTTTTATACTATGAAATGGAATCAGTTGATGTATAAAAGTGCAACCTTGACAGGTCGAGGAACACACTCTGAGGAGAGAGTGGTGAAAAGTACTTGACCATTTGTTCAGAAATGGCTGACACTGCAACACTCCCACATTTCTCGTAGCTATATCCTCGAAAGAGGGATAGACTATAAGGATACTAATCGATTTGGTAATCATCGCTCGCTTGCTAGTTTTCTGATGCACATTTCATGAGGTTGAGTAAGATTTTCTCTTCGGAGACCACATATCTTCATTGACACGTAGATATGTACCGGATGACAGTTACTCAACCCGTGAAGGATGTGTGCATTACTCTTGTCCTATAAGACATCGGTATTGTACAACATCCATGTATCTTGCTTACAAGTCTTGCTATGTCTGGTACAAGTGCAATTCATGTGTAGTGGTGGCGAATACCCGCATCACCCTCGTGATCCATCATCATTTGTTAAATCTTAGATTTTAATCCTTAAACTAGTTTTTATTCTTGCCTTTACTTTTGCATGTTTTAGGTTAAATAACTCAAATCAAACTTTTGGTCTTAGATGATTGACTTAGATCGGTACGAAACGAGAAAAAGACACTCAGATTCTTAACGTTGTCCTTTGGGTTCGATCCTAAATCTGTACTATGATAAGGCTTCCACACTCTTGTGGGGTTAGAGCATTTATCTAGCACTAGTTGTAGGTAAACCTAGAGAGAACATCAGCTCCCTAGGGTTTTTGGTGCATATTAGGACTTCCATTGGAAGATTAATCTTTTGGTGCAAGTTCTAGCTCCATCAAAAAATGGCGCCGTTGTCGGGGACAACGGTATAAGAATTGTCTTTTTCGAATTTTGTGTCGATTTAGGTTTCTCTAGGGTTTTTCATTTTCTTTTCAAAAACCTAAAAAGTGAAGGGCTTAATCTTGCATATCTTCTTTGATTTGAAGTGGTTGGTCAAGCTTGATAAACTCTTTCTATGATTTCAGGTACCAACTCTCTTAAAAATGAAGCAATCGACACCACCAACTGCCAAATGTCAACTATGTGGAGACTATTCTCATACATCGATTTACTGCTTCAATGACCCTCCTCTCTATGTGATGGCTCTACGTCAAGTAATTGTGAATCATATAGTTGGGAAACTCAAAGCAGCCTCTTCATACAACTATGGATATAACGCAAGTTATAATCCATATCACCCTGGAGGCTACTACGAAAAACCTAACTATGGAGGATTTCAAGATGTAGACTGCAATGAAGGAGGGAACCTGGAAAACAATGCAAATCAATACTATGATGAGGAGAGATGTTATCAATACCAACCCAACGGGCACAGTGAAGAGCCTTTTAATGAAGATCAACGCACATCGATAGAAGAACTACATGCTTTACAGACGTCGGTGGCTCAACAACTAGCTGATCAGACAACCGCAACTAAGAAGTTGATAACCGATCTTGATCAACTTATGCAACTTGTCAACGCTCCTGAGCAACATGTAGAACAACCACCTATTTCAACTAAGCACATCCCTAGTCCACATGTTGCAATCAATTACGATGATGACTATGAAATCATGTGGGATATGCCTTCCAATGATCTTCAAGAATCAGTGCAAGGTGAGGAATCATCTTCAGAATTAATAATTGAACCCAAGGACGATTTCTTCATAACATTACAAGAGAAAGCATCATCTTTCGAGCCAAGACCTGACTCGGAAAGTGATTCCTGCACTATGCCCTTAGGTGAAAGAAGGAATAACCAATATGAGGATTTTCTACAGTCAGGAGGTCAATGGGGGATAAACTTCAATACTTACCCACCTTCTGAATTCATAGACTCAAACCCAACCATTGAAGAGAAATTGGTGATAATCAATTCCCTCAATGACAAAATCATTTCAACTTCAGATGTCTCATTAATAAAATCTGTAAAAGAAGGATTAATGTCACAAGGACTCTACACTCCTTCACAATCAGACTCAGATGGGTATGCGACCGATTCAGACAATGATATGTCTTTTATGCAAGGGAATCAAATGTCTTCACTTCCAGAACAAAATCTGAATGGCCCTTATAAAGAAATTTCTAATCATACTGCTGATTTAGAGATAGACTTCAAGGATAGAATTGATCAAGATCTTGATTCAGAAATGGACCATACCACTCTCACTGATGAAGTAGAATCAATGGAGAATGACGGGTCTCAAGATGACAATCCTATGACCGGTCCTTTTCATGAGATGATATTACCTGAGTTACCACCACCACAAGAAGTCTAGTCAGAGCCAGTCCTCAAACAAGAGCATGATCTTTCTATTGAATCTCCTTCTAGTCACTTGAACGAGTTGACAGTGCACTATGAAGAGAAACAAGAGCCATCTCTTGACTTTGGAATGGATTACGATATTACTGCAAACTCTTGTAATGACAAAAAGGACCCTTGGGAAGACATCAAGTCACAAACCTATCCCTCTATAGTCACTCATCCCTATGAAAAAGCCCCTCCTGGTATTCAAGAAACTGAGATATGTCCATTACCTGAGCTAGGTTCCATTGCTCCCATAGAAACTCTTCCTGAGCACTCAATAGAACCGGAGGAGTGTTATGAAGAAGAACTGGAACAACAACATGACTCAGAAATGGTATACATTAGTCCCAATATCGAAGAAATGGGTTCATCAAGGGATTTTAGCCCTCAAAAGGATATGTCATGGACTAATCCCTCCCATGAAGATACATCATTGGAACCTCTATCTCCGGACCCCATGATTTCCTTACCTGAGTAAGAGTTTGTTTTACCAGTCAAATCCTCTTCTAGTTACTTGGATGAACTAAGGATGTTCTACGATGAAAATTCTGAACAAAACCTTGAAAAGAAGAACGACGCTCTTACCAATTTCAACATTGATAAAGATGATGATACTTCTCAAACTAACTCCTCTGATGAAGAAACGACCTCCTGGATACCATATCCCACACAAGAAAATCCAGGTGACGAAATGAAGTCGGAACCGGATCCACCACCTGATCCTGGACAGGAGGAAGTTTAAGTAGTCGACCCTCAATCAACTGCCCTAGATTTTGAAGAAAGCAGTTTTACTTTGAACTTCGAGGGTGAGCCACAACCAGAGGGCACAAGTGGGCATAACCTTGATTTCTCACATAGTCCTCCAGTTTCAACTACTTATATTTCACCTCCCTCACTGATGGGGGAAGGTCTCTGGATTCTTCTTGATGGACAACGAGGCGAAAGAAATGTGCATCCAAGTCATCCAGAAGACTCGTTCGAGTCGCCACAACCACCCAATCAACAGGTTGTTCGGGCCACTTCCTCATTCTCGGCACCAGCTATCGCGAGACAACTTTTCTGCACCTTCTTCCAACTACGAGGACTGCCTGGTTAACATTGCGAAACCCTTCCCCTCCACCTTGAACATAATATTTGTTCAGAAAAGAGTGAATTCATGAGTTCAAGGTGGAGGGCGGGTGGTATGACCTTCACTCCACCCTCCATCTTTATTGCTTCCTGTTTTTCCATTCTAGTTTCTTTTTCATAATTTTTCTACCTTTCGGTAGTCTTCCAAAAATAAAGCCTTTATCTAGTCGGATTTTGTTTTTCAAATATGTGATCATCACCTCTTTTCGTTGCAAATTTCCAAGAAAAGAATGCTTAAAACTAGCCAATGCGTGTTTTTCATCTTGAATAGTCTATGAATCCTAATGGCATACCCCCAAATAGGAAAAGATGATACACTTCTATAAGGCTGAGATAGATCAAATACATCATGCCTTTATCTGATTAATGGATCTGTTGTATGGATTTCTCATTTGATGTTTCATCATGTCTCTTTTTGAGCAGAGTGTGATGGAGAAAAGAGACCTGTCACATGGAATCACTAAGCAAACTGCATTATGATCCAAACTCTCTTCTACACTTCTTCCTTCATTTTCATACCCCTCTGTTCACTAACCATGCCAAAGTTTTAAGTTCGGTGTGGCACGCCACACTCCTTTCTAGTGAAAACTAGAACATTTCTGAACTTTACGTTTCGGTGTGGTAAACCACACCTCTGCAAAACTCTAACTTTGGTGTGGTACACCACACCTCTTTTTCCACTACCGCTTCTTCCATACCCCTCAATACATAACAGGGGCGTACCACCTTCTCATTTCACTTCAAAGAGTATACAATGATGATTGTGCACATATTGAGGTTGGTGAAAAATCTACCCCGATTCTAAAAAGAGGCATGGCAGCCCAAATATGCCAAAAACCAAAAATACCCTTTCTCCTAAGCCAAGTGAGAATGAATAAAAGCCAGAGTGTGAATAAAAACATGAGATTTGTGCCCTGAATAAGGATAATCGATAAAGGTCTTGCCCGGCCGGTAATTAGCTGCCCTCACAAAGGCAGATGCGTCGTGACCGGTAGTGAGAACCTAAGGATCCAAAAATTAACCCCTTACCTCCTCTTGAAGAGGTAAAACAGCCAAAATCCTTAAGCCAACCTATACACACTTTTGAGTTACCTTTAGAAAAGAAAAGAAAAATTGGGTGTAAGGCTAAGTCAACCAGAGTTGTGCATAAATCATTCAAAGAATCTCGATGAGTCAACTAATAACAAGAGTCTTGATTCAATCAAAGGGGAGACTCTTATCTTTTGATCATACCCCTATTCTCTCCTTTTTCAACACTAGTGACAAATCATATGCTTTTTGTTGATTCTGTGGGTCTTTTCAAAGTCTCATAAAACTTTTAAACATGACTGATACGGCAGAGAATGAGAAGGAAATACTTCAGCAAAATGAACTAAAAAATGAGGATATCGTAAGATGTATTCCGTAATATAAGGAAGCTTTGATGCTGTATCAATCTGAGCCATGAACAAAATTAGGATATAACAATAGGATGAGGCAACCACGAGATGAAGGATTTCATTGGCGACTGTTTTACATTTTTTGTTTCTCGGGACGAGCAACGCTTAAGTTCGGTGTGGTGATGAATCCTCCAGACTCATCCTCAGTCACCAATTCAAAGGATTTTTGATGTTTTTGCCCTAATTTTGTCTCGCCTCTTTTTCGTTTTCTCTCTTTTTATAACGAAAAATTCTGACACTTGCACGAAGGTGAGGTAATTACGAGATCAACTTGCATGCGTTTTGGCGACTGTCATGGGCTTTTTCGTTCCTCGGGACGAGCAACGCTTAAGTTCGGTGTGGTGATGAATCCTCCAGATTCACCCTCTCAGTCACCAATTCTAAGGATTTTGTGGCGCATATCGACTGATCTACCCTCACTTTGGGTTTATTTTAAGTATCTCTTCAGTTTCACGTAAATAATGCATTACTAGTTCTAATTACTCTAGTTTCCAACTTATTTGATCTCATTTTCCCCTACTCACGTTCTCTCTCCTCTACAGATCATCCTCAACTATCACCAATGGTCATGACCCCTACAACACTGACATAAGTGGTCTCAAAACCGTTTGAGTCCATGTGATCGCAAGACCATTTGAGCCCATACGGTCTCAAGACCGTTTGAGCCCATGCAGTCTCAAGACTGTTTGAGCCCACGTGGTCTCAAGACCGTTTGAGCCCATACGGTCACAAGACCGTTTGAACCCATGCAGTCACAAGACCGTTTGAGCCCACACGGTCTCAAAACCGTTTGAGCCCATGCGGTCTCAAGACCGTTTGAACCCATGCGGTCTCAAGATCGTTTGAGTCCACGCAGTCTCAAGAACGTTTGAGCCCATGCAGTCTCAAGACCGTTTGAACCCATGCGGTCTCAAGACCATTTGAGTCCATGTCGTCTCAAGACCGTTTGAGCCCATGCAGTCTCAAGACTGTTTGCTGTGATTGTAAAGACCGAATGGACAGTCAAATACAAGACCGTTTAGAGAGGCGATCTTGACCTTCTTGCCACAAGCGTCGGCATCGTTAGCAGCAGCAATGACAGTGCCCATGACGGATGGCTTACTACAAACGTCGGCGTCATCAGCAGCAACAATGACGGTGCCCGTGTCGTCAGCAGCAACAACGATGACGCCCGCAGGACTTGCAACCTACCCATTGACACCACTACTGTCCACGACCGCCGGCGTCATCTTCTTCACCAACCTTGCTCTGTCGCCATCTCTCAGCCTGCCACGAGCACAGGCACCCTCCTCTTCACCTAAAACAGCTACAATCCAGTAGTAGCGCCGCCTTCATCATCTTCTACTCACGACTTGCATGCACACGACCGTGAAGGCAAGATCGCATGAACCAGTGAAACCGCATGAGCATGAAATTGCATGAGCATGTAGCTATGAAATCACATGTTGTTGGGATGAGAAACCACATGAAGAACACATGCACACAACCGTGACGAAGACCGCATGGGCAAAAACAGCAGCAGTGTCATGGGCATGAGAACGCATGGCAAGGATTAGTAGAGTCCACGTGACTCAAAAATTGCTGCTTGGAGTACGCTCACGTGAACGCATGCATGATCGAATGGATTAGAAACTAAGGCCAAAACCGCATGAAGCTACTGTTCATGAGAAGCCAAAACCGCATGGTCAATTGCCATGTGAAGATCGAATGGTAAGGCAGCTGAAATCAAGACCAAACGGCCCTACGTGTGACTAGCAACTTTGGAGCCCACGAGTAGAATGGAGTGATCGTTGTTGATTGCCATGCAAATTGCATGAGCAATGGAACCGAGATCGTATGAGCAATAGGAGTCAAAACCGCATGAGTAATTATTCATGAAACTGCATGAAGCGCTGAAGTGAAGACCGTATGACGTGAAACTGCATGGATGGTTGGGAAGTAAAGACCGCATGGCCCCACACGTGCATAGAGAATGCATGGCCCTAGCAAAGTGCATGGAGCTGCAATCCGTGAAGAACGCATGAAGACCACGCGAACAAAAGAAAGCAAGACCGCATGGAATTGCGTATGAAACCGCACGACTGAGCGGACCACATGGAATTGCACACACTACCAAACGGTTTTGAAATAACAAAGCAAGACCGCATGCACATGAAACCGTATAAGCATTTGCATGATCAAACAGCATGAGATAAAGGACACGCACAAGGTGTGACTCCTTGGCCCAAGATATTTTGGCAAGCCTATAAATAGAAGGGTAGAGGCATGGTTTTGGGGGGCTATCTCACTACAGCCCAAGGCTGCCAGACTAGGACCAGTGTCGGGACGTCGCCAGACTGCCCGAGCACCGTTTCTGACCAAATTTCACCCACAGCCCCAGGATCCCAGCCTGAGTCTAGATCTAGTATGCTGCCAGACTGGGGATAGATCTAGAAGGCTGTTCCACTGCCATCTTGCTACCACCTTTGTTCTACCATCGTTCTACCTCGTTCTACCCATGCAATCTCAGAGGTAGACACGACGATCGAGGCAGAGAGACGGACGCCATCGACCATAACAGAGCAATCCCAGAAACTGCGATGATCTACACCGGGATGTCACAGATCTAATCTTCTGCTCCGACGATGCTTTCTTTCTCTCTCTTCTCTTTCTTTGTTTCTTCCTCTATGAGGAGCGAGTAGTTCCATCCACTGGGGCACGGAGACTAGCCCCACTGCCCGTGTCTTGTAACTTGTACTAAAAAGATGTTATCATTCTGATTCAATACTAAATCGTTTCATACATGCTTGAATGTTGGCCGCGTTCTTCTATGCATTTATTGTCTTTCATTGTGGTTTGTCTACGACCACTCTTGAGACTCGAATACCGATTTAGTGTTGGTTTCTGGTGTGTGTATCCACTGCGCATCCATTTCAGTATCTAGGAACACTTTCTAAGGAGTTGAGTAAACTCACATCCATTGTTGTACTTTTGTACTATGAAATGGAATCAATTGATGTATAAAAGTGCAACCTTGACAGGTCGAGGAACACACTATGAGGAGAGAGTGGTGCAAAGTACTTGACCATTCATTCGGGAATGGCTGACGCTGCAACACTCCCACATTTCTCGTAGCTATATCCTCAAAAGAGGGATAGACTATAAGGATATTAATCGATTTGGTAATCATCCCTCGCTTGCTAGTTTTCCGATGCACGTTTCATGAGGTTGAGCAAGATTTTCTCTTCGGAGACCACATATCTTCATTGACACGTAGATATGTACCGGATGAGAGTTACTCAACCCGTGAAGGATGTGTGCATTACTCTTTTCCTATAAGACATCGGTATTGTACAACATCCATGTATCTTGCTTACAAGTCTTGCTATGTCTGGTAGAAGTGAAATTCATGTGTAGTGGTGACGAATACCCGCATCTCCCCAGTGATCCATCATCATTTGTTAAATCTTAGATTTTAATCCTTCAACTAGTTTTTATTCTTAGCTTTACTTTTGCATGTTTTAGGTTAAATAACTCAAATCAAACATTTGGTCTTAGATATTGACTTAGATCGGTACGAAACGAGAAAAAGACACTCAGATTCTTAACGTGGTCCTTTGGGTTCGATCCTAAATCTGTACTATGATAAGGCTTCCACACTCTTGTGGGGTTGGAGTATTTATCTTGCACCAGTTGTAGGTAAACCTAGAGAGAACATCAGCTCCCTAGGGTTTTTGGTGCATATTAGGACTTCCATTGGAAGAGTAATCTTTTGGTGTAAGTTCTAGCTCCATCAGTCGACCCCTTGGAGAGAGGGAGAGCAACGATCTTCACACTTCATAGCTTGCTTGATGATGAATCCTCCTCTTCCCACCTTCTTTGTCAATGAGAGAGAAAGTAGCTTCAAGATGGAGCATGGATCTCAGATTGGCAGCCTCGGGGCAGTGGGTGAAGGATGGAATGGCTCTGGAAAAATAGAGGCAACCTTTGGACGTCTAAAAAACTTCTTTTTTTTGTGAGGACCCTTCGGGTCTTATTTATAGGCTTTGACTGGAACTCAAACGGTTTGCGAGATTTGGGCCCAAATGGTCGTAAAGATCGTTTGGACTCTTTCTCGGGTTGGAGACCGTTTGGACTCTCTCAATTTGGAAACTGTTTGAGTCATAATGGTTTGGAACTATTTGTCTTTATTCGGTCTTGGGACCATTTGACTTTACACGGTCTTGGGACCGTTTGGCCTTCATCTGATCTTGGCACCGTTTGGTGTCCATTCGGTCTTGGGACCGTTTGGTGTCCATTCGTTCTGGGGACCGTTTGGCGTCCTTTCAGTCTGGGGACCATTTGATGTCCATTCGGTCTTGGGACCGTTTGGAGCTTTTGTAATTTTTGTGCACTTTTCTATAAGAAATAAAAGGGGAAAAGTTAGTATGATGGTATATTTATAATGAAGAGGAAAGTTATATATTTTATCTAATTTATCTAAGAAAGAGTATGGAAAACTGAGGAAAACTAGTAAGATAACATCACAAAATGGGAGGTTATCACTGAGATGTGGTGTTGGTAAGGTAGGATGGGGAGGAGTCGAGCTTCTCCATCCCTTGGTCTGTGAGGGAGAGATGCAAGATATCACCTTCACTCACCTGAGATCAAACATTGTAGTGCCTCCGTAGAAGAGGGCTCGTGTGGGAGTCCAGAATGGGGGAGATGAAAGGCCCATCCGGTTCAACAATTGACCAACTGAGCGGACTATTGAATTGGTGGGCCAATCACATCAACCAGTGGTCCATTCCTAACCCCACCAGACAAAGTTGCTCTCTGAAGAGACAAAGGGACACTCCCTAGGCCACTTGATTTCTAGAGAAGCACATTAAATCAATGGTGCTAGTAATATCCTTCAGGTAAATATCCTTCAATTCTTATAAACATACTAGTTCTTAGAAAATTTGTAGTAAATTGCTCCATTGGCCTATATATACCCCAAAAATATCCCTAGACTCATAAAAATGTTCTCTATGTTACTGGATCCTTAGATCAGGCTTTTAAAGCACAACTACTGATGATATTTTATTTAGATGATAATGCTTCTTTTCAAGATTATATTATTTGTATAGTTAGCATATCATGGAAAATAAATATGAGAAGATTCTTTATGAGCCCTAATGTCATTTAGAGACGAAATATGAACTCTGATCAAGTTACAATTTTAGAATATTAGTTCTTTTTGCATTAATGCATAATTAGAAACTTTAAACCTCATATTAATTCTATTAAATAGACCAATCATCAGAAAAATATGAAATTTGGACTAGACCCCCATGAAGACCTCCGAATCAGTCTAGAAATATCAGAAACATGTTCTAAGTTAGTAAAAACTAGGTTTGGTCAAAACCCTAATTTGAACCTAATTATCATTAATAATGGTGAACATTGTATTAATGATGATTAAATGTTATTAATCAGGTGATGACCAGATATCTAGATGATCAAGAATTTTTAGGAATCTCTGAACTCAAGTACATGGGTTTATTTAATTATATGACTATGGTTTTCTTGCTTGCAATCATGATATGTATGTATGCTCTCTTCTATTTGCAAATATTGGATGTAGTATTGCTATGTAGTACTCATTGTTTTGTCACTTGAAAACATAAATTATGACTAGTTGATTTGTAGTTATTTAAGGTGTTCATTATCCCCCTTATGAGGGAATGGATTAATGTTGACTAGTACACCTCCCTATAGAACGTGGTGTACAGGGCGTTTCCTTAGAGTACTCGGTACATAGGGATGGCCCCAATATATATGTTTTGGTACTAGTCCACCTTAGTAATGCAATTCATCTAGAAAAATGAGTAAAACTTGGCATATTTCGCTTCATCATAAATGTTTTCTATGATTTTCTTCCTTTCTTTCTACAAATCTTTTCAAGTTATAAAAACCATGAATATATGTATCTTTCTACCCATGTACTCAACACCTTGTGTGTTGATTCATTGTTTCCCATATGTTTTAGGTTTAGAGCTAGCATGGGACAAAAGTATCGGATGGGAACAAGTTGTACAGGTTGTACCTATTGTGTTAAGATCCTAGCATACATGTTCAGACTTATGTAATATATCCTTTCAATATATAATTATCACTCATGTTGTAATAAGTCAATTTGTAATACATACATGTTGAATGTTGAGACTGTTATGGTTTATGCATTAAATTTGAATGTTCATGTATGCGCAAATTACTTCTGCAACGCACTTTTGATACAATTGTCTAACATTTTTAGATTTGTCCTCTCGGGCCTTCTAAGTCTCGAGACGGCAAAATCCGGGGATGTTACAGTTGGTATCAGAGCATGAACAATAGCTACACCTGACAATTGCTCACCAAGAAACAAAAAACTAAATTTAATCTTTCACTAAAAACCATATAAATATATTAAGTTGTTGAATAAGGATTAGGTTTGACTTAGCCTCTAGGTTAGAACCAAGATGTTCGAGAACTAAGTTTATACAAGTGTTTGAAATCCTTTCCATATAGAGCTCATATGTATTGGGTAGCTACACTCGTCTACACTTTGTTCTCACTCTTTCACTAGGTTACATGACACTAGACTGTCTACTATGTGTGGGACACTCAGATTTGCTGATTTGGTTTATTTTTACAATCAAATCTAGCCTCGATAGTTTTCTCTGACGTCTTCTTACTTAGAGAAAAAAAAATATAATGTTTTATTAGATATACATAAATATGAAAATGTGTCCCTCACATAGGAGAGTAGTAGGTGTTCATTCAATCTAAGTGAGAGGAAGCAACATCAGTCTAGAAGAGAGAGTAAACTTATATTAGGTGTCTAGAGCTTTTTTTTGGACAAGTGATAGTTATAGTAGATGATTGATTTATATATGAAATAATCAAGTGCAATCTTAACTAAGTTTGATCTTTGATGGTGTAAGTTTTCTTATAAAGATTTAAGTAACATATGAGCTAAATCCAATTTTGGAAAATCTAAGGTAACTCTTGATGACGAAAAGTCATTCTCTTTTCTTATTAAAACAATCTAAGTTAAGATAAAGTTAAATGTGCATAAGCCTCAAGCTCTTTTACAATGGACGACTTCTGTGTTAGGACAAGATATGTGCTGAACTCCAGAGAGAGTGAGACCCTTAGGGAGAGGGTCATAGGACCTACCCCTAATATATGAAAAATATGTGAATACGTGAAATTATGTGTCCTAAGTCGGGTTACTCCTGATTAGATGAGTTGAGTCCTTTTGCATGATTCAATCCTATATATGAGAATTGTGTTAAAAAAAGAAAAATTGATGGGTAGGTGACTCATAATCAGAAAAGTCAACAGTTTTGATTAAGTTAGGTCTAGCTTGAGTGACATATGTTTTGAGTATCATCATTAGCTGCAAGTGAGGTGATATATGAACTCTGGTTCTGAGAGTAAATTGCCTTGTGCATAAGATACTCATAAATGTTGTTCCTTCCACTTCTCTTCTTTAATATATGATACTAGAAACCTCACATGAGTTATATAGATGATTTATATATGAGAAGTTACTCATATAAGATTGACCTATTCTATATTCCCTTTCAATATCATACATGTATATCCAAGTTTGAATTCATGATAAGATCGACTTAGTATGTTCTCTTTCACATGTAATGTCATACATGCAAGATATAAGTTTGAAATCATGGGCTTAAAATTAAGTTGTCTTTGGATCACATGTTACATGATCGAAATATAGTTCTTAAGATCAATTCTTCTAAATATATGCTTCTAGTTTGAAGACAAGTCTCACTCAATAGGGTGCAGACCCTAGTATGTAAATATGAAGATCAATACCCCTCTAACAATGAAATACTAGTAAGATGTTGACAATAATGGGATAATTGATGTTAAGTCTGATAATTTTAGTAAGTAATGACATGAAATCTTGATATCACCTTACATTAGTGAATAAGGTGAAGATGAAACCTTGATCAATACCTCTTGTAACTATAAAGGTATGAACAAGCTTGAATAATTAGGAAATTAGGATTGTATTCCCAAAGATACTAGAATGTTGTGTTATGGCCATGCTATTAAATGATGTTTTGACCTATATAAGGTGGGGTGGGTACCCCTACATGCTCAATAACCTAAGATGACAACTTAGGGTTTGATAAGAGCTATGATAGTCTTAAAACTTACAAATGATGATTTATTTGAATTTGACACCCCTGATTTCTTATTAAATATGATATTAGTTGAATTTTGAAGATAAATTCCATATAAGGTGGGGTGAATGTGATAACCTGGTTTTTTAGAGTTTTTATAACCATTAGAGTATTTGAGGTCCAAAAATATTCCTAGTCGGTTAATCCTAAGGCATGGTGGGTTTAATTCAAAAATGGTTCCTTTTGTCTCAAATATGACCCTAATGCCATTAGAGGTTCAATAACATCTATCCAAGGCCTTTTATGCACATGGAGATATTTTGCACTAGTTAGCAATCCATTTAGATAACATATGAAGATAAATATATGATGAAGTATACATGGATTCATATGATTGAATAACAAAATCAAGGATGCATCATGGCCCATGCTATGTAGGTTGAACTTGTGTTGATGATGTGAGAGGTAAATTAATCTATAGTGTAAGTTCAATATAGTTATACATGTACCCCTCTAGAGTATTTTTTTTATTGAAGGACCAAATAATCAAGTTTGGGTACCCAATGTTTACTTGAGGTGTAGTACACTGTGATGAATCTTGAGGTTCAATTTTAGAGGCAAATCATGGTTCTGCAAGGAGGTATCTAGGTTTGGATATTGCAAATGAATGTTGAATTATATGAATTGTAGAATATGGTTGCTGATATGTATAGGAAGAAGTGGCATTAAAGTGTCATGGAACCATTAGGAATATGGGGCAGACTGCATAGGTGTGGCGTGGCTTAATCTGGGTTGTCACAGAGGGATCTGATGGTAAGAACCTTGTCCCCTACCTCCAAATCTTGTGGGAAGAAAGAGTCAACAGTTTGGCACCCTTTTCTGACCATGATTCTAGGGGTGATAAACCTTTTTTGTCCGAACCCATTTCTCTGTGAGGGTAGGATCTAGACAATGACTCCTCAGCTATGCCAAAATAAAGATAGACCAGAGAGATTGACCCCTCAACTCCCACACTATTTCCCCATATCTTCTCATGGAACAAAACCAGTGATATAGGGTGGGGTAGAAGGATGAACATGAGAAGATAACTAGGGTTCAACAAAACTCAGATCTCGTGGAAGCCCATGAGATATTCTTTTCATGGTGAGAAGCCTAGATGAGAGACCCCCCATCTCTCCCTAGTTCACTTCAACGGATGAGTTTGGAGGAGACCTTTTCTACCTCCTCATCATGTTCTTACAGTCCTCTTGAGTTCCTACAAACCTGGACAGCCCTTTGCTGCTGATGATGAAGGTGAAAGGGGTTCTAGGGAAAACACCCAAATCATGTCGGCGAGCTCCAACAACTATCAATGGCAGGCTTGAGGGGAAAGCCTCAGATCTATTTTGGACTTTCCTGACCTATTGCTTCGTATCTGCGAGGAAGGCTGAGAAACCATGGAGACCTTAGCTTTGTCCAAGAAGGTTCTCACCAGCAAGGAGTCCTCACCACTCCCTACCTCTATGGAAATCATGCTCACAGTCGAATAGAGGAATACTGAGCAATCCTTTAGCTCATTGTCTGTCGTTTTCCACTCGCTGAGATGTGGTGCTGGTAAGTCTATATGGGGGAGCCAAGCTTCTCCATCCCTTGGTCTATGAGGGAGAGATACAAGCTCGCACCTTCACTCACCTGAGATCGAACATTGCAGCGCTGCCATAGAAGAGGGCTCGTATGGGAGTCCAGAACGGGGGAGATGAAAGGCCCATCCAGTTCAACAATTGACCAACTAAGTTGACTATTGAATTGGTGGGCCAATCACATCAACCAACGGTCTATTCCTAACCCCACTAGAAAAAGGTGCTCTTTGAAGAGACAACGTGACACTCCCTAGGCCACATGATCTGTAAAGAAGCACATTACATCAATGGTGCTGGTAATATCCTTCAGGTAAATATCCTTCAATTCTTATAAACATACTAGTTCTTAGAAAATTCATAGTAAATCATTCCATTGGCCTATATATACACCAAAAATATCCCTAGACTCATAAAAATGTTCTCTACATTACTGGATTCTTAGATCAGGCTTTTAAAGAACAACTACTGGTGACATTTTATTTAGATGATAATGCTTCTTTTTGAGATTATATTATTGGTATAGTTAGTATATCATGGAAATTAAATATGAAAAGATTCTTTATGAGCCCTAATGTCATTTAGAGTCAAATATGAACTCTGATCAAGTTACAATTTCAGAATATTAGCTCTTTTTGCATTAATGCATAATTTCGATACATTAAACCTCATGTTAATTCTAGAAATTAAACCAATCATCAGAAAAATATGAAATTTGGACCAGACCCCCATGATGACCTCCTAATCAGTAAAAAAATATCATAAACATGTTCTAAGTCAGTAAAACCTAGGTTTGTTCAAAACCCTAAAGTGGACCTAATTATCATTAATAATGGTGAACATTGTATTAATGATGATTATATTTTATTAATCAAGTGATGACCAAATATCTAGATGATCATAAATTATTAGGAATCTCTAAACTCAGGTATGTGGGTTTATTTAATTATATGACTATGGTTTTATTGCTTACAATCATGATATGTATGTATGCTCAAATCTATTTGTAAATAATGGATGTAGTATTGCTACGTAGTACTCGTTGTTTTGTCACTTAAAAACATAAATTATGAGGATATGTTTTGTAGTTATTCAAGGTGTTCATTATCCCCCTTACGAGGTCATGGATTAATGTTGACTAGTACAGCTCCCTAGAGCACACGGTCTATGGGGAGTTTCCTTAGAGTACTCAGTATACGAGAATGGGCCCATTATATATGTTTTGGTACTAGTCCACCTTAATAATGCAATTCATCTAGAAAAATGAGTAAAAAATGGCGTATTTCTCTTAATCATAAATGTTTTCTATTATTTTCTTCCTTTCTTTCTACAAATCTTTTCAAAATTTGAAAACCATGAATCTATGTATCTTTCTACCCATGTACTCGACACCTTGTGTGTTGATTCATTGTTTCCCATATGTTTTAGGTTTTCAGCTAGCATGGGACAAAAGTATTGGATGTGAGCAAGTTGTATAGGTTGTATCTATTGTGTTAAGATCTTAGCATACATGTTCAGACTTATGTAAAATATCCTTTCAATATGTAATTGACACTCATGTTGTAATAAGTCAATGTGTAATATATACATGTTGAATGTTGAGATTGTTATGGTGTATGCAATAAATTTGAATGTTCATGTTTGCGCAAATTGCTACCACAACACACTTTTGATGCAATTGTCTAACATTTTCGGATTTATCCTCTCAGGCCTTCTAAGTCTCGAGACCGCAGAATCTGGGGATGTTATAGTAAACTTTAGGCCATGATGTTTGTATTATTTGTGTGCACAAAAAGATTATACAACCTCTCATTTAAGAAACAAGATCTTACATCTTTATACATCTTTGGTCACATAGGTGAAAAGTATTTCCCTACAATGTTTTGTGATCCAGGAGATACTATGAATGTTATATCATTAATAATATCATCTCAGTTGGGTTAGATGCAGACAAGTATATGAAAAAAAACTTTCAAATGGCATATCATTCTATAGAAAGATGAATACCCATGGTGGAGAATGTTCTTGTGAAGGTTGAAGGTTGATATGTGTGTATTGATTTTTCTATTATGGAGGAGAAGGGTGGAACTCCAAGAGACACCGATCATGCATGTCCATTCCTAAAACATGTCAAGGAGTGGATTTTGTTGATCAAGTTAAATTAATGATAAAGAATTGTGACAAGGAAACCTTATTCTGTTTGAAGTCTGTGAATCCAGGTGGTGCATCACTTGAGATAACTGTGGGAAGAGAAATAGGTATCCACTATGAACACCCAGTTGATGAACACATGCAAGTCGAACCTAACAAGGCAAAAGACTTTGTCTGGTTGAGTGACATTAAACCCAATCGTTAATGGAAGCAACACTCATTTTACTTGTCATATAGATTTTCATAATTTCCTTAGTTAGAACATTCCATTTTTGCATATAAATATTTGTATCAAGAAATCTCTCTTACATTGTGAATGATAATTTCTATTCATGATTAGGAGATAACCAATTTATGTAGGTGATCGACCAAACTAAGTGTTTGAATTTGAAAATGTAATGTGTGAATGAGAACATGCACATGTTCAAAAGTAAGGAGGCAAATATTTTAATTTCTATGCACCAAGTTCCCTCCCAATGGCATGTCATGCACATTCATAGTCAATAAGTTTTATTCATTGATGAGACGCACATTGTGCTCACTCAAAAACATGTGTGCAAAAAGGTGGATTAAATTGTGAGAACACTGATTTCTTGCATGGCGTATCACCCAACACAATGTGCGCCTTGATGTTTGTCAAATTGGGAATTGTATTTGTCTTTGAAGGTCATGCACTCATTGAAGTGTGTCATGCATCACTACGCAAGTTAAAAAAGGTATATTGGGAGAAAAGGTCGGCCTAGGTGCGCAATAATTCCTAGGTTAAGCATGTCATCCCCGATCAAGAATGAAGCATTACTACATGACTAAAGGATACCCCAAAGACCACCATGCACATCGCCAAAGCTTCCACAACCATTTTCATACCTATCTACAACAACTTATTCCAAGTGGAGGAGGGATTTCCACTCTCCAAGCCATCAAAACCTCCATCTTAAAGGTAAGCAAGCTCCTTTTTCACTTGCCGTTATTGGTGACTTCACCTACACAACTGCACAATCACCTTCAGTCTCATCACGATTGGTTTTCATGATTTCTACTCTTCATTGAGCCATAGTGGCATTTTTTGTGACCTTTATGCTACAAAGCATGATGTCTATCCAAGAAATGGAATATGTGAAGGAGAATCCCACAGGGATAGTGCACAATGTTCAACATTCCATCCACACCATGCACCATCTTGGGTAAACCACATATCTACCCCCATTTGAAGCTTCTTTTCCTTGCCATCTCTACCATGACCATGGTGAGGGGAAAATGAGGAAATAGGCACCAAGGAGAGACCTCCTTGACCTAGGAGACTAACCTAGAGAATGAGGTGGGCATAGAAGGGATATAAAGAAGAGGAGTATAAGCAGGGATCCCATGAAACCATACCCTTTACACTTTAGTGTGTGAAGGATCTGGACCACTTCCAAAAGATGGTGGTTGATCACATTCATGCCACCAGGTTCCTAATGAGGATATGCTTACAAGGTTTGACTTGATGATCGATGTTGATACAATGTTGCGACAAGTATCCATCTACCCCGTTGTCTCTAAGAGTAACTTTTGCACGTAACCCACTCTTATTCTTGAGTTTTGATGAACTTACATGGGAATGCCAACTAGGGAATTTGTGTGATTAATTTCTAAATAAAAAAAATTGATGGAAGATAATTTTATAGAATGATAGGTTTTGACTATGAAGGTCTGACCAAACTTTTCCCATGTTTTAACTATCAAACCATCTAGTATGAGACACAAAAGATGAGGCCTACGAGCCAAGGAGACATAGGGTGATACACATCCTTGTTGTGATTTATATCTCGACTATATTTTTCAGAATACAATTTGTGGAGGAAGGAGACGCAAGGTTTGGTTTCTCACAATGATATTACTCGTGGTTCATAGTGGATAAAAAAAAGATCAATATAGGGAATTTTTTGAGCGGTACATTTTTAGAGGTAGTTGTGTTCTAGGTTTTTAATGGGGATATCACTATTAGAGGTCTGATCTCCATTCTTATTAAGATGCTCAACATGGTTCTCAGACCACCTACAGTTGAGGGTCACAACTTGACAGTTATCTTTTGGTGGAATCTACCTTTTTGTCATTTATTCAAGTAATAAAAAATATAATGTTCATATACACAAGCATCAATAGTCCTCCTAATCATTACCTTGTCCATATTGGATAACTTTGTTTGACCAAAGAAAGCTCAAGTTGTAGACACAACAGATGGAGCAGGGAGCAGATGGTGTCGGTACTTCATCAGCACATGTGACCAAACAACAATCGCCATCCACTGGGACCCAGATAGAGTATACTTGGTCCATTCCTGATTGGTAGAAAATGTACATCTACATGTCAAGTTCTTCCTAGCAGCACTTAGTGATGATGGATTTCTAGGACACAAAGACCATGCCCTATATTGAAGATAGGGGTCACATCTTGGTTGTGTATCTAACTTGAAAGGATATCCACTCTAAATAATATTATTTGATATTTATTTCAATAATCCATTTAGACAAACAAAGAAGTTGTTGTTCATTTTAGTTCATTACACTTTGTAAATGGATGTTAAATTATCTTAGAATCTATTTTATTTTTGTAGGAGCACTGACTGGCCTCAATTGCACGTACAAAAAGGAGCAGATCTAGAGTAGTCACACTCTTAAGATAGTAACCTGACACTTAATCCCTGATCGACCTAAATCACACATCCAAAAAGGAGCAGATCTAGAGTAGTCCGACTCTTAAAAAAAGAACCCGACACTTAATCCCACACAACTCTTATATGGGCTCTGATGTAGTAATTGAGGTGTAATAATAGGGACAAAGTTAGCAAGTGTTAAGCACACAGGATCTCACACTCATATACTCTGGTATAAAAAGGTAGCTTAAAAGGGTGTTCCCAAAGGAATGATGATACTCAAACCAAAGTAAAACAAATAACCAAAGAAAACAAGAACAAAGCATCACACAATAAGATGAAACAAAGATATGGAGGGAAACATGGATTGTGTTTCACCTACTAAGACATCTCACCATCATGTGACATCATCTCTCCCTCTCTCATACTCCTATCAAGATTAAAAGCAATCATACAAGGTGTCTATTCCACTCTCTCTCGAGATGAGGATATATCTAAGTCTAAGGGTAACCTCGCTCTCCAGATGACTAAACAAAAACCACATAATATAGCATATGATCTCTAACTTTAGCATTCCAACACTCTCATGCATTCGTACAACTCCATAATACAAAAGTGATATTACTCTCTTGAGATATCAACAATCAAACATCACAAGATGCTAGCTAAGCATACAAGTGAAGCATTAAAACCAATGCTTGGAGATAATCTTGACAAGACTATATATATTCAAAACGGAGAGACAATATACAAGTTGGGAGAGCCTAAGTGGCTACTCCCAACCCAAGTTAATATGTTTAGCCACACATGTTCACCGACAGCATAATGGCATTACAAGAAGATAGATACTTCAAGTTCCAAAAAGTAATGATGGAAGTACATCAAAATGGAAGTGATAGATCTATATAGAGAGAGAAGAACATGATACAACTCAGTAATTCTTTAGATCTAGATCCAAAAGGTCAATGGAATGGATGGTCTTCTTCTCTCAAAGAAGATGGAGCCTTCAGTCTTCTCTCTCCTCAGCTTCTACCTTTGGAGATCCAAGATTGATTGGATGGATAAGTGGAGATGAGTCTAGAAAATGGTAGTACTTGATGGTACTATCAGATCTCCCCCTTTGATAGGACGGGTGGGTGGCCTATATATAGGCACACTCCACCGACTTAACCCCTCGAATGCGGTTGATTTCTAGTCTTAGATGAAGCTCGATCGCAGTCAAGGCTTCATCTCCATTCTTTTCGGCCGATTTCTAGTCTTAGATGAAGCTCGATCGCAGTCAAGGCTTCATCTCCATTCTTTCCTCAGTCGAGGTCAGTTGAACCACTCTTCTCAATTGTGGTCGATTTGGCCACCTTCTTGGGTGAGGATCGCGGTCGAGGTCAATTTAGCAACTCCCCTCAGTAGCATTCTAGTTTTCCACCTTATCGATTGCGGCCTAGTAGTTAGGATCGCAGTCGAGGTCGAGGTGTGTGTTGCTTTGAAAAAGTCGAGGTTGCAATCTTCACCTCAGCTGTTGTCTCCATGTTGATCGCGGTCCCAAAGAGCTTGAGTGCAAATTGATCATAAGAGAAAGGTATTAGGGTGAACTTGGAGACCTTGAACATGGTGAGATGGTATTCGTTGGATGAATGAATCACAATCGAGTTGATGACCATGACCTGGGCTAGATATGTACTTAAAATCAAAGGGGAAAATGTGTAAGTGAATTAATTAACATAAGATGTTAAAAAAGTGGGGAAAGTTAGCAAAACATATGTTATGGAGGGTATAGAATGTATGCAAAAAGTGTGTAAAATGAAGTGTTATCAACTCCCCCAAACATAGAATCAAGTTTGTCCTCAGGCTAAGTGTAGGCTCAAAATCATAGAGAGAAAGAGAAATTTTGTGTGACACAATTTTACAAAACTTAACACTACTAAGTTGTCTCATTCATGCATCAAGATTGTCATGGTATGTTTTCTCAACCCCCTAAAGTCGCATTCTTCCCTCTTGTATCTAGAATTGCACAACTTCTATTTCTCGCCATTGTCTTCATTTACAAAAGGTTTCTCCTTCTCAATGTATCACCCCATCCCTTTAGGTTACCAACCATACTGGTACAACATCTCCTCGAGGGGTAGCTTTCACACTCTTTCTTTATTTTCAGTTGACCCTATGCTAATGTGTTTGGGTAGGGTTTAAGCTTTGAGTATTTTCCTCTTCTCCTGAGCTCCCTCACCCACAACTATCACAAGGACAGTGTTTCCCTTTTGGGCGTCTGACATTAAGTCAGGTGGTTTGGTGAGTTTCATTCTGGATCAGAGGTGGGTAAGTCTGGCTTCATGGTTCCACTTACAGGCATGACATATCTACATTCGTGAGTGCAACGATACACCGGTTGTGTGGAAACTTTTTGCATCTTTTGGGGACAACTCTCATTATATATATTTTTTATTTTTCTTTTTGTCTTTTTACACTTCCTTTCTGGCTTGGGTGAGAGGGATTTAAGAGGTCTTCTAGGTGGACAAGCCCCTCTTTTAGTCCCTAGAAGGGATGGATTTACTTGAAAGGGGTAGTTGTTTCCTTCTCTATGGAGATAAGGATTTTCTGGTTGGAATCATCAGGTGAGGGTGGTTGTTCAGGAGTATGTCTAGGTGAAGTTCTCTAGTCTCTAAGGGTTTCATAAGCTTAGGGTTATTGCATACACAATGTCTTATTGCAAGAATGAGATAGAGTAGTATTTCCATGTTTCTTATTTTACCTTTATGTATATTAGATGCTCGTATATTTCTCTCTAGGAAAAATATACTACTACCACTTTTAGCAAGAAATTGACTAAATTCTAAATTATAAGGTAACTTCACAAAATTTTTAGGCAAAAAGGGAGGAGCAATTTAGCAGAACCAAAATATGTACATGCAAAGTTTGTCGAAATATTAAAAATTTGAAATTTTGAGAGGTAAAATGGTGATAAAATTGTACCTCTCTAGCTCATTTATGACCACTCCCCCAAACTTATCCTTCACCCTGACCCGGGATGTCAAAATTTGAGTTAGGTTTATAAACGGGCTTTCTTTATTCTGGTTTATTGGTGTTGGAGGCCCACTTGGACTCGAGGAGCATACTCTCCTACACTCATCACAACAGATGATACTTCTCGTATTGCATCCACTCCACTTTTGCGTTCAAGTTGGCTAGGGCTATCATCCATGCTAGATAGTAGAAGCCGCAGTCATTCGACAGAGGTACCTACTGAGGGCTCCTGTGGAAGAATTGTGTCTTCTTGAAGTCTTTGCCTACTGTATTCTTGTACCCTTTTTCGTGACTTTTCAACATATCAATAATCGTCTCCACGCCTATGACAACCTTTTCTTCAGTTGGAGTCTTTGCAGTAGTCACGGTTGTCTTCTTGTTCAACCCAAAGGCTGTGTCTGAGCTGTTATATAATACTGCAATCCTTGTTGTAATGTTGACTACCAGCAAAGTCTAATGAGTTTTCTAAAGGATCGGCAAGAAAATGTTGTTTGGGAGGGATGTCGTGAGGCGGTGTTGCAGGCATTCCTTCTCACCTGATCTTTTATCTTTTATGATGTCATCTACCAGTAGGAAGTATAGTATATGTGTGTTTGGCATATTGTCGCTTAAGAGTGCTTGGTAGGATGACATTGTTCTTACTGATAGGTACCCTCTTGTTCTCAACATATCCTGGAGGTCGTCCTTCAGCACAAATATCACTTCTCTTTTGAATATAGATTCTGCTTGCATGTCATCATTTTTTAAGGACCTCATTATGACGTTTAGTGATTCTGAAGATAGGTTGATGTAGCTCCGTCTGTCAAAGTCCTTGAAAGTGGGTATTATATTCCCCACCGATCAGTCTAGTTTTTCTTCTGTTGGATCATATTCCTCTACTTCTCCTTCTTCTGGTTGTTCTACTAAAGGTTGTTCTCCTTTGTCTTCTGTCACTGACGGCTATTTAGATTTTATCTCTAGTATGCTTGCTACAACTGCTCCAGTTTCTATATTGCAACCTTCTTTCCATGCCTCGACCATGATTGGCTCTGTTGGATCGATCCATAGGGTTTTTGTCTGTTCCCTCCAAGTTACCGTTTCAGGTAGAGGGATCTCCTTATGAAGTCTTTGCAGTATTATGTGTGAAGGCATCGTCGGGTCGCTAAAGAAGGGGTGATCGTAGATGACCTCCATTGTGTACACACTATGCAACCCGTGTAGATCTTCCGAGTATAAGTCCTCCAGTGGGATGTCCTTGTTGATAGCTTCCATCATCCTTTGTATGATGAAGGCACAATCCCCTGAGCTGACCTCTTCTTGTGGAACTTTCTTACATATAGAAAATAATTTCCAGATGTCATTAAATCTATCATCTGCTGATGGTATCACTCTCTATAGACATAATAGTATCTTTATGACATTTTCGGCTTCTTTCTTTTTATATATCAGGGAAGTAATGTCCAGTTCAACCGCGTAGTAGTTAAGCACTGTCTTCTTTCACTCGTATAGATCGACAATGATCAGAGCCCAGTGCTTCAATTTCCTTATGGGCAGGACTACAAACTTTGTCCCCTTTCTATGCACTGCTTCTTTCAGCTCAGTCACATCATCATCCTCATAGTCCTCATTGTATAAGAGTCTTGCTAGATGTGTGGTGTCATTGAACACTATTTGCACCTTGTCTGAGTGTAGGAACTATTTGAGGAGGGTGGAGCACATCACTTTAAATAGTTTCTTGTGTACTCATGCTCTTTTTAATAATATCCCTATAAAGTGTTCTCTAGTTATATTTCTACCCTTATTGTGATATATGACATCTTCTCCAGGTATATTGTCATCTAGGAAATCATCTAAGATGTGGACATTCTGTATGTGATTCATAATAGCACAATCATGTCCATTCATGTCATCTTGCACGATAGAGGAGGAGCTACACCTCATTCTACATCTTTAACTGGTGTGCTCTGCTCTCTTGTGCTCTTGTTTGTAAAGAAAGTAGCGAGCCCACCTTCCTCGTCATTTGAGGTTCCATCATGTGCTACAGGGACGGGTTTTTTTCTAATTATATGTGGGTTCTCTTTGCTTATTAGCATTGGTGTAGTCACCTTTTCTACCACGTCTGAGGAAGCTTGTGTATTTGTGTTGTCTTTGACATTACTTTCCTTAGATGTGTGACCCATCTTGACAATGGCCAGTTCTACTAGAGTTGCCTCCATCTTTATGTCATAGATGTTGTTGGTCTGCTCGTTATGGATTGGGGATTGCAGGAAGCCACTGCACATGTCCATCCCAGACATCAGTTTGTCCAACAATTTATTTATATCTTTGAGCTCTCTAGATGTTAGATTTTCTGTCTTTATGCTCTCTGCTCTGACGACGATTGCTTGTGTTGGTTATTGTGATGCAGCCTTTCTTGTGTTCGGGGTAGTTTTTTCTGCTGCTGGTTCTCCCTTCCCCTTATCAGATTTTTCCTTGTCCTCTTCAGGACTGCTATTCAAATCTAGATCCCTTGACAACATAGTAGTCTTCTTCTTTGTTTCATTATCTTTGGGAGAGTCCAACGACTAAGGTGCTTCTTTTTCTTTAGGTTCAACTGTCGATGTATTTTTTACATTGACACTTTCTTATTTTTGTGTTGAACCTACACCTGTCCATCCCACATTGTCATCGTTGTCGGGGTTTGGAGGGCTCGATGAAGCTTGTGATCTTGAGGGACCTGCCATGCGTTTACTCTTCTT
Organism: Alisma plantago-aquatica; assembly: GCA_963693085.1. Taxonomy (NCBI): domain Eukaryota; kingdom Viridiplantae; phylum Streptophyta; class Magnoliopsida; order Alismatales; family Alismataceae; genus Alisma; species Alisma plantago-aquatica. The sequence goes on along the minus strand of OY856414.1, from coordinate 715,597,140 downwards.
CCTATGTTGTTGGCTATTGAACTCTTTGTGTTCAGTTTCTAGCTTCTTGTGGTCTTATTCTAGACACTAGTGCTCCTAGTCGAGGTCATTCATTTCCATCGGGTATCCACTTGTTAAGTGGTCTCTGTAGCCCGCATAGAATCCCTTTCTTTTCTAAGGGCTGCCATTTCCTCCGTGAGGGTGTTCAACACTCCCATCATCATGTTCTGGGTGTCTAACACCCCTTGCATGAATTGGGGTAGTGCCTCAATCCTCTTGTTCAATTATTGCACCTGCGTGGTTAGCGTACATAGGGTGGAGGTTATGCTTGAATTAAATTCAAATGTTTGACGCATGTGTTGCCACAAAGCATCAAACATATTACCCAGTATGTCTCTAAAGGTTGGAGGGTGTCGTGGTTGTGACTCCACATATGTCGTGGATGCTTGTGGTTCCTTCAGTCGTGGAGTTGGTAGTGTCAGGCTGGGCAATCTTTGCTCTGGTTGTCCCGACATTTGAAGGATCACTTTTGGAATTGCCATTTCAGGTACAAGTTTGGAGTCCTTTCCTTGCTAGTAGGGGTCTTGTTCGCCCATCTCCCGTTGTTCTACAGCTGTTGTCTCAAGGTGTGGACTTTTTCTTATCGTGTCGTCTAAGTTCACCTGGATGTCATGCTCTGTTATTTTTTTATGAGTTTGGTATTCCTTGCTCACTATTGTTTCAGTGTCTATGGGAGGTGAGGTTGCCTTCAGAGCTATGGGCTCACCCACCACTTCCTTCTTCTTCCTTATAGCCAGCTTTTTCTTCTCCTCTGGCTTCTTCTTCTCTATCTCTACATATTTGCCTTTACTGCCTTCTTCATTAGTTGTCAGTGTCTTTTCTGTGATATTGTGGATGGCCCCTGAGCACATCTTGTCGATGTCTTCTTAGGTGGGCCACAACTTGTGGGTGTCATAATATGCCATCTCTTGGAGGGGAAGGAATTTTTTAAGCATCTCTGCTGATAGTACAACTTATCTCCTTTCTATGTTAGGATTCTCACGTTGATGAGGGACTTGATGTTGATATTTGTTTGTCCCTCTATTACTTTATATTTATTCAACACTTTTGAATCCATAAAATGGTAGGCTATATTTGTTATCTGGCCTCCCATGCAGAACTCTTGGTTCCACTTGGACTCCCATCCCACAGCTGCTGACAACCTTTTGACTAATATTTTTTCTATATTCATAGGATTTCTTTTCAGCATTGACCATATGATGAATAGGTCTCCCTTGGTTACTCCCCCTATCTCTGACCTCATATATATTGTGTTAGGAGTTATCTTCTGTATCACCCTGATGAAGCATGACGTGATCAGGGTAGCCTTGGAGTTCTTGGAATGATGTTCATCTTCTCCCATTAGGTCTTCCCACATCTTGTGGCTATCATATCCGACGGTTTCCTTCTCTCCCAGGGCAGCGAAGAAGGCTTGGGCTTCTGTTGTTGTCTTTGTGAAGATAGTTTTGAACATTTCTTCTGTGACTGTATGAGACTTTCCCCCTAGTCTCACCTCTAGCTTGTAGTCTCCACTGCCCTTTTTGCATTCTTTTTCATCTACCAGGAGCTTCTCCAGTGAAGATAGGATTTAAACTATCAATTGCTTCAAGGGCGGGGCTTTCGAGGTGCATAGTGTGAACAAATTTTCACCCTCTAAGAACTTTATGACTCTATTGTAGACTCCCATATTTTTGAAGTCATCTACGTCCAGGTACCACGTGGGCCTGAAGATCTTGATCTTTGACATCCAGTCATATTACGACTTGTGTACAACGTTCCTTGGTACAAATGGGGGCCCACTCTACTCTGGGGTTGCCTTCTCAGTACCTTCTCCCTCCTTGTGGAATGTCTCTGCCTCTTTCCCTTGTATATTTTAGCATCTATCACCTTTACCTTTTTTCTGCTTTGTGCTACCATAGGCTAGCCTTCCTTTTGCCCAGACTTCCTAGCTCAAACTCTGTGTGCTGGTATTCTGAGGTTCCAGTCTGTGATGCACTCTATGCAGACTCTGACTCTTCTGGTGTCTGGTGACCCAAAATGTTCTGATATTGTTCCATCTGTAGTTATAGTTGTAGCCTCCTGATTGGTGGTAGGCTTGTATTGGTCTTCAAAGTGTTTGCTAACTTCTCCACAATCCTCTCTACCTCTTTCAATGATGTTTCCCTCTTTGCCAATGAGTCGTTAGTTGAAGAAGACATCCTAAAAATTGATTTTATAAGTAATATATTTTTCAATTCAATAGTGATACTATTTAACTTTTCTCATATAATATGTATATGTATGTTGTATATTTTTGGTTGTTCCCCTAAGACTGCGGTTTGCAACATTACTTATGAAGTGAAGAACACTACGACCGTGATCTATGTTGATGAAAAAGAAGCAGTCGCGGTCAAAAGGGAAATGACTAAGGGAGACCGCAACCCACGGTCCAGAGTTATTCAACATGTCACTACTGCGACCCGTGCTCACATCTACTCGATTTTTAGCTTGTTTGTAGAACAACGTGACTCGTGGACAAAAAGTTTGTGTCACGACCCATGGTCAAGGGTCTTGCACCATGACTATAGAGTTGGGGTTTAGACCTATTCCATTGGGAATGAGGGTTGGATGCAAGGTCGATACCTCATTTTGTAGGTTGATGAAGGTAGTTGAAACGCTGATGTTTCTAGATTGATACATGCTCAAAAACATTTCCCTAGGGTTGGCAGTGGTGCAACGAAAACAATCGGCAAGAGGGAAGAAAAGATGATCGACAGAGCCTTTGATGACACGGCAGAGCTCGGACCAACAGAAGGGGTAAAGGTGTATGAAAATGGTAGTGAAAGAGTAGACTAGGTCTGATGATGGTCGAAGTGGTAGGTGGTGAATCTAAAAACTAAAACAAAAGGTGTTTAGAGGATTAACTTGGTGGTGTAAAAATCGACAAAATGCGACAGTAAAGGGCTAGTAGCGGCAGGAATTTGTGATTCTGTTGCAGAGGTAGAGCAAGCTCAGTCAGTGTCGTAGGCGAGAGGGCTGGCGATTAATTATTCTTGTCGAGAAAACTAAGATTTTAGGTGATAGGAATAGTGTCCCAAAGGTTTTAGAATATGTAGGAGAGACATTGTGACTCGCAACGCAAATAAGGATTGTGATCGTGGTCGACCCTCTCTATAGCACGTACCTCGGGTTGTGGCCTAGGTCGGTCTAGGACAATCACCACAGTCACGGTGCATCTCTTTGCATTGAGCAAGGTTAACACCTCCATCGCATTCTTCACCGCGACTGTGGTCATGAGCGCGAATCACGATCTAACCAAACCAATTCAACATGTAAACCAAAACATAAACTTGATCCTTCAATCAAACCATCTTTTTCAAAGAAAACATAAGATATATATACTCTTACTAGAAAAGGGGAAATTAACCCACTAAAAAGTAGGAAAGCCAAAAGTTCAAAACCAAGGAAAAACATAAACTCAAGAAACCAACAAAAACTTGGGTTGTCTCCCAAGAAGTGCTTGTTTAGACTCTCTAGCTCGACTTCCTCATCATTCACTTTTCGACTTCCTCAGTTGACTGTGGTTTCTCCTAAATAATTTCATTTTCTGGCTGGATGGGTTCCTCCAAACTTATTTCTGACCTTCTTACAAAGGGTTCATCTTCATAAAATCTCTTTACCCAATGTCCATTAACCTTGAAAGTGCCTATCTTTTCCCTTAAAATTTCCATCATTCCTAGTGGGTATATCTTCACTACAGAAAAAGGACTTGACCACCATTTTTAGCTTTCCTGGAAACAGTCTGATCGTCGAGTTAAATAGGAGGACCTTATCCACTTCATGAACATCCTTATTTTTCAAGTGGGCATCATGTTAGACTTTAGTCCTTTGTTTATAAATTCTCACATTCTCACAGGCATGTAGTCTTAGTTCCTCAAGCTCCTGAAGCTATAGAAATCTTTTCTGGCCTAGTTTGTCAAGGTTCATATTTAGAAATTTGATGACCCATAGAGCTTTGTGTTCAAGGTCAAACGGTAAATTACAGGACTTTCTGTAGATAAGCATGTAGGGTGTTGTCCCTATAGGTGTCTTGTACATAGTTCGATAATCCCATAGAGCATCGTCTAGCTTCATTGATTAGTCCTTTCTTGTTAGACTCACTGTCTTCTCCAGAATTTTCTTGATTTTTCTGTTTGATACTTCTACCTACTCTGATGTTTAGGGATGATATGGTGCGGTGACTTTGTGTTTCACTCTATATTTCTTCAGCAATGCTTCAAACTGTCTTTCTCTGAAGTGTGATCCCCATCACTTATGATTGTGTGGGGCACTACAAACTGTAGGAAGATGATTTTCTTAAAGAGTTTAATCATAGACTTTGAGTCACACATTTGAGTGGTGACTTCTTAACCCATTTTGAAACATAATTGATGAATGCATATTCATCATGATTTCTAGTTGCCTTTTTGGGACCAATTCGATTCGATACTTTCGATTTCATCTCCTAAATCTCACAAAATGCAAGATTTCTTAACTAATTCAATTATCAAGATTATTAACTAGATTTATATCGATTTTGTGCAGGTCTTGACTAGGTTCAACCATAGTATGGAATTCTCTCGAGATCCTCTCAACTTTGGTCTTGACCAATCAGTCTTGACCAAACGGTTTTCCCTAATGGTCTACCCATGCAGTTTTGACCTATCGGTCTCTGACATTCACCTACACAGTCCTCCTCTCACTACTCTACCTAAATGGTCTCAAAACCGTTTGAGCCCATACAGTCTCAAGACCTCTTGAGCCCAAACGGTCTCAAGACCGTATGACGCCTAATGGTTTCAAGACCGTTTGTACCAAGGACCGTTTGGACAATGAAGACCGATCAGAGGCCATCGATGAAGATCTAAGACCATCTGGATGAAGACTATTTGGACACTCAAGCAAAGAAAGATGAAGAGTAAGACTGTTCAGTCTCTAAGACTGTTTGATCGGTCCAATCGGTCTTCAAAACTATTTGGTCCCGAGACCGTTCGGAGGCCATCAGTCCTCAAGATCGTTTAGTCATCAAACGGTCTCCTAGACCAGTTGGGGATACTAACCAAGACCGTTTGAACAAAGACTCAAATCTGATCAAGCGCAAATGGTCTTCAAGAACAATCAAAGCCCAGCAGTCTGCAAGACCATTTGGCGAGCTTCTGCAAGACCGTTTAGTCATTTGATCGGTCTGCAAGCCCATATGAAGACAGAATCCCAAGACCGATTGGATGTGTTCATTCTCCAAGATTGTATGGTCATATATTCTCAAGACCATTTGGATGTCAAACAGTCTCCAAGACCATTTGCTCCAAACTGTTTGGAGAAAACTCACAGCAAAAATGTGAGTACCCCATCCAAGCCTATAAATAGGACCACAAGGGTCCTCATTTGGGCATCGATCCAAGGACACTGACAGGCTGCCTAAGTGCAAGGTTCGATCAAGCTTCATCCTCCACACCTTCATCCTCCTTCCACGCCATTGTCACACTGCCCACACCTCCTCCTATTGCGAGATAGGAGGACAAGAAGAGAAAGAAGGTGGAGAAGAAGGTCTACCCGGTCTGCCTTGGTGGTCCTTTCTCCTCGTCTAGATCTGCTTCGGAACGATGTAGAAGACTGCATCATATTCACCAAGTTGCGACTACCTTCTGCATCATGCTCATGGCAGAACCTTCCCTCTCTCTTGTTATTCTTGCTTCTCGCATCACGAGTGAGCAATCACTTTTCGCTGGGGTGTGGGGACTAGCCCCGCTGCCCATGCTTTCATGTCTTTTCATTTAACATTCCAAGGCAATGCATATAATTTTGCATTTTGTGGTTAATTGATAATGTTTGTAGCTTGATTACCTGCTTCCTTTCATCTTGTTCTTCCCTATGTTATGAGAACTTCTATATATAGGGTGGAATGTCAATTAATGAGGTAGACTCTCAAACTAGAAACAGAATGAGATTCATTGAGTTCGTAAGTGTATGATCAGTGAGGGGTCGAGCCATCTAGCCTATGGTAACGCTTCTGTGGCCTAAACATCCCTTAGGGAGGGCCACAACCTTAGTTGGATTTTGTATCTTCTTTGTTAATCGTCGATGTTTGCTTGTATATTAATCCTCTACTCGCTTGTCAATTAGCGCAGTTGACTCACTGACTAGAAATAGAATGGGATTCCTTGAGGTCGTAAGTCTATGATCTGTGAGGGGACAATCCATCTAGACCGCGATGACGCTTCTGTGGCCTAAACATCCCTTCGGGAGGACCTCAGCCTCATCTGTATGTTGTATCTTTGGAACCATGAGCGCATGATCCGGATGGCGATGAGAAATCTGATGCCTAAGGGGATGCTTACGCGGGCCTAAACATCCCTTAGGGAGGGTTCACAGCAATTCCATTTGGATAGTTAGATTCTTGCCTGGATGTTATGTATTTTCATGTGCATTGGTGGTGAAACACGGTACCATTCTAGCGATTCCATATCATTTATCTAGAACAAACTTTAATTATGCTCTTTTACTTTCATGCATTTAGTTTAATCAACCACAAACCAATCAATCATTCTAAATATTAGTCCTACTCATGCTAGATTCAACTGACAAGGATTCTTAAAAATGTTGTCCTTTGGGATTTGATCCTTAACTATACTGTGATAATACATGTCCGCTTGTTGGAGGTATTATTACACAAGGTTTTGGTAAAAGCTCGGGCATTTCAACCCCGAGTGAGTTTGTAGTGCGATAATATTCCACGTCAAATTCTGCCGTCGTTGTTGGGGACAACGGAATCAGTTAGTCAAATCTAGTTCTTTTAAGGCTAATCTAGGATTTTGTTTTTCTTTTGATATAATTGATCATCTACTTGAATTTCACTCTACTCCATCAATCTTACTTCAGATCTTTTCATTTTTAGTACCCCTAAGACTGGTGTATGCACTGTTTGAACAGTCTCAGACTCACTGCTAGCTTTGATCCAGAGATAGATAGAACCTTTCATCGTCAAAATAGAGAAAACCAAGAAAGAATGGCTCAAGAAGAGGAAATAGCCTGAAGGGTGGCTCAAGCCATCAATGCATAGAGAGAAAGACTCATGCAAGAAGCTAGATCTATAGTTCAAGAGGAAATCCTAGCAGCACAAGATGCAACACAAGCAGTAGAATTGCAAAAGGATCTTAGGGAATTCTCAATCACTAAGCATGTTGATGTTCATCACCTAGACCAACCTCCTCCCATCCATGCTCCCAACTTTGAGATATGAGCACATTGGATTACCTTGCTGCAAAACAAGCCATTCTATGGTAAACAAGGAGAAGATAGTCAAGAACATCTTCTGAAATTCATCAATCTATGTGCTATGACGAAGCAAAATGGAGTGTCTGATGATGTTATTCGACTTTAACTCTTCAAGTATTTTCTTGCTGATAGAGCCATAACTTGGTACAACTCCCTACAATGTGAACCCATCACCCGTTGAGAACAACTTCAAAATGTTTTTTTGGAAACATTCTACCCTCCTTCTCTCACTTACAAAATTATGGGACAAATAACAATGTTCACTCAAGCCCCTAGAGAAACTCTTGTTGAAGCCTAGGAAAGATATAAGGAACATCTACGCAAGTGTCCACACCATGGAATCCCTAAGAATTAACTCCTCGATATCTTCTATAGAGGTGTGGATGACAATATCAAGAGATTCTTAGATTCCTCGTCTGGAGGAAACTTCATGCGTCAGTGTTATGATAGCGCATGGAGGGTTGTCACCCTTGGAGTGGAAAATCAAGCTAATTGGGGTAGATCTGTAGGCAAGGGAGTGTTGAAGGTAGCTATGGCTGAAGTTATTCCTGAATACAAGTCAATCACTGAAACCCTCAAACTCCTAGTTGCCAAGCAAGACCATATTGAATCATCCCTTGCTGCTTTTGGAAGAGGTCGTTCACCCCCTCAACAAGAAGAACATATCAAGTTAGCTTCACTAATCTGTGAAGCATGCAAAAGTATTGATCATTCCACTTTAGCATGCAATGTTCTTTATGATGTTGTTCTAAGCAACGCATGTGGACAAGGAGATAATAATCAATTATAAAATCTTAATGTCGTCAACACCATTCCTAGTCAAGGATACTACAATCCAAATCAAAATAGGAAAGTTTTCAATATGGAAATCCTTCAGGAGCGGAAAACTCGCGACAACTTGGTTCAAACAATCAACAACGAGGCCCACCAGGATTTCAGTATAACCAACAACAAAACATTGGAAATCAAGGGAACTTTAGGGAAAACTTTCAGAATAGGAACTTCAACAATTATCAGAACAATTCTCATTTTCAGAACCCCAACCAAGTCCCTTACCAAAATCAACAACAAGGGCAACAAACCGAACCCATTTCTCTTGATGACAAGCTATCAGACATTGAAAAGATGTTATAATCACAACAAACATTGATATCTAGCCAGCAAACTATGATAGCTAGGCAGCAAGCCCATTAGAAAGCTATTGAATCTCAACTAGCACAATTGGCAGCTAGTATGAAACCACCTACTGGAGCCTTTGCTGGCCAACCAGAAAACAATCCCAAGCATCTAGAACAACTGCAGGTTGTCACCACCAGGTCAGGAAAAGACTATTTTGATCCTCCTGTCAAGACACATGTGGTTATTATAGATGAGAATGAACATGTGATCATACAAGACTCAACAACGCCTAAGTCTCAACCAAAAGAAACAACAACTGCGGATAAGACAGATGAGCAAAGTTCTGAGAAACCAACTGATGATGAACCAAAAACACCAGAGCTAGAAGTACCAGTGTACAAGCTGCGTCTAGCTTTCCGAGCTTGTTTGAGGCAGACCAAGCTTGACACTCGATTCTATAAGTTCAAGGAAGCCATGAAAAAGCTCCATGTTGATATACCTTTTCTAGATGTGCTGGCTGAGATACCATCTTGGACAAAGTATTTGAAATCACTTCTCACCAGGAAATATATAACTAAAGAATATGAAACAGTCAAGTTAGCAACAACTACTTTAGACATCATCCAGAGTAAGATGCCCAAGAAGCAGAAAGATCCAGGATCTTTTAGGATCTCCTTCAATATCAGTGATTCATTGTGTAAGAAAGGATTGGCTGATCGTGGCACCAGTATCTCCATCATGCCACATAGCCTTTGTAAGAGGCTAGGGTTGGCTGAACTTCTCGTGACTGCCATGACCATACAACTTGTAGATAACAATGTGACTCTACCTTTAGGAATCATTGAGAATGTCCCTGTCAAGGTAGGAAAAGATTCCTATGTTCCGTGTGACTTTGTCATCATGGACAAAAAGGAAGACACCAGATACCCTCTCATATTTAGACGTCCATACCTCACCACTGCAAGAGCTCTGATCGATGTTGAAGCTAGAACTTCACTGCTCAGATTAGGTAAAGAAACTCTCAAATTCAAGGTTTTTGAAAGCATGTGAAGGCCAGGCATGCAAGAGGAAGTCTATTTGATTGAGTGTGTAGAGCAGATGTCACTCCTAATGTAGGAGGATTATGAACAAGAATATCCTTTAGGGATGACCCTCACCAATCCTAATGTTGAAATTTTAGATGACCAACAAGTGAAAAGTTGTGTTTTCCACCTCGATACTACTGAAGAAGATCCTGAAGCCAAGATTGAGGAACTAAAAGTAGTCGATGCTACTGATGAAATATGTGAAAATCCACAAGCTCCTAAAATGAAGCCCCTATCGGAAGGACTAAAATATGTGTTTCTAGATGAACTCAAGATCTGTCCAGTCATCATAAATTCAGATCTAACAGAGGAACAAGAAGACAAACTTTTGAAGGAATTGAAGGAAAGAAGAAAAGCAACCGGCTACAAGATGAGGGACCTCACTAGGGTTAGCCAAGCACTGTGCATGCACAAAATCCCTATGAAGGAAGATCACAAGCCAACTATTGAACATCAACACAAATTGAATCCAAATATGAAGGAAGTAGTACGTCGTGAAGTCATTAAACTGCTCACTGCTGGAATAATCTATCTGATATTAGACTCACCATGGGTGAGTCCCGTGCATGTGGTCCCAAAGAAAGGTGGAACTACTGTGATACAAAATGAAAATGATGAACTCATCCCCACTCGAATGATTATAGGATGGAGGATGTACATTGATTACAGAAAGTTAAACAAGGCAACTCAAAAGGATCATTTCCCTATGCCCTGTCTTGATCAAGTATTAGAACGGTTGGCTCATCAAGAATATTTTTGTTATCTCGATGGTTACTCTGGATTCTATCAAATACCCATACATCTAGATGACCAAGAGAAAACTACTTTCACTTTCCCATTCGAAACATACGCATTTAGAAGGATGTTGTTCGGCCTCTGTAATGCACCTGCAACTTTCCAGCGTTGCAAGGTAGCCATATTTTCTGGTCTCACTGAAACATTATGGAAGTTTTTATGGATGATTTTTCTATGTACGGAGAATCATTTGAATCATGCCTAAAACACCTCTCCCTTATCCTCAAATGGTGTGAGGAAGCACAACTTGTGTTAAATTGGGAGAAGTGTCACTTTATGGTAAAGGAAGGCATTGTCCCCGGCCATAGGGTCAGTAATCGAGGAATTGAAGTAGACAAGTCCAAGATCGAAGTGATTTCCAAGCTATCGATCCCAACAAATGTAAAGGAGGTTCACGCATTCGTAGGTCATGCGGGATTTTCTCGATGACTTATAAAGTATTTCTAAAAGATAACCAAGCCAATGACAAATTTGCTACTAAAGGATGTTGAATTCAATTATAACGAAGAATGCATTAAAAGTTTCAACCATCTAAAGCATGCTCTTACAACAACACCCATCATTAGAGCCACTGATTGGGATCACCCTTTTGAAATTATGTGTGATACCAGTGATTATGTTGTGGGTGTTGTCTTGGGCCAATGTATAGAAAAGAAACATTATGTGATCTACTATGCATCGAAAACCCTTGACGAAGCTCAGAGGAATTATGCAACTACTGAGAAAGAATTTCTTGCGGTCGTGTATGCCTTTGAAAAGTTCAGATCCTACTTCATTGGTTCAAAAGTCATTGTCTACACGGATCATGCCACTATCGGTTACCTCCTGGCAAAGAAGGATGCTAAACCTAGGTTAATTAGATGGATTCTCCTCTTACAAGAGTTTGATTTGGAGATAAGAGACAAGAAAGGTACAGAGAATGTCGTGGCAGACCACCTCAGTCGTATCCATGCCCTAGAAACTGATAAGATACCCATCAATGATTCTCTTCTAGACGACCAGCTTATCAAAGTTTCTGAAGCTATCCCTTGGTACGCAGACTATGTGAACTACCTAGCTGCGGGTGTCATTCACCCTGAATGCACCAGAAATGCACTGAAGAAATCCTTTCATGATGTGAAACAATATCACTGGGATGAGTCGTACCTCTGCAAGCTTTGTGTTAATGGCCTATATAGATGATGTATCACTGAAGAAGAAGCTCAACTTATTTTGTAGCAATGTCACTCAGGCCCAATTGGAGGCCACATGAGTTCCAAGAAAATAGCCTTAAAGGTTTTGCAATGTAGATTCTTTTGGCCAACCATATCCAAAGATTCCTATGTCTTTGTTCTATCATGTGAAAAATGTCAAAGAACAGGTAACATAACAAAGAGAGATGAGATGCCACTATACTTGTGGCAAGAAGTCGAGATATTTGATGTTTGGGGTGTGGACTACATGGGTCCATTCCCATCTTCTCATGGATTTTCCTACATCCTAGTGGTGGTGGATTACATCTCAAAATGGGTTGAAGACATACCTACCATCACTAGTGATTCCAAACATGTTATCAAAATGTTCAAAGATATCATTTTCCCCCGATTTGGAGTCCCACGCATTGTGATTTTTGACGGAGGTTCTCATTTCCTAGAAATAAGCTTTGAAGCATTACTGAGGAATAATGGTGTAACTCACAAGGTAGCCTCACCCTACCATCCACAAACTAGTGGACAGGTAGAGGTTTCTATCCATCAACTCAAGGCTATTTTGGAAAAGACTTTAGGCCACAATCGGAAAGATTGGTCAGTAAAAATCAATGATGCCTTGTGGGCCTACTGAATTGCTTTTAAAACTCCCCTTGGGACTACACCTTTTTGACTAATCTATGGAAAGTCATGCCACCTTCTAGTAGAATTGGAACACAAGGCATGGTGGGAAATTAAATAACTTAATTTTGATATGAAAGAAGTAGGCCAAGCTAGGATTCTACAACTCCAAGAGTTAGAAGAACTCTGAATGACAACTTATGAGAATGCTAGAATCTATAAAGAACTCACAAAGTTATGGCATGATGGTCATCTCAAGAGGAACTACATTCAAGTGGGTGACCAAGTTCTTCTGTTCAACGCAGTACTAAGATTATTCCTAGGAGAACTCCACTCCCACTGGTCAGGATCCTACATCGTCAAGAGCATCTCCCCACATGGTGCTTTCTCTTTATGGAGTGAAAAGTCAGGCGAATTCGTGGACATTGGTCAACGACTGAAAAGATATTTCACCTCAGCCAACACAGACACTGAAGCAATACTAGAACTCACCAATCCAACGTATCCACTGTGAAAGTTGAAGAAACCAAGTCGAGCCATCGACGTAAAACAAAAGCACTTACCAGGAGGCAACCCAATCAATAAATTTGTATTTAGTTTCAATTTTGAAATAGAAATTTTTCTTAATTTTGTTTTTACTTTTTAGATAATTTTGCAACGAATAAAAATTTCATCGCGAGATGCTATCTTAAGTTCTGAATGGTCTTTATGCTTGAGATTTTTAGATGGAGGACGCACGCTGATTGAAATGCAACCACATCTGGTGGTCCAAATGTCATGAACTTTCCCCTCCATCTCGGATTTAGAGTTTTCTCGGGACGAGCAAATTTCTATGTTCGGGGTGGAGGGTGGGTGGTAGGTATATTACTTTCCACCTTCACCCATCTAATTCATACTTTAGATTTCGTCGTTGCATTATTTGACCAACATTTTCAAACTTTTCAAAAATTTTAAGTTTTCCAAAGGAATTGCAAAGAAACTTGATGAAGTTTTGACACTTTTCGTTTCAACCTCTATGCATTTTAAATCATTATACCCTCCTTATTCGAAGTAGATCCTCAAAAGGACCTTCTTCTGAAAAACTAGCCTTTTGATTGAAATCATCTTGTGAAGCTTATGAATCCTAACATCATGATCTTTATGAAAAAATGGCAAGTATATGTCAAACTGATTGGGATCAAACACGTCGTACTTCCTAACTGACTAGTGGAACAATAACACGGAATCCCCACTGGATCTTCATCAAGTCATTATTTGAGTAGAGTATGATAAAGAGAACAACCCGGTGCACGAAATTGTAAATCAAGTTGCATTCTGATCTAAACTTTCTTCTACACTTCTTCTATCATCTTCATACCCCTCCATCCTCAAAAAGAAACAAAAATAGCCAAAATAGTGCCAAACCCTAAGTTCGGGGTGGTACGCCACTTCCCTCTATATCTGCTTCTTCCATACCCGTCGCAAATCAATAGGGGTGTACCACCAAGAAAAGATGCCAAAGCACACACAAAAAAATGCAATCTCGAGTCGAATAGATGAGAGATTCACACAAAAAATGCAATAAATGAAATTGCAAATAATATAATGAAAATCTCGGGATGAATAGATGAGATATTTATTTCTTCCTTCCATACCACCCTTCACTCCCTTTTCTACCTAATTGCACATGAAATGCCTCCATTACCCCGAAATACACCAGTGTCAGATCAGATGCACACTTGTTGTTCTGCAGGTATCTTTGGACTCTTACAAAACTCTTTGACATGGTTGTTGCTGGAAAAAGTGAGGAGGAATTGAAATTGGAAAGCAAACTCGGGAATGAAGATATGGTAAGATGTGTTTAGTGGTCTCAAGAAGTTGAGATGCTTAGTCATACTACTAAGTAGAAAGGAAACAATCATGATGTGAAGAGGAGGAAATCACATGATCAAAAAGTATTCATTTGGTGACTATTTCAAATTTTGTGTTACTTGAGGATGAGCAACGTTTAAGTTCAGGGTGTTTTGATGATGGAAACGACCCCATATAGTCAATTCCCCATTCCACCATTGCCATCTCATTTCTTCTGCTTACGTTCCCTATGAGCTGGCATTCCTTACATTCTTTAACAAAAGATGTTGCATCTTTGAAAAGTGTGGGAAAATAAAACCCAGATTGTAGTACTTTCACTACAATTCATCTCCAAAGTGGTGCCCACATAGGGTGAAGAGTGACACTCTTTCAGAATCAAAGGAACCTCATCCTCTGGTATGCACCTACGGTATAGATTGGTTGAACACCTCTTGAATAGTAATGGGTTATCCTTGTAATAGTTCTTGACGTCGGAAAATAGTTTCTTCTTCTGGTGGTATGTAATTTCTAGTAGCAGTTTTCCACAAGCTAAAGAATTACATATGTTAGTAAACCAAGGTAATCTTTGATCATCAGACTGAGCCATCAGTGGAGCTTCATCGACATAATTGTGATTCATAGGTAACTAATTCTTTTCATCGAAAAATATTCTAGACAAGTGGTCTATGACCACATTCTCTTTCCCCTTCTTATCAATTATTTCATGGTCAAATTCCAACAACAGTAGAGCCCACCACAAAAACTATGGTTTGGTATCTTTTTCTACATCAGGTACTTAAATGCTCCATGGTCTGTATATACCTTCGCCTTTGATCTTATTAGGTACGACCTAAACTTGTCAAATGCAAAAACTATTGCTAACATCTCCTTCTCAGTTGTGGTATAGTTTACCTATACCTCATCTAATGTGTGACTGTCATAGAAGATTATGTGCTACTTTTTGTCTTTCTTTTGGCCTAGGAAAACACCTATTGTGTAATTACTAGTGTCGCACATTATCTCAAATGGTAACTCCCAATCTGGGGCTTGTACGATCGACACAGTTATTAATTCTTTCTTTAGGGTATTGAAAGCCTCCAAACATCCATTGTTGAAATCAAATTTGGCATCTTTGAGTAAAAGATTGGATAAGGACTTCAAATTCTTCGAAAAGTCTTTTATAAACCTCCTATAGTATCTGGCATGACCAAGAAAACTTCTTACACCCAACACAAACTTCGGTGGTGGCAGTTTTAATATGTCTTCTATTTTAGTCACATTCACTTCGATCCCCTTTTTAGAAATTTTGTGTCCCAAGATTATGCCACTCTGTACCATTAAGTGGCACTTTTCTCAATTCAGAACCAAATGTTTCTATTCGCAATTTTTCAAGACCATGGAAAAATTTCTCAAACATGCATTGAAATCCATCCCATAAACTAAGAATTCATCCATAAAGACTTCTACAATGTCCTCTAGAAAATATGAGAACATCGAGATCATATAACGTTGGAACGTTGCAGGTGCATTGCATAGTCCAAATGGCATTCTTCTGAACGCATATGTTCCATAGATGCACATGAATGTTGTTTTCTCTTGATCATCTGGATGAATAGGGACTTGATAGAATCCAGAATATCCATCCAAGAAGCATAAGTAGTTGTGATGAGCCAGCCTTTCTAACACTTGGTCGATGAATGGCTGGGGGAAGTGATCCTTCCTTGTGGCAGCATTCAATTTCCTATAATCTATGCACATTTCCATCCTGTAATGATTCTAGTAGCAACTTTGTCATCATTTTCTCCCTTCACTATTGTCATTCCTCCTTTCTTAGGTATGGTGTGAATATGTCTCACCCAATTACTATCACTAATCTGGTAGATAATTCTGGCTTCTCGCAGTTTCAAGATTTCCTTCTTTACAACTTCTTTCAATATTTGATTTAGCTTTCACTGGGGATGAACTAGCGACTTAGCGGACTCTTCCAAGTGTATTCAGTGCATGTAGAGAGCCAAGATAATCCCCTTGATGTCCTCTATAGAATATCCTATCACCTTTCTATGTTCTTCAGCTTCTCTAGCAATCTTTCCATTTGTTGTTCTGTCAGGCTTCATTCACAATAACATGGTTCCTCTCCTCATGGTCTATAAACTCATACTTTATCCTTTCAAGAAGTGGCTTCAATTTAGGCTTCGGATTTGGTGCCTCTTGATGTTCGGGAGACTGTTCGAGGGAGGCATACTTAACTATTTCGATAAGTTCTTCTTTGTCACAAAGGTCTCCTTCATCCTGATTTAGATAGTCGAGGATTTCAACAATCTCAGGGTCTTCTATGGTCAGATTGGGGTTGTTCAAAGCCCACATCAGGGGGTCCCCAATTGCCTTTTCTTCTTATACTTCCTCACAGTACTGGGTGGAACTATCCATAAATTAGACCGATTCGAAAAGAGACGGTCCCTTCATGGCATCTTGAACTTGGATGTATACATGGTCATTGCCCACATGTAGGGTAATAATCCCCTCTGGGACATCTATCAATGCTCTTCTAGTTGCCAAGAATGGTTTTCCAAATATTATCAGGCACCTTGGGTCTTCAATTGTGTCAATCACCACATTATCACAAGAAATAAAGAATCTTTCAACATGAATGGGTAAGTCTTCGACTATTCCAACAGGCTATTTGAAAGTGTGATCAACAAATTCAATCCTTGTGTTCATTTTAACCATATCCGTCAACCCAAGTCTTTCGGCTAGACTCAAAGGCATAAGACTGATGCTCGCTCCCAAATCTGCCAACCCTTTTCTCTCTATATTGTCCCTGACACTAAATGGTATATTGAATGCTCTAGGGTCCTTCTTCTTTGTTGGCAGTTCTTCTTGAACAAAAGCACTTTACATATTAGCTAACTGCACTATCTCGATATGGTTCCCTCTCCTTCTTTTGTTGATGAGATCCTTAAAGAACTTGGCATAGGTCATGATCTCTTCTATAACATCTAAGAATGGAACGTCCCGATGTAGTTTCTTTACCGCTTCCATGAACTTCTCGTATCTTCTCTTCAAGTTTGCTTTAATGAACTTATATGGGAATAGGACTCTCAGTTCATACAGACTCTTCTTCGTGAAAATCTCCTCGACATCAACATGTTTCCTAACTTCTTAACCTTTCTTCTTACTTTCTTCCACTTTTTCTTTATCAATAGAATTTTCAAGAGCAACCTCTTTCTCTAATGGTTATTTATCTTCTCTTCTTTCTTCATCATTGCTTCCAATTCCAGAGTCACTTAGCATCCTTCTTGTGATGACTGTCTCGCGAAAACAAGATTAACTAATGCGGAAGCGTTCATTAAGCAGCGGATTACCAAAAATCACTAAAAATTAAAACCTTTTTATCAAAAGATACATCAATTAAAAACTTTCTCACATAGAACAAAAGTAACACAATTACATTCTTGTTCATAGGTACATATTCTGTATCATCTCCTTTAGAGAATTACAAGCATTAACTGTCCTGTCAGGCTAAACACAGACAGTTCAAAATTGTAACATCCCTGACCTGGGTTATGAATTAAACCTAGATGTTTTGCCTAATAAGGCTGATTATATTCTTAATATTACCTTGGGAAAAGTAATTAGGGCTCATGAGGAACTTATCTTTCAATTTTGGTCATGTTTGGACAATGTTGAAGCAATGTTTGCTTATTTTGGACTAAAGTACAAATTGCCCAAATTGGAGGGGTTAAATTGCAAATGTTGCATGATAAGATATTCCTCTGATGTTGTGACATCATAAGAATAAATATGATGTAGTGGTAAGGTTTCTACAAGTCTGGACACCAAGATAGAGCTTGTTGTACAATGTTGTGCATTAAAACCCAATTTTGGTGTAAAGTGCAATTTACCCAAACCCTAGGGTTCAATATGCAAATTACCACTTCAATAAGGTCCCTAATGTTTCTTGGCATCATGTATAGCAAAGAAAATGAGAGGTACTCCTCATTTGAACTAAGTTGGAGGAGAGAGAATCTTGACATTAAAATAATCAAGAATAATGCCTAATTGAAACCCTAATTCGGTTTAGGGCAAAAATGAATAAAAATAATTGAAGGGCTTTCAACCAAAATGTTTTGGGTTGATTTTTAATAAGGATGGACGTTCCTTTTACAAGATAAGGAACGAAAATATATTAAGTAGGTGAAATTCCACTCACCTTATTATAAAGAAAAGTAATTCCACTCACATATGGGATATTAATATAATAAGCATTAAGGTGCTTAATTTCCTTTTCTTTAAATTGAGGATAATGAAGGGGAATTAAAGGAAAAGGAAGGTGCTTCGAATCTATGGAGTTGAGGGGGAAGAGGCGGCCAAGTTATTTTTGGAATTCAATGCATTTTAATAATGCATTTTCTCTCTCATCAATTTCCTTATAAAAGTGCCTTTTTCAAGCCAAATGAAAGGCTATTTCGGATTTTCTTCTTTCCTTTGCTTGAAAAACCGACCAAGGAGCTATAGAGGAGCAGGAGGACGACTCCCTACCTATTGGTAAGCTCTTGACCTTCGTTCTCCTTGATTTCATGGAGGAAATCGAAAATAAATTATGGATTCCTTCTTATTTCGATCTCCTCTTCAACCCTAGCCAACTTTTGCAATCAAAAGCTTGAGGACGAGACTAGGGGGAGTTGCTAGAGCTTCATCCACCATTGATGGCGTGATCTTGGAGCTTTGGAGCTCAATTGGAGGCGGTTTTTATAACTTAAACCCTCAAACATTGCTATTGCATCAATCTTCTATGCTTTGTTGATTGATTTCTTCAATTTTATACACTTTTGTTTCTTTGCTGCAAATTCCATCAAGAACGGTTGCTGTTCTTGGGAGCACGAAGGAAGATGATGATTACATCATCATAAGCAAGCACCTCACCAAATATCTTGGGAGCAAACGATATCAAGGGTTGGGACAAAACGGGTTCACCAAAACCGTTTGGTGACCAAACGGGTTGCAAACCGTTTGGTGGCAAATGGGTTCAAACCCATTTTAAGGAGTTGACCAAGCATTGACCGTTTGGTAATCTCGTTCCTAATTATGTAGGCTAATGACCCTCCAAATTTGAGGGGTTAACTCAAAAGGAATGATATGTTGCAGGCCACTCAATTAGACAAATCGAATTGAATTAAGTGCTGATTTTCAACCTGAATAACTTGATCTGCTTGGGAAAACGGGTTCAAGACCGTTTGAGATGGTTGACCAAGCGTTGACCGTTTGGGATTCCTGTTCATAATGATGTTGGTTAATGACCATCCAAGTTTTATGGGTTAAATCAAAAGGAATCATAGGTTGAAGGCCAATCAATTAGACAAATCGAATTGAATTAAGTGCTGATTTTCAACCTGAATAACTTGACCTGCTTGGGAAAACGGGTTCAAGACCGTTTGAGATGGTTGACCAAGCATTGACCGTTTGGGATTCCTGTTCATAATGATGTTGGTTAATGACCCTCCAAATTTTAGGGGTTAACTCCAAAGTAATAATAGGTTGAAGGCTAATCAATTAGGAAAACCTAATTGGATTAAGTGCTGATTTTCAACCTGATTAACTTGACCTGCTTGGGAAAACGGGTTCAAGACCGTTTTAGTGCGTTGACCAAGCATTGACCGTTTGGTATTATTGATACTAATTATGTTGTCTAATGACTCAGCAAATTTGATGGGTTAACTCACAAGTAATCGTCAGTTGAAGGTTATTCAATTAGGCAAACCCTAATTGAAAACAGTGCTGAAATTCCAATGAGTTAATTAGAGATTTTGGGTTGATTAGCCCAAACGGGTTCAAACCCGTTTGGGGATCATCCAAACGGGTTCAAGACCGTTTGGGGATCACCCCAAGACCGTTTGGAAGTCTGGGGTCAAGTATAGTTGACCAATTGAAGGTCCAATGGTACTAATCATATTGCAATGTAGTGCTGATTTGTTGATCAACTTGATAGACCAATCCATGATGATTTTTCACTAGAATCCAAAGGTTGGATGGGCCAAACGGTCTCAAGAACGTTTGGAGCTCATCCAAATGGTCTCAAGACCGTTTGGTGGTCACCCAAGACCATTTGGAGGTCTAGGGTTGAGTATGGTTAGGTGTTTGAAGGTCTAAAGGTACTAAGCTGATATACAATGCAATGTTGATTTGGTGATCAATCCAATGAACCAAACCCCAATTGGATTGCTTAGATTTGAGTGATATGATGGGAAAACGGTCTCAAGACCGTTTGGAGGTCATCCAAACGACCTCAAGACCGTTTGGGGTCAGGTCATACCCAATTTGGATGATGGTTCAATGGTTTCAAAGTAACTAGTCTTACATTGATTAGTGTTGTTGAATCATCGATTCCAAACCTTAATTCAATTGAATCAAACCCTAATTGATGATCAATTGAGGGTCAATTGAGGGTCAAATCAGTTGAAGGTTGACCTATTAAATTCAATTGAAGTATGAGGTTAGGTCCAATTGATGATTGGTTCCATAAATCCAATGATTGAAGGAATCAACATTTGAAACCCTAATTCAATTGGATGCTTTATGTAATGGAGGTCCAATGTGATTGATGTTGGTATGTATGCCCTGAGAGCCAATCATGGGATGATTGGTGGGATGCATTAAGATTGATTTGATAAACATAAAAGGCAAGCTTCCAATTCTTTCTGGTTCAGTCATATGAGATAGTGATAGAACAGATTGAATGTCTAGAGAATGACAGTACTCAATGACGTATGCCTTCAGGTTCATGACCTGAACGATGAGATCATACGGATGTTAAGAGTTTGTACATTCTTGTTGTGTCCCTAGTCGGATGTCATTGTGGAAGGTAGATAGACAACAATGACACACAAGACTAGATTGTGGTGTTGGTTGATGACAAAATCTCATTAGTCATGATATAGAGATATCAAACCAAACACATAGGTACTTGTTAGAGAACAAGGTACCGGACAGACCCACCGTGAGTTTGACACATGGAACCATGAGATGGTAGTCACAGTCAGTACTCACAGTGATGGTGGTGAGTGTGATTCTTAGACCTAAAATCACTGCACTCAACACATGTTGTTGGCTACACTTTGACATCATCAAACGCAGTCCTGAAACATGGGTTGTTATAAAGGTGATGATTGGGTGGCTTTGACACATGGGGCTTTTGAGGGGTGAGTGATAGATATGGGATTTGTCCCTCCTGAGGGAGTTTGATATCCAAGGCCACTTGATGAGTAGGATTGAGATAGGCGTGCGCACGCATGTGTGAATCAGTATGTGATATTGATGTCATACATATCTCCTTCAATCTGCTTTGAGATCAAGAAAGTGAATGAACGTTGACAGGATGATTGTTCCATGCCTTGAGTTCATTCGGGATATCAGTGACAAAGGAATTATACATTCACTGTAACACCATTCACGGATTGTAGGATGAAAGTTGTTCTCCAACTTTCTACTTTCACTTGGGTAGCAATGATGTGTGACTAGGCACCGCTCTTTGCTTGTGAAGTCATAAGTGTTATGGACTTTCACTGCCAACGTGAAATGGACCTGCAGGGTCACACACATAGGATTTAACCTGGAAGAGGAGTTTTGTCCACAAGCAACGTTTAGATGGATTACTAAAGGAGTTTAGTAGTTCAATTAAACACTCAATCAGTCGATGACTCAATATCATATGGTTCAAGGTGTTGGACGCATTGATTTGAGTATCGGATTGATTGAAATCACATTTGACTGATTTTGCACAATCTGCACTCCCAACCGATCGGTTCAAGTGTTGAACCGGTCGGCTGAGGTTGCTGAACCGGTCGGCTCAAGTGTTGAGTCGATCGGCTCATGGTCAGGGTGAAACGAGCGGTTCAAGTGTTGAACCGATCGGTTCAACTGGTGCAACCAAGCAAGTTGGGAAAGTCAGGTCGGTGAGAATTTTCCTTGTGTTTCACTTGCCCAATTTGATTGGAACAAGGATTGGTATTCGATACCAATTAGAAACAAAAGTTGGAAAGTCAATCGGGAACTGACCAGGACCACGAACCGACCGGTTCAGAAGTGGACCGATCGGCTCATGGGTCCCAAATGATCGGTTGGTGCTCCAACCGACCGGTTCAGGTCCCCAACTGACCGGTTCACTTGTGAACCGATCGGTTCAGGTTGCGAGTTGGTTGCTTTTTGTGGAAAATCTCGAACCCTTCTACTCCTACTTTAGTCCCATATTGCCGGACACAGAGAACCCTGTCCCATGACCCGCCTATATATATAGGGGTATTGGGGGCTTCTCAAAGTACAACTCAATGCAAGCCAGTTGCTTTGCGAAGTTGTCGTTCTCTCTGGTTTTGGTAACCGTGAGAGATCCCGAGCAAGTGCTTCCCGCAAAAGGGAGGTGCAGCAAGGAAAGGACAACTGCAGTTGCAACTGGTAGCAGGAGAGTGTGTTGGCGACTAGTACGTCAACAGGAGGGTGCGACTCCTTCCACTTCCTTGTGGGACAAGGACAGTTGAGTTCCAGGTGGTCCGTGTGGACTACTACAGAGGCGGGAGGTCACTGCCACTTAGGAAGACAACTGTCATCCGACAGTCCGGTAGGAGGAGGAGTCGTCAGTCCCGGTGCGACCAGGAGTTGCACAGACACCGTCCAAGACCGGAGTTGAAGACCACGCATTGCGCGAGGTATTGTCGCCGAGCAAGCCTCGGGACAAGGTATGATTCCACAAACCATCTTTTCCTATTATATAGACGTTGACGCGTTTCCTCGGTATGGGTTGGGGGAGAAAATTTTTGTTTCCGCTGCCTTCTCCGTCTCCCCTAAAACCCAACAATTGAATCCCTTGAGAATTAAGATGGTGAATGATCCATTGACCGAATGATGATTAGTAATGATAAAAAAATAAGGTACAAAGTTTGAAACCCTAACAGTACCTAAGGGATTAGTACCAATTAAGGAATGAATCCCTAATTGCTTATTGGACCAATGACTTGATACACTATGTTAATCATAGTTGTATGTACTTTATTGAAGGGTTGATATGACCTAATCAAGCTGAGATGATGATAGCATGAATTCATACATGAATATGATTCATGTGGTGATTAAGGGTATGATCCTTAAGTAGAGAGATCATGAAACCCTAATCATGAACATAAACCCTAATCGACAGGGTTATTGAGTTGAAACCCTAGTGGAGGGTGTATCCTTGTGAACCCTAGTTGAGGGTGTATCCTTGTGAAACCCTAGTTGAGGATGTATCCTTATAAACCCTGGTTGAGGGTGTATCCTTGTGAAACCCTAGTTGAGGGTGTATCATTGCGATTGTTTATTGGCAACTTTATAATTAAGTTATGCCTTAAACTAAGATAAGTCCATATCATGTGAGATAGCTGGACAATTCTACTGTGTGGCCTATGCATTATATTCTAAGGGTGAGTATTCTGTGATGGAATGTATTAAGAGGGGAAATACCTTAATACAAGATAAAGTTGGTTAACTCAAGAGGGTCTGAATTAATGAGAAATGGGGAACCCTAACCCTAATTTGGGGAAAAGGGAATGATAAGCCATGTTTGATAGTGAACCCTAATTCCTGGTTAAGGAATGATGGTGTTACTATTGTATCACATGATGTGATGAATATCTTGTATGACTATTATCATGCCTAATAACCATGCAGGTATGATGAGATGATGAATATAGCCAAGTTTGGGCTGTGACATTTATATAATAAATGTTGATTGGCTTTTGTGCGTTGATGTTGTTGTTGCTTTATAAAAGTAACAATGTGTACGGATTTTATGAACCATGTGAATAAGTTGTTGCCTAGTGAGACATGACAAGATGTGAATGGCCTTGTGAGCCATGTGAATAAGTTGTTGCCTAGTGAGAGGTGACAAGATGTGAATGGCCTTGTGAGCCATGTGAATAAGTTGTTGCCTAGTGAGAGGTGACAAGATGTGAATGGCCTTGTGAGCCATGTGAATAAGTTGTTGCCTAGTGAGAGGTGACAAGATGTGAATGGCCTTGTGAGCCATGTGAATAATTTGTTGCGTAGTGAGAGGTGACAAGATGTGAAGGGCCTTGTGAGCCATGTGAATAAGTTGTTGCCTAGTGAGAGGTGACAAGATGTGAATGTCCTTGTGAGCCATGTGAATAAGTTGTTGCCTAGTGAGAGGTGACAAGATATGAATGGCCTTGTGAGCCATGTGTGATGCATGGGTAACAAGTATCATGTTTATTTGTAACATTTGTGTTAGTAAGTTATGCTAGAGAACTTGGTTGATGTTACATTCCTGTTATATATCTATAGTTCATTGATGATTATTCATATCTGTTGTATTCATTACAAGTAGATGGATGAACTATGATTCTACCATGGGTAGATGCAATGCTCTTATTGGAAATGGAGAATTTCTTATTCTGTCTATGAAGAATAATTCTACCTAATAATGTAAAAGTAACCCCTGCTTAGTTTAATTTCATAATCTGCTATTATAATGTTTCTGGTGGAGAGTTATATCTCTCGCTGGGGCAATTTTTATAATTGTCTCACCCCCATGGGAACCACATTTTTAGGTGGATGCGGATGAGAAGACAGAAAACCTTCAGTAGGTGAAGGATAGCAACAACAACAGTAGAGACAGTAGTGAGATCTCAGGTGGAGAAATTGTCTATCAAGTCATATAGATAGTAGTCCTATGTGTCGTCTCTGTACTCTCAGGTCCTCGGAGTAGTAGTTAATGATTTCGATATTTTGGCTCAATGCCTCGAGATTTTGAACTGTCTGTGTTTAGCTTGACAGGACAGTTAATGCTTGTAATTCTCTAAAGGAGATGATACAGAATATGTACCTGTGAACAAGAATATAATTGTGTTACTTTTGTTCTATGTGAGAAAGTTTTTACTTGATGTATCTTTTGATAAAAAGGTTTTAATTTTTAGTGATTTTTGGTAATCCGCTGCTTAATGAACTCTTCCGCATTAGTTAATATTGTTTACGCGAGACGGTCATCACAATTTAGTGGTATCAGAGCTCTAGGTTCGCTGAGTCTACAGAGACATAGGACTAAGTTGGTGAGTCTGTGTTAGTGTCCTCCAGTATACACTATAATGATTTCTGCTTGTGTAGAAAAAGGGTAAAGTTTAAAATGACTGGAGAACACAAGAAACACATTGCTGAGGGCAATGTTGCTGCACCAAGAAGAGGTGCAAGGGATCAGACGAGAATAGTATGAGTGCCTGAGAATCCCCATTAAGACCTGATCAGGATAGAGAATCCTATGATCATGCTTTTGTTGGGAAGATTAGGGCAACAATAATGCATATAGGGGACTGGATACTAGCTTTACAATCTAGGTTATCAGTCCTTAATACAGAAAGTTTGAGCTTTAAAAGAGTTCCTAAATGACTTAGTCATGTTGGAACAAGGGAAAATCCTGTGTGTATAATGGTATTAAAAGTGAGGAATATGATAGTAAATAAAGTACATACTACCTAATCTCAATACTTATATACCCTGGCCAGGTATATGGTTATTAAAGATAAGGCAAGTATGGAACTCATTAGATTGGTATCTTTTTGATTGCCCTGATCAAGCAGTCATTCTGATACAATCAAATGAGTATCATGAAATAAGAAATATGGAATCAATAAAGGAAGATACTTTGTGCAATTACAATAAAGGAAGATGCTTTGTGCAATTCCAACCCTAAACAAAAGAGGAAAAGCTATGTGACATCCCCAACAACAAACTTAATGAACATGCTATGTGGATATTCTCAACAAACTTAGTGAACATGCTATGTGGATATTCTCAACAAACTTAGTGAACATGCTATGTGGATATTCTCAACAAACTTAGTGAACATGCTATGTGGATATTCTCAACAAACTTAGTGAACTTGCTCTGTGAATACTTAGTGAACTTACTCCGTGAATACTTAGTGAACTTACTCCGTGAATACTTAGTGAACTTGCTCCGTGAATACTTAGTGA
Source organism: Alisma plantago-aquatica (assembly GCA_963693085.1). Classification (NCBI taxonomy): domain Eukaryota; kingdom Viridiplantae; phylum Streptophyta; class Magnoliopsida; order Alismatales; family Alismataceae; genus Alisma; species Alisma plantago-aquatica. The sequence goes on along the minus strand of OY856414.1, from coordinate 715,571,181 downwards.
ACTTGCTCTGTGAATACTTAGTGAACTTGCTCCGTGAATACTTAGTGAACTTACTCCGTGAATACTTAGTGAACTTGCTCTGTGAATACTTAGTGAACTTGCTCCGTGAATACTTAGTGAACTTGCTCCATGAATACTTAGTGAACTTGCTCCGTGAATACTTAGTGAACTTTCTCCGTGAATACTTAGTGAACTTGCTCCGTGAATACTTAGTGAACTTTCTCTGTGAATACTTAGTGAACTTTCTTTGTGAATACTTAGTGAACTTGCTCCGTGAATACTTAGTGAACTTGCTCCGTGAATACTTAGTGAACTTGCTCCGTGAATACTTAGTGAACTTGCTCCGTGAATACATAGTGAACTTGCTCCGTGAATACTTAGTGAACTTGCTCCGTGAATACTTAGTGAACTTTCTCTGTGAATACTTTGTGAACTTGCTCCGTGAATACTTAGTGAACTTGCTCCGTGAATACTTAGTGAACTTTCTCCGTGAATACTTAGTGCATTTTCTCTGTGAATACTTAGTGAACTTTCTCTGTGAATACTTAGTGAACTTGTTCCATGAATACATAGTGAACTTGCTCTGTGAATACCTAGTGAACTTGCTCCGTGAATACTTAATGAACTTGCTCCGTGGATACTTAGTGAACTTACTCAGTGGATTTCCGAATGAATTATCTCTATTAGATATATATGTTTCTCTTTTAGTAAATATTCCTGGGTGATGATAGAAGTATGCTCTTTTATGCTTCTTCTTTTCAATGATATAAACATCATATGTTAGGGGTTTATGCCTTGCATAAACAATAAACATTGATGAGGTTGAAATAATGAAAGGAGCTTTGTATGGAATCACAGAGTTCATGATATCTCCATGATATTAAGATGATATGTGGAGACTTGAGGGCATGATTAATGAATAATTTGTCCCTCCTTTTCCAGGGATTTCGAGGACGAAATCCTTGTTAGGGGTTTATAATTTGTAACATCCCTGACCTGGGTTATGAATTAAACCTAGATGTTTTTCCTAATAAGGATGATTAGATTCTTAATATTACCTTGGGAAAATTAATTAGGGCTCATGAGGAACTTATGTTTCAATTTTGGTCCTGTTTGGACAATGTTGAAGCAATGTTTGCTTATTTTGGACTAAAGTGCAAATTTCCCAAATTGGAGGGGTTAAATTGCAAATGTTGCATGATAAGATGTTCCTCTGATGTTGTGACATCATAAGAATGAATATGATGTAGTGGTAAGGTTTCTACAAGTCTGGACACCAAGATAGAGCTTGTTGGACAATGTTGTGCATTAAAACCCAGTTTTGGTGTGAAGTGCAATTTACCCAAAACCTAGGGTTCAATATGCAAATTACCACTTCAATAAGGTCCCTAATGTTTCTTGGCATCATGTATAGCAAAGAAAATGAGAGGTACTCCTCATTTGAACTAAGTTGGAGGAGAAAGAATCTTGACATTAAAATAATCAAGAATAATGCCTAATTGAAACCCTAATTCGATTTAGGGCAAAAATGAATAAAAACAATTGAAGGGCTTTCAACCAAAATGTTTTGGGTTGATTTTGAATAAGGATGGACGTTCCTTTGACAAGATAAGGAACGAAAATATCCTAAGTAGGTGAAATTCCACTCACCTTATTATAAAGAAAAGTAATTCCACTCACATATGGGATATTAATATAATAAGCATTAAGGTGCTTAATTTGCTTTTCTTTAATTTGAGGATAATGAAGGGGAATTAAAGGCAAAGGAAGGTGCCTAGTATCTATGCAGTTGAGGGGGAAGAGGCGGCCAAGTTATTTTTGGAATTTAATGCATTTTAATAATGCATTTTCTCTCTCATCAATTTCCTTATAAAAGTGCCTTTTTCAAGCCAAATGAAAGGCTATTTCGGATTTTCTTCTTTCCTTTGCTTGCAAAACCGACCAAGGAGCTAGAGAGGAGCAGGAGGACGACTCCCTACCTATTGGTAAGCTCTTGAACTTCGTTCTCCTTGATTTCATGGAGGAAATCGAAAATAAATTATGGATTCCTTCTTATTTCGATCTCCTCTTCAACCCTAGCCAACTTTTGCAATCAAAATCTTGAGTACGAGCCTAGGGGGAGTTGCTAGAGCTTCATCCACCATTGATGGCGTGATCTTGGAGATTTGGAGCTCAATTGGAGGCGGGTTTTATAACTTAAACCCTCAAACATTGCTATTGCATCAATCTTCTATGCTTTGTTGATTGATTTCTTCAATTTTATACACTTTTGTTTCTTTGCTGCAAATTCCATCAAGAACAGTTGCTGTTCTTGGGAGCACTAAGGAAGATGATGATGACATCATCATAAGCAAGCACCTCACCAAATATCTTGGGAGCAAACGATCTCAAGGGTTGGGACCAAACGGGTTCACCAAAACCATTTGGTGACCAAACGGGTTGCAAACCGTTTGGTGGCAGAAGAAGTTGACCAAGCGTTGACCGTTTGGGAATCTCGTTCCTAATTATGTAGGCTAATGACCCTCCAAATTGGAGGGGTTAACTCAAAAGTAATCATAGGTTGAAGGCCAATCAGTTAGACAAATTGAATTGAATTAAGTGCTGATTTTCAACCTGAATAACTTGACCTTCTTGGGAAAACGGGTTGAAGACCGTTTGATATGGTTGACAAAGCGTTGACCGTTTGGGATTTCCTGTTCATAATGATGTTGGTTAATGACCCTCCAAATTTGAGGGGTTAACTCAAAAGTAATCATAGGTTGAAGGCCAATCAATTAGACAAAATTGAATTGAATTAAGTGCTGATTTTCAACCTGAATAACTTGACCTGCTTGGGAAAACGGGTTCAAGACCGTTTGCGATGGTTGACCAAGCGTTGACCGTTTGGGATTCCTGTTCATAATGATGTTGTTTAATGACCATCCATATTTGAGGGGTTAACTCCAAAGTAATCATAGGTTGAAGGCTAATCAATTAGGAAAACCTAATTGGATTAAGTGCTGATTTTCAACCTGATTAACTTGACCTGCTTGGGAAAACGGGTTCAAGACCGTTTGAGTGCGTTTACCAAGCGTTGACCGTTTGGTATTATTGATCCTAATTATATTGTCTAATGACTCACCAAATTTTATGGGTTAACTCCCAAGTAATCGTCAGTTGAAGGCTATTCAATTAGGCAAACCCTAATTGAAAACAATGCTGAAATTCCAATGAGTTAATTAGAGATTTTGGGTTGATTAGCCCAAACGGGTTCAAACCCATTTGGGGATCATCCAAACGGGTTCAAGACCGTTTGGGGATCACGCCAAGACCGTTTGGAGGTCTGGGGTCAAGTATAGTTGACGAATTGAAGGTCCAATGGTACTAATCATATTGCAATGTAGTGCTGATTTGTTGATCAACTTGATAGACCAATCCATGATGATTTTTCACTAGAATCCAAAGGTTGGATGGGACAAACGGTCTCAAGACCGTTTGGTGGTCACCCAAGACCGTTTGGAGGTCTAGGGTTGAGTATGGTTAGGAGTTTGAAGGTCTAAAGGTACTAAGATGATATACAATGCAATGTTGATTTGGTGATCAATCCAATGAACCAAACCCCAATTGGATTGCTTAGATTTGAGTGATATCATGGGCAAACGGTCTCAAGACCGTTTGGAGGTCATCCAAACGACCTCAAGACCGATTGGGGTCAGGTCATACCCAATTTGGATGATGGTTCAATGGTTTCAAAGTAACTATTCTTACATTGATTAGTGTTGTTGAATCATCGATTCCAAACCTTAATTCAATTGAATCAAACCCTAATTGATGATCAATTGAGGGTCAATTGAGGGTCAAATCAGTTTAAGGTTGACTTATTAAATTCAATTGAAGTATGAGGGTAGGTCCAATTGATGATTGGTTCCATAAATCCAATGATTGAAGGAATCAACATTTGAAACCCTAATTCATTTGGATGCTTTATGTAATGGAGGTCCAATGTGATTGAATCCCTTGAGAATTAAGATGATGAATGATCCATTGACCCAATGATGATTAGTAATGATAAAAAAAGAAGGTACAAAGGTTGAAAACCTAACAGTACCTAAGGGACTAGTACCAATTAAGGAATGAATCCCTAATTGCTTGTTGGACCAATGACTTGATACACTATGTTAATCATAGTTGTATGTACTTGATTGAAGGGTTGATATGACCTAATCAAGATGAGATGATGATAGCATGAATTCATACATGAATATGATTCATGTGGTGTTTGAGGGTATGATCCTTAAGTAGAGAGATCATGAAACCCTAATCATGAACATAAACCCTAATCGACAGGGTTATTGAGTTGAAACCCTAGTGGAGGGTGTATCCTTGTGAATCCTAGTTGAGGGTGTATCCTTGTGAAACCCTAGTTGAGGGTGTATCCTTATAAACCCTGGTTGAGGGTGTATCCTTGTGAAACCCTAGTTGAGGGTGTATCATTGCGATTGTTTATAGGCAACTTTATAATAAAGTTATGCCTTAAACTAAGATAAGTCCATATCATGTGAGATAGCTGGACAATTCTACTGTGTGGCCTATGCATTATATGCTAAGGGTGAGTATTCTGTGATGGAATGTATTAAGAGGGGAAATACCTTAATACAAGATAAAGTTGGTTAACTCAAGAGGGTCTGAATTAATGAGAAATGGGGAACCCTAACCCTAATTTGGGGAAAAGGGAATGATAAGCCCTGTTTGATAGTGAACCCTAATTCCTGGTTAAGGAATGATGGTGTTACTATTGTATCACATGATGTGATGAATATCTTGTATGACTATTATCATGCCTAATAACCATGCAGGTATGATGAGATGATGAATATAGCCAAGTTTGGGCTGTGACATTTATATAATAAATGTTGATTGGCTTTTGTGCGTTGATGTTGTTGTTGCTTTATAAAAGTAACAATGTATACGGATTTTATGAACCATGTGAATAAGTTGTTGCCTAGTGAGAGGTGACAAGATGTGAATGGCCTTGTGAGCCATGTGAATAAGTTGTTGCCTAGTGAGAGGTGACAAGATGTGAATGGCCTTGTGAGCCATGTGAATAAGTTGTTGCCTAGTGAGAGGTGACAAGATGTGAATGGCCTTGTGAGCCATGTGAATAAGTTGTTGCCTAGTGAGAGGTGACAAGATGTGAATGGCCTTGTGAGCCATGTGAATAAGTTTTTGCCTAGTGAGAGGTGACAAGATGTGAAGGGCCTTGTGAGCCATGTGAATAAGTTGTTGCCTAGTGAGAGGTGACAAGATGTGAATGGCCTTGTGAGCCATGTGAATAAGTTGTTGCCTAGTGAGAGGTGACAAGATATGAATGGCCTTGTGAGCCATGTGTGATGCTTGGGTAACAAGTATCATGTTTATTTGTAACATTTGCATTAGTAAGTTATGCTAGAGAACTTGGATGATGTTACATTCCTTTTATATATCTATAGTTCATTGATGATTATTCATATCTGTTGTATTCATTACAAGTAGATGGATGAACTATGATTCTACCATGGGTAGATGCAATGCTCTTATTGGAAATGGATAATTTCTTATTCTGTCTATGAAGAATAATTCTGCCTAATAATGTAAAAGAAACCCCTGCTCAGTTTAATTTCATAATCTGCTTTTATAATGTTTCTGGCGGAGAGTTATATCTCTCGCTGGGGCAATTTTTATAATTGTCTCACCCCCGTGGGAACCACATTTTTAGGTGGATGCGGACGAGAAGACAGAAAACCTTCAGTAGGTGAAGGATAGCAACAACAGCAACAGAGACAGAAGTGAGATCTCAGGTGGAGATATTGTATGTCAAGTCATATAGATAGTAGTCCTATGTGTCGTCTCTGTACTCTCAGGTCCTCGGAGTAGTAGTTAGTGATTTCGAGATTTTGGCTCAATGCCTCGAGATTTTGAACTGTCTGTGTTTAGCTTGACAGGACAGTTAATGCTTGTAATTCTCTAAAGGAGATGATACAGAATATGTACCTATGAACAAGAATGTAATTGTGTTAGTTTTGTTCTATGTGAGAAAGTTTTTACTTGATGTATCTTTTGATAAAAAGGTTTTAATTTTTAGTGATTTTTGGTAATCCGCTGCTTAATGAACACTTCCGCATTAGTTAATATTGTTTACGCGAGACGGTCATCACAAAAATCTCGAGGCATTGAGCCAAAATCTCGAAATCATTAACTACTACTCCGAGGACCTAAGTGTACAGAGACGACACATAGGAATACTATCTATATGACTTGACAGACAATATCTCCACCTGAAATCTCACTGCTGTCTCTACTGCTGTTGTTGCTATCCTTCACCTACTGAAGGTTTTTTGTCTTCTCGTCCGCATCCACCTAAAAATGTGGTTCCCACGGGGGTGAGACAATTATAAAAATTGCCCCAGCGAGAGATATAACTCTCTTCCAGTAACATTATTATTGCAACTTAAGAAGATAAATATGAACAGAGGAATCATATTTATTTGACCGTAGATATTTTAATGTCTAACAGATTAGAACATTATTCTATATCAGAAGAAGTGCAACTATAACTTGATAGGATCAACATGTAACTTGTTCTTTATTAAATATAAAGAACATGTATAACATCTATTCAAACTATAGAATCATTACCACTGCATTAACTTTCTTCAGGCTTAGATCATATATCTAAAGCCTAGCATTATCATTGTGGAGTCATGGCCCGTAGCCATACTCTTATCACAAATGTTGGGATCTTAATCCCTCATTTCAACACTGGGAATTCTCCTCCTTTCACAATTTCAATTCCATAACCATGAAATCATGGGTATTCAAAACCTTAGCTCATCACCTGAGCATTTTTACTTCTTTCTTAGCTAACTACACCTTTAGGTCATCTGACCAAGGTAAGTATGATGCTTGCTACACAAGCATCCATCATGGCACTTGAGGCCCATTAACTCTCTTGCCACCTCTTACCAGACACAAGGTATATTATGGCACACAAGGCTCAATAAACAAATTTAAATTAATAACACATCATAGCTCATACCTGGCTATGCCCATCATCTCATGATACCTGCATGGTTAGCACATATGATAGCAGCACATCAATTATCTATCAACACCATGCAAAAACAATATATGAATAATTCGAGGGTATTATCCTTAATCCTTTACCAGGATTTGGATTTCCATCACACATAGCTCATCAGAACACTGTACATCTTGTCACCTTTCACTAGGCAACAACTTTATTCACATGGCTCACAAAACCATTCACATCTTGTCACCTCTCACTAGGCAACAACTTATTTCACATGGCTCACAAGGCCATTCACATCTTTTCACCTCTCACTAGGCAACAACTTTATTCACATGTCTCATACGGCCATTCACATCTTGTCACCTCTCACTAGGCCACAACTTTATTCACATGGCTCACAAGGCCATTAAGCATTATACTTGTTATACAAGTATTTAACATGCCTTTCAAGGCTTATGTAATAAGAGAAATACAACCTTCCCATCATTAGGGTTAGGATTTTCCTTTCTTATCAATTAGGTTTCTCTCACATATCATTACCCTTTTAGGTTTTCAAGATCATATTATCAATGATCAAACCCTAATTCATTGCTCCCCACATCTAGGAGCCAACATTTATACCATAAGTATTCAATCATACTTATTTATTCTCATCATTTATCATTAAATGATTAACATCACAAGGTATGAGTTTCTCTCTCATCCTTATGTTGGGAATTAACAAAACGACCATGTTAGGTCACTTTCAATTCATCTCTAAGTCAAGCATAGAGCACCACGGCCGTGTAACCAAGAACGGTCGCGCAAAGAGAAGCCACCACGGCCGTGCTACCTTGCACGGTCGTGCAAAGGGAAGATACCACGGCCATGCTACCTTACACGGTCATGCTACATGAGTTTACCTCAAGAATCATATTTAAGTATGAATTCTATTCTTTCATTTAGGAATTAGGGTTTCACATACCATCTCCCTTCCTTAGAATAGAGATTGCATATAGCATCACCCTTCATTAGGGTTTCATAACACATTGCCCATAATTAGGGTTTACTATTCATTCCCAATTAGGGTTTCTCATAAAATCACCCTCAATTAGGGTTTCACATGGATACACCCTCAGTTAGGGTTTCACATGGATACACCCTCAACTAGGGTTTACTATTCATCCTAATTAGTGATTTCACATGTAGACAACCTCTTATTAGGGTTATACATGGAATCAACCTCAATTAGGGTTTTCATCATGTATTGGATCCATGAATTTGTTATGCATTCTTAATTAGTACCATTAAGGTATCTCTCACCTAATTACATTAGGTTTCCAAAAAGGTTTGATCAATTGGACCTTCAATAACATGAGGTATCCAATTGAATTAGGGTTTCCAATGTTGATTCCTTCAATCATTGAATTCATGGAACAAATCATCAATTGGACCTATATTCATACTTCAATTGAGTTTGATAAGTCAACCTTCAACTAATTTGACCATCAATTGATCCTCAATTGATCATCAATTAGGGTTTGATTCAATTGAATTAGAGTTTGGAATCGATGATTCAACAACACTAATCAATGTAAGACTAGTTGCTTTGAAACCATTGAACCATCATCCAAATTGGGTATGACCTTACCCCAAACGGTCTTGAGGTCGTTTGGATGACCTCCAAATGGTCTTGAGACCGTTTGCCCATCATATCACTCAAATCTAAGCAATCCAATTGGGGTTTGGTTCATTGGATTGATCACCAAATCAACATTGCATTGTATATCAGCTTAGTAACTTTAGACCTTCAAACACCTAACCATACTCAACCCTAGAGCTCCAAACGGTCTTGGGTGACCACCAAACGGTCTTGAGACCGTTTGTATGAGCTCCAAACGGTCTTGAGACCGTTTGGCTCATCGAACCTTTGGACTTTAGTGAAAAATCATCATGGATTGGTCTATCGAGTTGATCAACAAATCAGCATTGAGTTGCAGTATGATTTGGTACCTTTGGACCTTCAATTGGTTAACTATACTTGACCCCAGACCTCCAAACGGTCTTGGGGTGATCCCCAAACGGTCTTGAACCCGTTTGGGCTAATCAACCCAAAATCTCAACTTAACTCATTGGAATTTCAGCATTGTTTTCAATTAGGGTTTGCCTAATTGAATAGCCTTCAACTCACGATTCCTTGGGATTAAACCCCTCCAATTTGTAGAGTCATTAACCAACATCATTATGAACAGGAATCCCAAACGGTAAACGCTTGGTCAACCATCTCAAACGGTCTTGAACCCGTTTTCCCAAGCAGGTCAAGTTAATCAGGTTGAAAATCAGCACTTAATCCAATTAGGTTTTCCTAATTGATTAGCCTTCAACCTATGATTCCTTTTGATTTAACCCATCAAATTTGGAGGGTCATTAACCAACATCATTGTGAATAGGAATCCCAAACGGTCAACGCTTGGTCAACCATATCAAACGGTCTTGAACCCGTTTTCCCAAGCAGGTCAAGTTAATCAGGTTGAAAATCAGCACTTAATTCAATTCGATTTGTCTAATTGATTGGCCTTCAACCTATGATTACTTTGGAGTTAACCCCTAAAATTTGCAGGGTCATTAGCCTACATAATTAGGAACGATATTCCCAAACGGTCAACGCTTGGTCAACTCCATCAAACGGGTTTGAACCCGTTTTCCACCAAACGGTTTGCAACCTGTTTGGTCACCAAACGGTTTTGGTGAAACCGTTTGGTCCCAACTTTTGAGATCGTTTGCTCCCAAGATATTTGTTGAGGTGCTTGCTTATGATGATTTCATCATCATCTTCCTTCGTGCACCCAATAACAGCAACCGATCTTGATGGAATTTGCAGCAAAGAAACAAAAGTGTATAAAATTGAAGAAATCAATCAACAAAGCATAGAAGATTGATGCAATAGCAATGTTTGAGGGTTTAAGTTATAAAACCCGCCTCCAATTGAGCTCCAAAGCTCCAAGATCACACCATCAATGGTGGATGAAGCTCTAGAAACTCCCCCTAGGCTCGTCCTCAAGCTTTTTATTGCAAAAGTTGGCTAGGGTTGAAGAGGAGATCGAAATAAGAAGGAATCCATAATTTATTTTCAATTTCCACCATGAAATCATGAAGAACGAGGGTCAAGAAGCTTACCAACAGGTTGGGGCTCGTCCTCATGTTGCTCCTAAGTCCCCTTGAGCTCATCCCAAGCAAAGGAAGAAGAAAGGGCCGAAAAAGCCTTTCAATTCATTTGGAAAAGGCACTTTTATAAGGAAATTGATGAGAGAGAAAATGCCTTATAAAAATCCAATTAATCCAAAAATTATGGCAGCCTCTTCCCCCTCAATTTAAAGAAAAGCAAATTAAGCACCTTAATTTAAAGAAAAGCAAATTAAGCACCTCAATTTAAAGAAAAGCAAATTAAGCACCTTAATGCTTATTATATTAATATCCCATATGTGAGTGGAAATTACTTTTCTTTATAATAAGGTGAGTGGAATTTCACCTACTTAAGATATTTTCGTTCCTTATCTTAGCAAAGGAACGTCCATCCTTATTAAAAATCAACCCAAAACATTTTGGTTGAAAGCCCTTCAATTAGTTTTATTCATTTTTGCCCTAAATCGAATTAGGGTTTCAATTAGGCATTATTCTTGATTATTTTAATATCAAGATTCTCTCTCCTCCAACTTAGTTCAAATGAGGAGTCACTCTCATTTTCTTTGCTATACATGATGCCAAGAAACATTAAGGACCTTATTGAAGTGGTAATTTGCATATTGAACCCTAAATTTTGGGTAAATTGCACTTTACTCCAAAACTAGGTTTTAATGCACAACATTGTCCAACAAGCTCTATCTTGGTGTCTAGGCTTGTAGAAACCATACTAATACATCATATTCATCCTTATGATGTATCAACATCAGAGGAACATCTTATCATGTGCAATTTTCAAGTTAACCCCTCAACTTGGGTAATTTGCACTTTAGTCCAAAATAAACAAAACATTGATTTCAACAATGTTCAAAAAGGACTAGAATTGCAACATAGGTTCCTCTTGATGCCTAATTACTTTTCACAAGATGATATTAAACATTTAATCACCTTTATTAATCAAAACACCTAGGGTTAGAGTATAACCCAGGTCAGGGATGTTACAAATTATAAACCCCTAACAAGGATTTCGTCCCCGAAATCCCAGAAAAAGGAGGGTCAGATTTATTCAGTTATCATTCCCTCAAGTCTCCACATAATATCTTAGTATCATGGAGATATCATGGATTTTGTAATCCACACAAAGTTCCTTCCATTAGTTCAACCTTAACAATGTTTATGTTTATGCAAAACATAAACCCCTAACATATGATGTCCATATTGTTGGAAGGAAGAAACATAAAAGAACATACTTCAATAATTACTCAAGAATATATACCAAAAGAGAAACATATATATCTAACAGAGATAATTTACTCAGCAATCCTTTATTTATAAAGTTCACTTAGCAAACTCTATGTAATTGGGAATGTTCACTTAGCTTTTCCTTTTTAGTTGGGAATGTTCACATAGCTCTTCCCTTCTGATTAGGAATGTTCACATAGCTCTTCCCTATTAGTTGGGAATGTTCACATAGCTCTGCCCTTTTGATTAGGAATGTTCACATAGCTCTTCCTATTAGCTGGGAATGTTCACATAGCTCTTCCCTTTTGATTAGGAATGTTCACATAGGTCTTCCTATTAGTTGGGAATGTTCACATAGCTCTTCCCTTTTGATTAGGAATGTTCACATAGCTCTTCCTATTAGCTGGGAATGTTCACATAGCTCTTCCCTTTTGATTAGTAATGTTCACATAGCTCTTCCTATTAGTTGGGAATGTTCACATAGCTCTTCCCTTTTGATTAGGAATGTTCACATAGCTCTTCCTATTAGTTGGGAATGTTCACATAGCTCTTCCCTTTTGATTAGGAATGTTCACATAGCTCTTCCTATTAGCTGGGAATGTTCACATAGCTCTTCCCTTTTGATTAGGAATGTTCACATAGCTCTTCCTATTAGCTAGGAATGTTCACATAGCTCTTCCCTTTTGATTAGGAATGTTCACATAGCTCTTCCTATTAGTTGGGAATGTTCACATAGCTCTTCCCTTTTGATTAGGAATGTTCACATAGCTCTTCCTATTAGTTGGGAATGTTCACATAGCTCTTCCCTTTTGATTACATTATACTCTCTAGATTGTTTCAGAATGATTGCTTGATCAGGGAAATAAAAAAGATACCAATCTAAGAGTTTCCATACTCACTTTATCATCAATAGTTCTATACCTGGCCAGGGTTTACAAATACTGAGATCAAGTAGTATGCACTTACATGCTATCATATTCCTTGTTTTTCATATCATTATACACACATGATTTTCCCTTGTTCCAACATGACTAAGTCATTTAGGAACTCTTTTAAAGCTCAAACTTTCTATATTAAGGACTGATAACCTAGATTGTAAAGCTAGTATCCAGTCCCCTATATGCATTACTGTTGCCCTAATCTTCCCAACAAGAGCATGATCATAGGATTCTCTATCCTAATCAGGTCTTAATGGGGATTCTCAAGCACTCATTCTATTCTTGTCTGAGCCCTTGCACTTCTTCTTGGTGCAACAACATTGCCCTTAGCAATGTGTTCCTTGTGTTCTCCAATCATTTTCAAGTTCTTCTTCTCCTATGTGAGCAGAAGATACTATCAAATAAATTGGAAGACACTTAGAACAGACTCTACAACCTTAGTCCTATGTCTCTGTAGACTCAGCGAGCCTCGCTCTGATACCACTAAATTGTGATGACCGTCTCGTGAAAACAAGATTAACTAATGCGGAAGCGTTCATTAAGCAGCGGATTACCAAAAATCATTAAAAATTAAAACCTTTTTATCAAAAGATACATCAAGTAAAAACTTTCTCACATAGAACAAAAGTAACACAATTACATTCTTGTTCATAGGTACATATTATGTATCATCTCCTTTAGAGAATTACAAGCATTAACTGTCCTGTCAAGCTAAACATAGACAGTTCAAAATCTTGAGGCATTGAGCCAAAATCTCGAAATCATTAACTACTACTCCGAGGACCTGAGAGTACAGAGATGACACATAGGAATACTATCTATATGACTTGACAAACAATATCTCCACCTGAAATCTCACTGTTGTCTCTGCTGTTGTTGTTGCTATCCTTCACCTACTGAAGGTTTTTTGTCTTCTCGTCCGCATCCACCTAAAAATGTGGTTCCCACGGGGGTGAGACAATTATAAAAATTGCCCCAGCGAGAGATATAACTCTCTTCCAGTAACATTATTATTGCAACTTAAGAAGATAAATATGAACAGAGGAATCATATTTATTTGACAGCAGATATTTTAATGTCTAACAGATTAGAACATTATTCTATATCAGAAGCAGTGCAACTATAACTTGATAGGATCAACATGTCACTTGTTCTTTATTAAATATAAAGAACATGTAATAACATCTATTCAAAGTATAGAATCATTACCACTGCATTAACTTTCTTCAGGCTTAGATCATATCTAAAGCCTAGCATTATCATTGTGGAGTCATGGCCCGTAGCCATACTCTTATCACAAATGTTGGGATCTTAATCCCTCATTTCAACACTGGGAATTCTCCTCCTTTCACAATTTCAATACCATAACCATGAAATCATGGGTATTCAAACCCTTAGCTCATCACCTGAGCATTTTTACTTCTTTCTTAGCTAACTACACCTTTAGGTCATCTGACCAAGGTAAGTATGATGCTTGCTACACAAGCATCCATCATGGCACTTGAGGCCCATTAACTCTCTTGCCACCTCTTACCAGGCACAAGGTATATTATGGCACACAAGGCTCAATAAACAAATTTAAATTAATAACACATCATAGCTCATACCTGGCTATGCCCATCATCTCATGATACCTGCATGGTTAGCACATATGATAGCAGCACATCAATTATCTATCAACACCATGCAAAAACAATATATTAATAATTCAAGGGTATTATCCTTAATCCTTCACTAGGATTTGGATTTCCATCACACATAGCTCATCAGAACACTGTACATCTTGTCACCTTTCACTAGGCAACAACTTTATTCACATGGCTCACAAAACCATTCACATCTTTTCACCTCTCACTAGGCAACAACTTATTTCACATGGCTCAAAAGGCCATTCACATCTTGTCACATCTCACTAGGCAACAACTTTATTCACATGGCTCACAAGGCCATTCACATCTTGTCACCTCTCACTAGGCCACAACTTTATTCACATGGCTCACAAGGCCATTAAGCATTATATTTGTTATACAAGTATTTAACATGCCTTTCAAGGCTTATGTAATAAGAGAAATACAACCTTCCCATCATTAGGGTTAGGATTTTCCTTTCTTATCGATTAGGTTTCTCTCACATATCATTACCCTTTTAGGTTTTCAAGATCATATTATCAATGATCAAACCCTAATTCATTGCTCCCCCACATCTAGGAGCCAACATTTATACCATAAGTATTCAATCATACTTATTTGTTCTCATCATTTATCATTAAATGATTATCATCACAAGGTATGAGTTTCTCTCTCATCCTTATGTTGGGAATTAACAAAACGACCATGTTAGGTCACTTTCAATTCAGCTCTAAGTCAAGCATACAGCACCACGGTCGTGTAACCAAAAACGGTCGTGCAAAGAGAAGCCACCACGGCCGTGCTACCTTGCACGGTCGTGCAAAGGGAAGATACCATGGCCATGCTACCTTACACGGTCGTGCTACAGGAGATTACCTCAAGAATCATATTTAAGTATGAATTCTATTCTTTCATTTAGGAATTAGGGTTTCACATACCATCTCCCTTCCTTAGAATAGAGATTGCATATAGCATCACCCTTCATTAGGGTTTCATATCACATTGCCCATAATTAGGGTTTACTATTCATTCCCAATTAAGGTTTCTCATAAAATCACCCTCAATTAGGGTTTCACATGGATACACCCTCAGTTAGGGTTTCACATGGATACACCCTCAACTAGGGTTTACTATTCATCCTAATTAGTGATTTCACATGTAGACAACCTCTTATTAGGGTTATACATGGAATCAACCTCAATTAGGGTTTTCATCATGTATTGGATCCATGCATTTGTTATGCATTCTTAATTAGCAGCATTAAGGTATCTCTCACCTAATTACATTAGGTTTCCAAAAAGGTTTGATCAATTGGACCTTCAATAACATGAGGTATCCAATTGAATTAGGGTTTCCAATGTTGATTCCTTCAATCATTGAATTCATGGAACCAATCATCAATTGGACCTATATTCATACTCAAATTGAGTTTGATAAGTCAACCTTCAACTAATTTGACCCTCAATTGACCCTCAATTGATTATCAATTAGGGTTTGATTCAATTGAATTAGGGTTTGGAATCGATGATTCAACAACACTAATCAATGTAAGACTAGTTGCTTTGAAACCATTGAACCATCATCCAAATTGGGTATGACCTGACCCCAAACGGTCTTGAGGTCGTTTGAATGACCTCCAAACGGTCTTGAGACCGTTTGCCCATCATATCACTCAAATCTAAGCAATCCAATTGGGGTTTGGTTCATTGGATTGATCACCAAATCAACATTGCATTGTATATCAACTTAGTACCTTTAGACCTTCAAACACCTAACCATACTCAACCCTAGAGCTCCAAACGGTCTTGGGTGACCACCAAACGGTCTTGCGACCGTTTGGATGAGCTACAAACGGTCCGGAGACCGTTTGGCTCATCCAACCTTTGGACTTTAGTGAAAAATCATCATGGATTGGTCTATCGAGTTGATCAACAAATCAGCATTGAGTTGCAGTATGATTTGGTACCTTTGGACCTTCAATTGGTCAACTATACTTGACCCCAGACCTCAAAACGGTCTTGGGGTGATCCCCAAACGGTCTTGAACCCGTTTGGATGATCCCCAAACGGTCTTCAACCCGTTTTGGCTAATCAAACCAAAATCTCAACTTAACTCATTGGAATTTCAGCACTGTTTTCAATTAGGGTTTGCCTAATTGAATAGCCTTCAACTCACGATTCCTTGGGAGTTAACCCCTCAAATTTGGAGAGTCATTAACCAACATAATTATGAACAGTAATCCCAATGGTCAACGCTTGGTCAACTCACTCAAACGGTCTTGAACCCGTTTTCCCAAGCAGGTCAAGTTAATCAGGTTGAAAATCAGCACTTAATCCAATTAGGTTTTCCTAATTGATTAGCCTTCAACCTATGATTCCTTTTGATTTAACCCCTCACATTTGGAGGGTAATTAACCAACATCATTATGAATAGGAATCCCAAACTGTCAACGCTTGGTCAACCATCTCAAACGGTCTTGAACCCGTTTACCCAAGCAGGTCAAGTTCATCAGGTTGAAAATCAGCACTTAATTCAATTCGATTTGTCTAATTGATTGGCCTTCAACCTATGATTCCTTTGGCGTTAACCCCTCAAATTTGGAGGGTCATTATCCTACATAATTAGGAACGATATTCCAAAACGGTCAATGCTTGGTCAACTCCTTCAAACGGGTTTGAACCCGTTTTCCACCAAACGGTTTGCAACCCGTTTGGTCACCAAACGGTTTTGGTGAAACCGTTTGGTCCCAACTTTTGAGATCCTTTGCTCCCAAGATATTTGGTGAGGTGCTTTCTTATGATGTTGTCATCATCATCTTCCTTCGTGCACCAAAGAACAGCAACCGTTCTTGATGGAATTGGCAGCAAAGAAACAAAAGTGTATAAAATTGAAGAAATCAATCAACAAAGCATAGAAGATTGATGCAATAGCAATGTTTGAGGGTTTAAGTTATAAAACCCACCTCCAATTGAGCTCCAAAGCTCCAAGATCAGGCCATCAATGGTGGATGAAGCTCTTGCAACTCCCCCTAGGCTCGTCCTCAAGCTTTTTATTGCAAAAGTTGGCTAGGGTTGAAGAGGAGATCGAAATAAAAAGGAATCCATAATTTATTTTCGATTTCCACCATGAAATCATGAAGAACGAGGGTCAAGAAGCTTACCAACAGGTTGGGGCTCGTCCTCCTGTTGCTCCTAAGTCCCCTTGAGCTCATCCCAAGCAAAGGAAGAAGAAAGGGCTGAAAAAGCCTTTCAATTCATTTGGAAAAGGCACTTTTATAAGGAAATTGATGAGAGAGAAAATGCCTTATAAAAATCCAATTAATCCAAAAATTATAGCCGCCTCTTCCACCTCAATTCCATGGATACGAGGCACCTTCCTTTGAATTTTATTCCCCTTCATTATCCTCAATTTAAAGAAAAGCAAATTAAGCACCTTAATGCTTATTATATTAATATCCCATATGTGAGTGGAAATTACTTTTCTTTATAATAAGGTGAGTGGAATTTCACCTACTTAAGATATTTTCGTTCCTTATCTTAGAAAAGGAACGTCCATCCTTATTCAAAATCAACCAAAAACATTTTGGTTGAAAGCCCTTCAATTATTTTTATTCATTTTTGCCCTAAATCGAATTAGGGTTTCAATTAGGCATTATTCTTGATTATTTTAATGTCAAGATTCTCTCTCCTCCAACTTAGTTCAAATGAGGAGTCCCTCTCATTTTCTTTGCTATACATGATGCCAAGAAACATTAAGGACCCTATTTAAGTGGTAATTTGCATATTGAACCCTACATTTTGGGAAAATTGCACTTTATTCCAAAACTAGGTTTTAATGCACAACATTGTCCAACAAGCTCTATCTTGGTGTCCAGGCTTGTAGAAACCATACTACTACATCATATTCATCCTTATGACGTCTCAACATCAGAGGAACATCTCATCATGTGCAATTTTCAAGTTAACCCCTCAACTTGGGTAATTTGCACTTTAGTCCAAAACAAACAAAACATTGATTTCAACAATGTTCAAAAAGGACTAGAATTGCAACATAGGTTCCTCTTGAAGCCTAATTACTTTTCACAAGATGATATTAAACATTTAATCACCTTTCTTAATCAAAACATCTAGGGTTAGAGTATAACCCAGGTCAGGGATGTTACACTTCTGGATCGGAGGGTAGCCATCTTTGTAGTTTCAGTGTTTGATGGATTTTTCCCAGAAGAATTCTTTACCAACTCTGCCAATTGTGCTAGTTGTTGGTCGATTTGGCGTTGATGGGTCTGCATGTCGGCCATATAAACTTGCATAGTGGTAAAAAATCCATAGTTATCAAGAGCTATTTGAGCTAATTGATCATTCACCCAAGCTTGCCTTTTAGAAAAATCAAATAGCTGGGCAACTAAATATGGCTGTTTGTTATTTGTTCCCTAACCTAACCCTTGGTTTTGGTTCTATCCTTAACTTGGTCTTGTGCCTTAATGGTTTAGATTCTCTCGTAGACCCTGATTGTTGTTCTTATTTGTTTGATAGTTTGTTGTTCGTGTATATTGGATATGTTTGCTTCTCTTTTCAATCCCTGGGGGTGTTTTTTGTGAATTGTTCAGTTGGTTCGAATTCTCGGCCACATATTTGTTTCCGTAACTGAAACCAAGATGGTCTGGCCTCCTGAAGTTGGCATAGGAAACATTCTACGTCTATTCTTCACTTTCAATTTCATCACTTTCCTCGGGCCTAGTGTAGATACAGTTATCAACACCATATCCTCCTTCTCCATAGGTGACACACTTCATGACCTTCTCGATATTGTTCTTTCCCTTAACTCCAATATCTTTTAGTTGTTTCACAGCAGTTGCTATTTTCTAAATTTGTGGCATTATGGTCTCTAAAGACTTGGCTTCAATAGACGGTCCTTCAGACCCTACTTTCCTCGTTGCCCCTCTGTCATTTCTGTCATATTCTATATCTTCTAGTAGCGTAGCCATGTTGTCTATTATCTTCATGGTTTTGTTTGGCTTCTTCTGAAGGAAATCACTGGCAGTGGTTGTATTTAACAAAGTCCTTCCCATAGGAGTTAGCCCATTATAGAAAGTGATCATGAGTAACACTTTATGTGAACAATCTCTTCGGTACTCCTAGAAACATTCCCATGATTCATGCAAGTTCTCTCCCGGTTTCTGTGTAAAAGAAGTGATCTTCTGCATGTTTTGGATAGTCCTCTCTGTAGGATAAAACTTAGTGAAGAAAGCATCTTCCATGGGTCTCCACCCATCTATAGATTGGTGAGGGAGATCAAGATACCAAGATAGAGCCTTGTCTTCCAAAGAGAAACTGAATCCTTTACAGTATATCACCTCTTGTGGGACTCTCCTCATCTTGATGGTATTACATATATTTTTAAATGCATCGAGATGATGGTATACATTTTCACTCCTTGAATTCCCATGAAAAGGTTTATTCTAGATCATCAAGATAACAGTTGGTTTCAACTCAAAATGTTCTGCGTTGAAGTGTGGTATGACGATCGAGCATCTAGACTTGTTGGCCCTTGTTGCTTCCGGTTCTCTAAGAGTATTCCCTTCTTCATCATCCTCATTGTCGCTATCCCGACCATATTGCTCTCGTTCATTGTCACAATGGTTGTGGAGGTGCCTTCTTTGACGTCTGTAGTGTCATTCTTCCTCATGTTGATCTTCTTCGTGATGATCTTCATCACGTCGATCATCATCACAATGATCATCATCCCTATGTTCTTCTTCACATTGATGACTATCATTGTAGCAGCCATCTCTGTCTTCATCTGACCCTGGTGGTGGTGGGGGGTTATGTTGAACCCTCACATTCCACTTGTCCCCAACAAGTGTACCATCCACGTGAGGCAACATGGTGACTCGACGTTAAGGAGAAAAGTTGAATGAGTCTGCTTCTTTCGGGGTGCCTGAATAGACCGCACAATCGAGTTAGTTTATTGAACGTGTTAAAATGAACTATTGTACACAAACGTAGGGCAGCAAACTTAAAGTAACAGTGTGGTCAAGATTGTTACTAAGCTTGAGGCACTGGAATATAGTGAGTAGACGCAAGTTCTTAACAGTGTGTTTTATCTTATCCCTAGAAACAGTGCCAAAACGTTGATCGGCCTAAATCACACTTCTAAAAAGGAGCAGATCTAGAGTAGTCAGACTCTTAAAAAATTAACCCTACACTTAAGCCCCCACAACTATTATATGGGGTCTGATGTAGTAATTGGGGTCGAACCACAGGGACAAGGTTAGAAAGTGTTAAGCACACAAGGTCTCACACTCATATACTCTAGATAAAAAGGTAACTTAAAAGGTTGTTCCCAAAGGAATGATAATACTCAAACCAAAGTAAAACAAATAACCAAAGAAAATAAGAACAAAGCATAACAAAATAAGATGAAGCAAAGATATGAAAGGAAACTAGGATTTGGTTTCACCTACTAAGAGTTCTCACCAACATGCGACATCTTCTCTCCCTCTAGCATACTCCTATCAAGATTAGAAGCACTCATACAAGGTGTCTATTCCTGTAACATCCCTGACTTGGGTTATGAATTAACCCTAGATATTTTACCTAATAAGTTTGAGTAGATGCTTAATCCTATCTTGGGAAAAGTAATTAGGGCTCATGAGAAACTTATGTTTCAATTTTGGACATGTTTGAATAATGTTGAAGCAATGTTTGCTTATTTTGGACTAAAGTGCAAATTACCCAAGCTGAGGGGTCAACTTGAAAATGTTGCATGATAAGATGTTCCTCTGATGTTGATACACCATAAGAATGAATATGATGTAGTGGTATGGTTTTCACAAGCTTGGGAACCAAGATTAAGCTTATAAAGCAATGATGTGCATTAAAACCCAGTTTTGGTGTAAAGTGCAATTTACCCAAAACCTAGGGTTCAATATGCAAATTACCACTTCAATAAGGTCTCTAATGTTTCTTGGAATCATGTAGAGAAAAGAGAATTAGAGGGGCGCCACATTTGAATTAAGTTGGGGGAGAGAGAATCTTGATATTAAAATAATCAAGATTTAATCATAAGTGAAACCCTAATTCAATTTAGGGCAAAAAATGAATGTATTAATTAAAGGGCCTTCAACCAAAATGTTATTTGTTGATTTTGAATAAGGATGGACGTTCTTTTTCCAAGATAAGGAACGAAAATATCCTAAGTAGGTGAAATTCCACTCACCTTATTATAAAGAAAAGTAATATCCACTCAAATTATGGATATTAATATAATATGATTAAGGTGCTTAATTTGTTTTTCTTTAAATTGACGATAATGAAGGATAATTAAAGGCAAAGGAAGGTGCCTCGTATCTATGGAGTTGAGCGGGAAGAGGCGGCCAAGTTTTTGGAATTAAATGCATTTTAATAATGCATTTTCTCTCTCATCAATTTCCTTATAAAAGTGCCTTTTCCAAATCAATTGAAAGGCTTTTTCGGCCCTTTCTTCTTCCTTTGCTTTGGGTGAGCTCAAGGGGACTTATGAGCAACATGAGGACGAGCCCCAACCTGTTGGTAAGTCCTTGCCCTTCGTTCTCCTTGATTTCATGGAGGAAATCGAAAATAAATTATGGATTCCTTCTTATTTTGATCTCCTCTTCAACCCTAGCCAACTTTTGCAATCAAACGCTTGAGGACGAGCCTAGGGGGAGTTGCTAGAGCTTCATCCACCATTAATGGCGTGATCTTGGAGCTTTGGAGCTCAATTGGAGGCGGGTTTTATAACTCAAACCCTTAATCATTGCTATTGCATCAATCATCTATGCTTTGTTGATTGTTTTCTTCAATTTGTTACAAACTTGAGTCTCTGCGGCAATTTCCATCAAGAACGGTTGCTGTTCTTGGGTGCACGAAGGAATATGATGATTACATCATCATAAGCAAGCACCTCACCAAATATCTTGGTAGAAAACGATCTCAAAGGTTGGGACCAAACGGGTTCACCAAAACCGTTTGGTGACCAAACGGGTTGCACACCGTTTGGTGGAAAACGGGTTCAAACCCGTTTGAAGGAGTTGACCAAGTGTTGACCGTTTGGGTATCTCGTTCCTAATTATGTAGTCTAATGAACCTCCAAATTTGAGGGGTTAACTCAAAAGGAATCATAGGTTGAAGGCTAATACATTAGGAAAAACTAATTGAATTAAGTGCTGATTTTCAACCTGAATAACTTGACCTGTTTGGGAAAACGGGTTCAAGACCATTTGAGATGGTTGACCAAGCATTGACTGTTTGGGATTACTGTTCATAATGATGTTGGTTGATAACACTCCAAATTTGAGGCGTTAACGCAAAAGTAATCATAGGTTGAAGGCTAATCAATTAGGAAAACCTAATTGAATGAAGTGCTGATTTTCAACCTGATTAACTTGACCTGCTTGGGCAAACGGGTTCAAGACCGTTTGAGTGAGTTGACCAAGCATTGAATGTTTGGGATTCCTGTTCATGATTATGTTGGTTAATGACTCTCAAAATTTGAGGGGTTAAATCCCAAGGAATCGTGAGTTGAAGGCTATTCAATTAGGCAAACCCTAATTGAAAACAGTGCTGAAATTCCAATGAGTTAAGTTGAGATTTTGGGTTGATTAGCACAAACGGGTTCAAGACCGTTTGGGGATCATCCAAACGGGTTCAAGACCGTTTGGGGATCACCCCAAGACCGTTTGGAGGTCTGGGGTCAAGTATAGTTGACCAATTGAAGGTCCAAAGGTACTAATCATATTGCAATGTAGTGTTGATTTGTTGATCAACTCGATAGACCAATCCATGATGATTTTTCACTAGAATCCAAAGGTTGGATGGGCCAAACGGTCTCAAGACCGTTTGGAGCTCATCCAAACGGTCTCAAGACCGTTTGGTGGTCACCCAAGACCATTTGGAGGTCTAGGGTTGAGTATGGTTAGGTGTTTGAAGGTCTAAAGGTACCAAGCTGATATACAATGCAATGCTTATTTGGTGATCAATCCAATGAACCAAACTCTAATTGGATTGCTTAGATTTGAGTGATATGATGGGAAAACGGTCTCAAGACCGTTTGGAGGTCATCCAAACGACCTCAAGACCGTTTGGGGTCAGGTCATACCCAATTTGGATGATGGTTCAATGGTTTCAATGCAACTAGTTATGCATTGATTAGTGTTGAAGAATCATCGATTCCAAGCCCTAATTCAATTGAATCAAACTCCAATTGATGATCAATTGAGGGTCAATTGAGGGTCAAATAAGTTTAAGGTTGAACTATTAAACTCAATTGAAGTATGGGTATAGGTCCAATTGATGATTGGTTCCATGAATTCAATGATTGAAGGAATCAACATTGAAAACCCTAATTCATTTGGATACCTTATGTAATGGAGGTCCAATGTGATGATGAATGTACTATTGATCCAATGATGATTAGTAATGACAATCAATGAAGATATAAAGGATGAAACCCTAATAGTACCTAAGTGATTAAGTGTCAATTAAGGGATGAATCCCTAATTGCTTATAGGATCAATGACTTGATACACTATGTTAATCATAGTTGTATGAACTCGACTGAAGAGTTGATATGACCTAATTAAGTTAAGAAGTTGATAGCACGAATTCATACATGAATATGATTCATGTGGTGATTAAGAGTTATGATCCTTAAGCAAAGAGATCATGAAACCCTAAACATGAACATAAACCCTAATTGACAGGGTTATTGAACTCAAACCCTAGTTGAGGGTGCATCCATATGAAACCCTAATTGAAGGTGTATCCATGTGAAGCCCTAATTGAGGGTGATTCTATGAGAAACCCTAATTGGGAATGATTAGTAAACCCTAATTATGGGCAATGTGATATGAAACCCTAATGAAGGGTGATGATATATGCAATCCCTATTCTAATGGAGGGAAATGGTATGTGAAACCATAATTCCCTAATAAAAGAATAGAATTCATACTTGAATATGATACATGAGATGTGTGATGGAAATCCTAATCCTAGTAAAGGATTAAGGGTAATACTGATACATGAGATTTGTGATGGAAATCCTTATCCTGGTAAAGGATTAAGGGTAATACCCTTGAATTATTAATATATTGTTTTTGCATGGTGATGATAGATAATTGATGTGCTGCTATCATATGTGCTAACCATGCAGGTACCATGAGATGATGAGCATAGCCAGGTATGAGCTATGATGTGTTATTAGTTTGAATTTGTTTATTGGGCCTTGTGTGCCATAATATACCTTGTGCCTGGTAAGAGGTAGCAAGAGAGTTGATGGGCCTCAAGTGCCATGATGGATGCTTGTATACCAAGTATCATGCTTATCTTGGTCACATGACCTAAAGGTGTTAGTTACTGGAGAATGTGGTAACAATGCTTAGGTGATGAGCTAAGGGTTTAATTACCCAGAATCACATGTTAGTGCATTGAAATTGTAAAGGGATGAGAATTCCCAGTGTTGAAATAAGGGATTGAGATCCCAACACCTTGTGAAAAGAGTGTGTCTACGGGAGAATTCCCAGTGTTGAAATAAGGGATTGAGATCCCAACACCTTGTGAAAAGAGTGTGTCTACGGGCCATGATGATAATGCCAGGCTTTAGTTATATGATCTAAGCATGAAGAAAGTTAATGCAGTGATAATGATTCTGTAGTTTGAATAGATGTTATACATGGTCTTTATATTCCTTAAAGGATAAATGATATGTTGATTCTATTTTAACTGCAATGCATCTGATATAGAATGATGTTCTAAACTGTTAGACATTTACCTGCTGTCAAAGAAATATGATTTCTCTATTCATATTTATCTTCTTAAGTTGCAATAACAATGTTTCTGGCGGAGAGTTATATCTCTCGCTGGGGAAATTTTTATGATTGTCTCTCCCCCGTGGGAACCACATTTTTAGGTGGACGCGGACGAAGAGACAGAAATCCTTCAGGAGGTGAAGGACAACAACAGCAGCTGCAGGGACAGCAGTGAAGTCTCAGGTGGAGACATTGGTTGTGATGTCATGTTCAGATGTATATAGAGCCCTTTGTGTCATCTCTATACTCTCAGGTCCTCGGAGTAGTAGTTAGTGATTTCGAGATTTTGGCTTAATGCCTCGAGGGTTTTATACTACTTGTGTATAGTTAAGACAGAGTAGTTAATGTTTGCATTCCTCGAGAAGCAAAAGTACATGAGATGTATATATATGAACCATGATGTAAAGCTTTACTTTGGTTCTGAATGAAAGGGGTTTTCCTGTGAATGGATCTCTTTGCAAAAAGTTTTAATTTTTAGTGATTTTCGCTAATCCGCTGCTTGATGAATGCTTCCGCATTAGTTAATCTTGTTTTCATGAGACGGTCGCCACTATTTAGTGGTATCAGATCTCTAGGTTCGCTGAGTCTACATAGACATAGGACTAAGGTTGTAGAGTTTGTTCTAAGTGTCTTCCAGTTTATCTGATAGTATCTTCTGCTCACATAGGAGAAGAAGAACTTGGAAATGACTGGAGAACACGAGGAACACATTGCTAAGGGCAATGTTGGCGCACCAGGAGAGGGTGCATGGGACCAGGCAAGAGGAAAACAAGTGCCTGACAATCCCCATTAAGACCTGATCAGGATAGAGAATCCTAGGATCATGCTCTTATTGGGCAAATCAGGGCAACAGTGATGCATAAAGAAGACTGGATATTGGTGTTACAACCTAGGTCACCAGTCCTTAATACATAAGCTTTCGGCTTTGAAAGGATTCCTGAATGACATAGTCATGTTGGAACAAGGGAAAATATGGAAAAGATTAACTTATGGCAAGAAAGTAGACTCTGCCATGAGTTTAGACAAACAATATATCTGTGATGGTAGTGCCCAAGGAGGGGCCATAAGATGAGATTTAGAAAATGATGCCTGGAGGAAAGCTAGGAATGGAAAATCATGTATGTATAATGGTATGAATAGTGAGGAATATGATAGTAAATAAGGTACACACTACTTGATCTTACAATACTTGTATACCCTGGCCAGGTATATGATTATTGTAGATAAGGCAAGTATGAAACTCTTAGATTGTTATCTTTTTTATTACTCTGATCAAGTAGTCATTCTAAAACAATCTAGAGAATATAATGAAATTAAATAGGAAGAGCTAGGTGAATTTTCCCAAACAACATACTTAGTGAACATACTCAGTGAACTTCCTTAGTGAATATTGTCAAAAACATACTTAGTGAACATACTCAGTGAACTTCCTTAGTGAATATTTTCAAAAACATACTTAGTGAACATACTTTGTGAACATACTTTGTGAACATACTTTGTGAACATACTTTGTGAACATACTCTGTGAACATACTCTGTGAACATACTCTGTGAACATACTCTGTGAACATACTTTGTGAACATACTTTGTGAACATACTTTGAGAACATACTCTATGAACATACTTTGTGAACATACTCTGTGAACATACTTAGTGAACATACTCTGTGAACATACTCTGTGAACATACTCTGTGAACATACTTTGTGAACATACTTTGTGAACATACTTAGTGAACATACTCTGTGAACATACTTTGTGAACATACTCTATGAACATACTTTGTGAACATACTTTGTGAACATACTTTGTGAACATACTCTGTGAACATACTTTGTGAACATACTCTGTGAATATACTCAGTGAACATACTCAGTGAACATACTCAGTGAACATACTCTGTGAACATACTCTGTGAACATACTCTGTGAACATATTTTGTGCACATACTTAGTGAACATACTCTGTGAACATTGTTTGTGAACATACTTTGTGAACATACTCTGTGAACATACTTAGTGAACATACTCTGTGAACATACTCAGTGAACATACTTAGTGAACATACTCAGTGAACATACTCCATGAAACTTCTCGGTGAATTTTCCCAAACAAATAAAGGATTGTTGAATGAATTATCTTTGTTAGACATATATATTTCACCCCTTTGATAATATTCTTAGGTGATGATAGATGTATGTTCTTTTATGCTTTTTCCTTTCAATGATATGGACATCATATGTTAGGGGTTTATGCTCTGCATAAACATTGATGAGGTTGAACTAATGAAAGGAGCTTTCTGTGGAATCACAGAGTTCATGATATCTCCATGATATTAAGATGATATGTGGAGACTTGAGGACATGATTAATGAACAATCTGTTCCTCTTTTTGTCTGAGATTTCGGGGACGAAACCTTGTTAGGGGTTTATAATTTGTAACAACCCTGACCTGGGTTATGAATTAACCCTAGATATTTTACCTAATAAGGTTGAGTAGATGCTTAATCTTATCTTGGGAAAAGTAATTAGGGCTCATGAGAAACTTATGTTTCAATTTTGGACCTGTTTGAATAATGTTGAAGCAATGTTTGCTTATTTTGGACTAAAGTGCAAATTACCCAAGCTGAGGGGTCAACTTGAAAATGTTGCATGATAAGATGTTCCTATGATGTTGAGACACCATAAGAATGAATATGATGTAGCGGTATGATTTTCACAAGCTTGGGAACCAAGATTAAGCTTGTAAAGCAATGTTGTGCATTAAAACCCAGTTTTGGTGTAA
Source organism: Alisma plantago-aquatica (assembly GCA_963693085.1). Classification (NCBI taxonomy): domain Eukaryota; kingdom Viridiplantae; phylum Streptophyta; class Magnoliopsida; order Alismatales; family Alismataceae; genus Alisma; species Alisma plantago-aquatica. Next base: position 715,543,558 of record OY856414.1, on the reverse strand, counting down.
AGTGCAATTTACCCAAAACCTAGGGTTCAATATGCAAATTACCACTTCAATAAGGTCTCTAATGTTTCTTGGAATCATGTAGAGAAAAGAGAATTAGAGGGGCGCCTCATTTGAATTAAGTTGGAGGAGAGAGAATCTTGATATTAAAATAATCAAGATTTAATAATAAGTGAAACCCTAATTCAATTTAGGGCAAAAAATGAATGTATTAATTAAAGGGCCTTCAAACAAAATGTTATTGGTTTATTTTGAATAAGGATGGACGTTCTTTTTCCAAGATAAGGAATGAAAATATCCTAAGTAGGTGAAATTCCACTCACCTTATTATAAAGAAAAGTAATATCCACTCAAATTATGGATATTAATATAATATTATTAAGGTGCTTAATTTATTTTTCTTTAAATTGAGGATAATGAAGGATAATTAAAGGCAAAGGAAGGTGCCTCGTATCTATGGAGTTGAGGGGGAAGAGGCGGCCAAGTTTTTGGAATTAAATGCATTTTAATAATGCATTTTCTCTCTCATCAATTTCCTGATAAAAGTGCCTTTTGCAAATCAATTGAAAGGCTTTTTCGGCCCTTTCTTCTTCCTTTGCTTTGGGTGAGCTCAAGGGGACTTAGGAGCAACAGGAGGACGAGCCTCAACCTGTTGGTAAGTCCTTGCCCTTCGTTCTCCTTGATTTCATGGAGGAAATTGAAAATAAATTATGGATTCCTTCTTATTTTGATCTCCTCTTCAACCCTAGCCAACTTTTGCAATCAAAAGCTTGAGGACGAGCCTAGGGGGAGTTTCTAGAGCTTCATCCACCATTAATGGCGTGATCTTGGAGCTTTGGAGCTCAATTGGAAGCGGGTTTTATAACTCAAACCCTTAATCATTGCTATTGCATCAATCATCTATGCTTTGTTGATTGTTTTCTTCAATTTGTTACAAACTTGAGTCTTTGCGGCAATTTCCATCAAGAACGGTTGCTGTTCTTGGGTGCACGAATAAATATGATGATGACATCATCATAAGCAAGCACCTCACCAAATATCTTGGTAGAAAACGATCTCAAAGGTTGGGACCAAACGGGTTCACCAAAACCGTTTGGTGACCAAACGGGTTGCAAACCGTTTGGTGGCAAACGGGTTCAAACCCGTTTGAAGGAGTTGACCAAGCGTTGACCGTTTGGGTATCTCGTTCCTAATTATGTAGGCTAATGACCCTCCAAATTTTAGGGGTTAACGCAAAAGTAATCATAGGTTGAAGGCTAATCCATTAGGAAAAACTAATTGAATTAAGTGCTGATTTTCAACCTGAATAACTTGACCTGTTTGGGAAAACGGGTTCAAGACCATTTGAGATGGTTGACCAAGCGTTGACCATTTGTGATTACTGTTCATAATGATGTTGTTTGATAACCCTCCAAATTTTAGGCGTTAACGCAAAAGTAATCATAGGTTGAAGGCTAATCAATTAGGAAAACCTAATTGAATTAAGTGCTGATTTTTAACCTGATTAACTTGACCTGCTTGGGCAAACGGGTTCAAGACCATTTGATTGAGTTGAAAAAGAGTTGAATGTTTGGGATTCCTGTTCATAATTATGTTGGTTAATGACTCTCAAAATTTGAGGGGTTAACTCCCAAGGAATCGTGAGTTGAAGGCTATTCAATTAGGCAAACCCTAATTGAAAACAGTGCTGAAATTCCAATGAGTTAAGTTGAGATTTTGGGTTGATTAGCCCAAACGGGTTCAAGACCATCTGGGGATCATCCAAACGGGTTCAAGACCGTTTGGGGATCACCCCAAGACCGTTTGGAGATCTGGGGTCAAGTATAGTTGACCAATTGAAGGTCCAAAGGTACTAATCATATTGCAATGTAGTGCTGATTTGTTGATCAACTCGATAGACCAATCCATGATGATTTTTCACTAGAATCCAAAGGTTGGATGGGCCAAACGGTCTGAAGACCGTTTGGTGGTCACCCAAGACCGTTTGGAGGTCTAGGGTTGAGTATGGTTAGGTGTTTGAAGGTCTAAAGGTACCAAGCTGATATACAATGCAATGATGATTTGGTGATCAATCCAATGAACCAAACTCTAATTGGATTGCTTAGATTTGAGTGATATGATGGGAAAACGGTCTCAAGACCGTTTGGAGGTCATCCAAACGACCTCAAGACCGTTTGGGGTCAGGTCATACCCAATTTGGATGATGGTTCAATGGTTTCAATGCAACTAGTTATGCATTGATTAGTGTTGAAGAATCATCGATTCCAAGCCCTAATTCAATTGAATAAAACTCTAAATGATGATCAATTGAGGGTCAATTGAGGGTCAAATAAGTTTAAGGTTGACCTATTAAACTCAATTGAAGTATGGGTATAGGTCCAATTGATGATTGGTTCCATGAATTCAATGATTGAAGGAATCAACATTGAAAACCCTAATTCATTTGGATACCATATGTAATGGAGGTCCAATGTGATGATGAATGTACTATTGATCCAATGATGGTTAGTAATGACATTCAATGAAGATATAAAGGTTGAAACCCTAATAGTACCTAAGTGATTAAGTGTCAATTAAGGGATGAATCCCTAATTGCTTATAGGATCAATGACTTGATACATTATGTTAATCATAGTTGTATGAACTCGACTGAAGAGTTGATATGACCTAATTAAGTTAAGAAGTTGATAGCATGAATTCATACATGAATATGATTCATGTGGTGATTAAGAGTTATGATCCTAAAGCAAAGAGATAATGAAACCCTAAACATGAACATAAACCCTAATTGACAGGGTTATTGAACTCAAACCCTAGTTGAGGGTGCATCCATATGAAACCCTAATTGAAGGTGTATCCATGTGAAGCCCTAATTGAGGGTGATTCTATGAGAAACCCTAATTGGGAATGATTAGTAAACCCTAATTATGGGCAATGTGATATGAAACCCTAATGAAGGGTGATGCTATATGCAATCCCTATTCTAATGGAGGGAAATGGTATGTGAAACCATAATTCCCGAATAAAAGAATAGAATTCATACATGAATATGATACATGAGATGTGTGATGGAAATCCTAATCCTAGTAAAGGATTAAGGGTAATACTGATACATGAGATTTGTGATGGAAATCCTAATTCTGGTAAAGGATTAAGGGTAATACCCTTGAATTATTAATATATTGTTTTTGCATGGTGATGATAGATAATTGATGTGCTGCTATCATATGTGCTAACCATGCAGGTATCTTGAGATGATGAGCATAGCCAGGTATGAGCTATGATGTGTTATTAGTTTGAATTTGTTTATTGGGCCTTGTGTGCCATAATATACCTTGTGCCTGGTAAGAGGTAGAAAGAGAGTTGATGGGCCTCAAGTGCCATGATGGATGCTTGTATAACAAGTATCATGCTTATCTTGGTCAGATGACCTAAAGGTGTTAGTTACTGGAGAATGTGGTAACAATGCTCAGGTGATGAGCTAAGGGTTTAATTACCCAGAATCACATGTTAGTGCATTGAAATTGTGAAGGGATGAGAATTCCCAGTGTTGAAATAAGGGATTGAGATCCCAACACCTTGTGAAAAGAGTGTGTCTACGGGCCATGACTCCACAATGATAATGCCAAGCTTTAGTTATATGATCTAAGCCTGAAGAAAGTTAATGCAGTGATAATGATTATGTAGTTTGAATAGATGTTATACATGGTCTTCATATTCCTTAAAGGATAAATGATATGTTGATTCTATTTTAACTGCAATGCATCTGATATAGAATGATGTTCTAAACTGTTAGACATTTACCTACTGTCAAAGAAATATGATTTCTATGTTCATATTTATCTTCTTAAGTTGCAATAACAATGTTTCTGGCGGAGAGTTATATCTCTCGCTGGGGCAATTTTTATGATTGTCTCACCCCCGTGGGAACCACATTTTTAGGTGGACGCGGACGAAGAGACAGGAATCCTTTAGGAGGTGAAGGACAACAACAGCAGTAGCAGGGACAGCAGTGAAGTCTCAGGTGGAGACATTGGCTGTCATGTCATGTTCAGATGTATATAGAGTCCTATGTGTCGTCTCTGTACTCTCAGGTCCTCGGAGTAGTAGTTAGTGATTTCGAGATTTTGGCTTAATGCCTCGAGGGTTTTATACTACTTGTGTATAGTTAAGACAGAGTAGTTAATGTTTGCATTCCTCGAGAAGCAAAAGTACATGAGATGTATATATATGAACCAGGATGTAAAGCTTTACTATGGTTCTGAATGAAAGGGGTTTTCCTGTGAATGGATCTCTTTGCAAAAAGTTTTAATTTTTAGTGATTTTCGCTAATCCGCTGCTTGATGAACGCTTCCGCATTAGTTAATCTTGTTTTCACAAAACGGTCGCCACAATTCCACTCTCGAGAGAGAGATGAGGATAGATCTAAGTCTAAGGGTAACCTCTCTCTCGAGATGACTACACAAAAATCACATAACGGAGAGTATGATCTCAAGCTTTAGCATTCCAGCACTCTCATGCATTTGTACTACTCCATAACACAAGATAAAAGTGATATTACTCCCTTGAGATATCAACAATCAAACATCATAAGATGGTTGCTAAGCATACAAGTGAAGCATTAAAACTGGTGCATGGAGATAATCTTGACAAGAGTATATATATTCAAAATGGAGAGACAATATACATGTTGGGAGAGCCTTAGTGACTACTCCCAACCCAAGTTAATATGTTTAGCCACACATGTTCAAGGGAATCATAACGGAATTACAAGAAAACAGATACATCAAGTTCTGAAGTGACGAAGGAAGTACAGTGAGATGGAAGTGATAGATCTAGATAGAGAGAGAAGAATGTGATACAATTTAGTACTTCTCTAGATATAGATGTAGAAGGTTGATGGTGCATACGGTCTTCTTCACTCAAAGAAGATGGAGCCTTCAGTCTTCTCTCACCTCAGCTTCTTACTTTGGACATCTAAGACTAATTGGATGGATGGGTGGAGATGTGTCTAGAAAATGGCAGCACTTTGTGGTACTATCAGATCTCCCTCTTTGACAGGATGGGTGGGTGGCCTATTTATAGGCACACTCCACCGACTTAACCCCTCAATCATAGTCGAGGTCTGGTCTTAGATGAAGCTCGATTGCAATTGAGGCTTCATCGCCATTCTTTCCTCAGTCGAGGTAAGTTGAACCCCTTTCTCAGTCGCGATCGAGTTCACCACCTTCTTGAGATTTAGCAGCCCCCCTCAGTTGCGGTCTAGTTGGCCACCTTCTCGATCACGACCTAGTAGTTAGGACCACGATCAAGGTCGAGGTGTACCTTGCTTTGGAAAAGTTGAGGTCACAGTCTTCACCTCGGCCACAGTCTCCATGTTGATCAAGTCCCCGAAGAGATTGAGAGCAAATTGACCGTGAGCACAAGGTATTAGGGTGAACTTGGAGACCTCGGCCATGATGAGATGGTCTTTGTTGGATGAATGAATCGCAGTTAAGGTGATGATCACGACCTGGGCTAGATATGTACCTAAAATCAAAGGGGAAAATGTGTAAGTGAAGTAATTTACATAAGATGCTAAAATAGTGGGGAAAGATAGCAAAAGATATGCTAGGGAAGGTATAAAATATATGCAAAAAGTGTGTTGCAACTATTATATGAGATCTGATGTAGTAATCGGGGTCGAACCATAGGGACAAGGTTAGTAGGTGTTAAGCACGCATAGTCTCACACTCATATATTCCAGATAACAGATGGTTTAAAAGGGTGTTCCCAAAGGAGTGATAGTGCTCAAACCAAACCAAAAGAAATAAACCAAAGAAAAGAAGAAAAAAGTGTAACAAAATAACATGGAAACAAAGATATGGAAGGGAAACTTGGATTGGGTTTCACCTATAAAGTCTTCTCATCAACATGCAAACATCATCTCTTCCTATCATATACTCTATCAAGACTACATGCACTCATTAAGGTTTCTATTCCTCTCTCTCTCTCTGGAAATGGGGATAGATCTAAGCCCAAGGACAACCTCTCTTTCAAGATCACTATCCAAAAACTACAAGGAAGAACATATGACCATAGGCTTTAGCATTCCAACATTTTCATGCATTCATACTACTCTATAACACAAGATATTAGTGATACTACTCTTTTGAGGTACCAACAATCAAAAATCACAAGATGGTAGCTAAGCATGCAAGTGAAGCATTAAAACTGGTGCATGGAGATAATCTTGATGAGAGTGTATATATATTCAAAAGGGAGAGACAATATACATGTTGGGAGAGCCTTAATGGCTACTCCCAACCCAAACTAAGTGTTTAGCCACACATATTCACGGGCAGCATAATGACGTTACAAAATTATAGATATATCAAGTTCCATGAAGAGATGAGGGAATTATAGTGAGATGGAAGTGATAGATCTAGATAGAGAGAGAAGAACGTGATACAACACAATACTTCTTTAGATCTAGATCCAAGAGGTCAATGGCATGACGTTCTCCTCCCAAAGAAGATGAGCCTTTAGTCTTCTCTCTCCTCAGCTTCTGCCTTTGGAGATTCAAGACTGATTGGATGGATGGGAATGAGTCTCTAAAGTGGTAGCACTTTGTGGTCCTTCAAGATTTGATGATTTGACAAGACGTGTTGGTGGCCTATTTAGCATGCTCTACCGACTTAACTCTTCGACCACAGTCTATGTTGGTCTTGGTCAAAGCCAAACCTCAGATGCAGATTCATTTCCATCTTCTCCTCAGTTAAGGTTGATTAAGTCTCCTTCTCAGTCGTGGTATGGGTGTTGCACCCCTTTGGTTAGACCTCAATCTAAAGATCGGTCACAGTTTCACACCACGAGCGTGTGGACTGTGAGTGTGAGGGGCATGAGGCACCGCGGGTGTGAGGGGTCGCAGGTGCGGGGTATTGAGGTGATCCTGGAGACCTCGACCGCATTGGGGAGATGGCTGATGGTCAAATGGGTTGCGGTCGACACCGTCTCGATGTGACCCTACAACCAAGGAAAAAGTATGTAAGTGAGATACTTGGCATAAAGTGCTAAAATAAGTGAAAAAATCTATAAAAGGTATGCTAGGGGAGGTATAAAATATATGTGAAAACTGTATAACATGATGTGTTATCAACTCCCCCAAACTTTGAATCAAGCATGTCCTTAGTCTAAGTGTAGGCTCAACAACATAGAGAGAAAGAGAAAATTTGTGTGAAAAAATCTTTGCAAAACTTAACACTACTGAATTATCTCATTCTTGCATCGAGATTTTTGTGGTATGTTTGCTCAACCCTAAAGTCTCATTCCTCCCCTTTACAACTAGAGTTGCACAACTTCGACTTCTTGTCATTGCCTTTGCTAGTAAAGGTCTCTCCTTCTCAACGTATCACCCCTTCCTGCGTTAGGTTACCAGTCGTACCTGTACAACATCTCCCTGAGGGGTAGCTTGCACACTCCTTTTTTTGTCCCTATGCTAATGTGTTCGGGTAAACTTTAGGATTTTAAGTGTTTTCTTCCTCTCCTAAACTTTATCACCCACAAATGTCATAGGGACAGTGTTGCCCTTCGGGCTTCTAACGTAAAGTCAGGTGGTTTTGTGAGTTTCGTTAAGGATTTGAAGGGGGTAAGTTTGGCTTTGAGCTTCCAGTTATGGGCACGACTTATCTGTATTCATGAGTGCGGCAATACACCGACCATGTCGAAACTTTTGGCATCTTTTGGCACAACTCTCATTGTAATAATTAATTTTTTTCTTTTTTTTGGCTATTTATATCTCCTCTCTGGCTTGGGTTAGTGAGATTTATGCGGTCTTCTGGGCGGCCAGCCTCTTTTAGTCCCAAAGTAGGGATAGATAGACTTGAAAGAGGTAGTTGTTTCCTTCCCGACAAAGATGAGGATTTTTGGGTTGGAGCCATCAGGTTAGGGTGGTTGATCATAAGTATGGCGTAGTGAAGTTCTCTATATTTCAAGGGTTTCATAAGGTTAAGGTGTATTACAAGAATGAGATAAAGTTGTATTCTTATGATTTATGTTTTACTTTTATGTGAATTAGTTGCTCATATTTTTCTCTCTATAAGACAATAGCACTATAACCATTAGTAAGAAAATACACAAATTTCTAAGGTAACTACACAAAATTGTGGCTTATAGCTAAAAAGTAAGAGCAGTTTGGCTGGAGCTAAATTATGTACAAGTAAAGTTTTTGAAAATTTTGAATGGTAAAATGGTGGTAAAATTGTACCTCTCTGGCCCATTTATGACTTCTCCCCCAAACCTATCCTTCACCCCATCCCGGGGTGTCAAAATTTGAGTGAGATGTATAAACTGGCTTTCTTCATTCTGGTTTGTCAGTGTTGGAGGCCCACTTGGACTTGAGGAGCATGCTTTCATACACTCCTCAAAGTAGATGATATTGTTCGTATTGCATCCCCTCCACCTTTATATTCAGATTGGCTAGGGCCATCATCCAGGTTAAACAAAAGAAGTCGTAATCATTTGACAGAGGCACCTTCTGAGGGCTCCTATGGCAGAAATGTGTCTTCTTGAAGTGTTTGCCTAATGTGTGCTTGTACCCTTTGTCGTGGCTTTTCAACATCTCAACAATCGCTTCAGTGCATGTGGTATCCTTTTCTTTGGTTGGTGTCTTTGCAGTAGTTATGTTTGTCTTTTTGTTTAGTGCAAAGATTGCATCTAATATGTTGTATAACACTGCAGTCTTTTTGATAACGTTGATTACCAGTAAAGTCCAATGATTGCCGTGTAGTATAGGTAAGAAGATGTAGTTCGGGAGGGACATCACTGAGCATTTTTGCAAGCATTCTTTTTCATCTGATCGCATATCCTTTAGAATTTCATCCACCAGCAGGAAGTATGCCATATATGCATTTGGCATGTTGTTGCCTAACAAAGCTTGGTAGGCTTATTCGAATATAGCTTCAGCCAACGTGTCATCTTCTTTCAAGGAATTCATTATCATGGTTAGGGATTCTACAGATAGGCTTATGCAGCTCCACCTATCGAAGTCTTTGAAAGTAGGTACTATCTCTCCAGTTGGCCCGTTTGGTTTCTCTTCAGGTAGATCATCTTATTCTACTTTGCCTTCCTCTGGTTGCCCTACTATAGGTTGTTTGTCTTTATCTTTTACCACTGGAGGTCGTTCAGGTTTTGTTTCTGTCATGCTTTCTACCACTACTTCAGTGTCGATTTTCCAACCTTGTTTCCATGTTGCTTCTCTATCTAGATCTATCAATTCAATTCATAGGGTCTTGATTTATTCTCTCCAGGTTACCTTTTCAGGTAGAGGGATATCTTCATGAAGTCTCTGCGGTAAAGCATCCAGAGGCATTGTCGGTTCGCTGAAGAAATGACGGTCATAGATGACCTCCATCACGTACATACCGCATAGCCCATGCAGATCTTCCTTGCATAAGTCTTCTACAAGGATGCCCTTGTTGATGGCTTCCATCATTCGTAATATGATGAAGGATAAATCCCATGTTCCAGGCTCTTCTTGTGGGACCTTCTTGCAAATTGAGAATAGTTTCCATATTCCCCTAAATCTGTCATCTGCTGATTGTAACGCTCTCTGCAGATGCAATGACACTTTCAATATATCCTTGGCTTCCTTATCATTGTATATTAGAGCATTACTATCCAGCGTGGTTGTGCAATAGTTGAACAATGTCATCTTTCTCTCATGTAAATCGATGATGATCAGTGCCCAGTGCTTCACATTCCTTATTAGAAGGACCATAAACTTTGTTTCTTTCCTGCTCATCCCTATTTTAGCTCAGTCACATCAGCAACTTTGTAGTCTTCATTATATGAGATTCATGCTATATGTGTGGTGTCATTAAACACTTCTTGCACCTTGTCTAGATGTAAAAACTCTTCGAGTAGGGTGGCGCACAATACTTTGAACATCTTCTTGTGTACACGTACCCTTTTCATGAAGATTCCTCTAAAGTGTTCCCTGGTGAGATGTCTACCCTTGTTGTGGTATACAACATCAATTCTGGGCAGACTATCATCCAAAATATCTGCCAATATATGGACATCCCTGCATGTTAACCTTGATAGTACAGTCATGTCCATATCTGCCATTTTGCAAGGTAGAGGGGGAGCCATCCCTAATTCTGCTTTTTTGACTAGTTTGCTTTGCTTCCTTGTCGGTTCGTTTGTGAAGAAAGTGGCGAGCCCACCTTCCTTGTTGTCTGAGGTGTTGTCCTATGCTGCCTTTAGGGGTGTTTTCCCGATTGGATGCAGTCTTTTTGTATTCATTGGCATTTGGGAGGTCACCTTATATACAACGCCCGTGGAAGCCTCTGTAGCTATATTGTCTTTGACGTTACTTTCCTTAGATGGCTGCCCTAGCTCAGCATCATTTAGTGCTGCTAATGTTGCCTCCATCTTTCCATCATAAAGATAGTCATTCTATTCATTGTTGATTGGGGATTGCAAGAAGCTACTGCACATGTCCATCCCAGACGTTAGGTCATCCATGAACTTATTCAGATCTCTGATTTCTCTTGACATGAGATCTTCTATCACTATTCTCTCTGCTCTGCCAACGACGACCTGCATGGGTTCTTCTAATGCATACTTTCCTATGGTCGGGGTAGTTTGGTCTACTTTTGGTTCCCCCTTCCCCTTATCATATTTTTCTTTGTCCTCTTTAGGACTGTTGTTCAAATCAAGTCCCCCTGACAATGTAGTATTTTTCTTTTTTTTTTGTCTTTGGAAGTGTCTGACTGCGGTGGTGCTTCCTTTTCTTGAGGTTCACCTATCGAAGCCATTTTTATGTTTGCGCTTCCTTCTCTTGGTGTTGTGCCTGCACCTGTCCCTCCCACATTGTCGTCATCTTTATTTTCAGAGTTTGGAGGGCTCGATGAAGCTTGCAATGTTGAGGGACCTACCACATGCTTTCTCTTCTTCCTCTTCCAGTGGCTTTCGATCTCTTTGCATTCGGCTTCTAGTTGTTGGTGGTATTCATCCTAGCACTAGCGCCCCTTTGGAGGTCATTCATTTCCACCTCATATCCACTTGTTAAGTTGTTTCTATCGGCTCGTAGGGCATCCCTCTCTCTCCTAACGGTTACCATTTCCTTCGTGAGGGTCTTCAGTGTTCCCATCATTGCATTCTTGGTATTTAGAACCCCTTGCATGAACTAGGGTAGCACTTCGGTCCTCTCATTAAGTGATTGCACCTACGTGGTTAGCGTACATAGGGTGGACGTTATGTTTGAATTAAATTCATATGTTTGATGCATGTGTTTCCATAGTACATCAATCTTATTACCCAATATATTTCCGAAGGTTGGAGGATGTTGTGGTTATGACTCCACGTATATCGTAGATACTCTTGGTTCCTCCAGTTGTGGAGTTGGCAAGGTGGGGATGGGCACTCTATCTTCTGGTTGTCCCGGCATTTGAAGAATCACTTTTGGAATTGCCGGTTCAGGTACAGCTTCAGAGTCTTTGTATTGCTAGTTGGGTTCTTATTCACCCACCTCCTGTTGTTCTGTTGTTGCTGCTTTGAGGTGTGGACTTTTCCTCGTCGTGTCATCCAAATTCACCGGGATGTCTTTCTCTATTATTTATTCATGAGGTTGGCATCCCTCGCTCACTATTGTTTCCATAGGTATGGGAGGTGAGGTTGCATTTAGAGTTGTGGGCTCATCGAACACTTATTTCTTCTTCTTCCTTACTTCCGACATTTTCTTTTCCTATGGCTTCTTTTTCTCTATATTTGTAAATTTGGCTTTATTGTCCTCTTAATCAACTAATGATGGCTTCTCTATGATATTGCGGATGGCCCCTGAGTACATCTTGTCAATGTCATCTTGGGTGGACCGCAGCTTTTGGGCGTCATAATACGCCATTTCTGAGAGGGGAATGGGTTTTTGCAGCAGCTTTGTTTGTAGTAGAGTTTATCTCCCTCCTACACCAAGATTCCTATGTTGACGAGGGACTTGATGTCAATTTTTGTGTGCCCCTTTGTTACTTTGTACTTCATCAACACATCTACACTCATGAAGTGGTGGGCTATCCTCGTCATATGGCCTCCCATGTAGAAATCCAATGTTTACTGGCTTTCAATTAGGATTTTTCCAATGTTTACTGGCTTCTTTTTTAGCATAGACCATATCATAAACAGGTCTCCATTGATTACTCCTCCTGTCTCCGATCTTGTGTATATCGTATTAACAGTTATCTTTTGCATCACCCTGATGAAGCATGAAGTGATCTATGTTGCTTTAGAGTTCTTGGAGCTATGTTCATCTTCTCCAGTCAGTTCTTTCCACATTTTGTGGTTGTTGTATCTGATAGTTTCTTTTTCTCTAAGTGTGGCAGAGTAGGCTTGTGCTTATGTTCTTGTCCATGTGAAGATGTTTTTGAGCATATCCTTTGTAATTGTGTGAGACTTTCCTCCTAGTCTCACCTCTAATTTTAAGTCTCCACTCCGTTTTTGTGCTCCTCTTTATTTATTAGGACTTTCTCCAAAGAGGACAAAAATTCTACTATTAGTTGCTTCACGGATGTCGTTTCTAAGCTGTATAGGATGTGTAGGTTTGCACCCTCCAGGAATTGTTTCACTTTGTCGTAGACTCTCATTTTCTTAAAGTAATCGACATCGAGATACCTTGTAGGCCTGAACACCTTGACTTGTAGCATCCAATAGTAATTTGACTAGTGCACAACTTCCCTTGGCACAAATTCTAGCCCATTATGATTTAGTGTCGATCCCTCAGTCTGTTCTTCCTGTGTGCAAACATTTCTTTCTCCTGGCCATTTGTTTCCTTTGCAATAGTCATCTTCATCTTTTTGTGGCACTTGACCTCCTTGGGCTCAGCCTTCCTTTTCCCCAGGCTCTTCAGTTCAGCCTATGTAGGCTGGTACTCTGACGTCCCTATCCGAGACATAGCATGTGATGCCTCTGACTCTTCTAGCGTCGGATGACCCAGAATGCACTGGTACTTCTCCTTTGTCAGTTGTACTTGTAATCTCCTTACTGCTGACAGGCTTGTAACACTCTTTAAGGCTGTTGCTATATTGTCCACTATCTATTTTATTTCCTTCAATGATGTTACCCTTTTAAACAATGAGTCACCAGTTGAGCTTAACATTCTAAAAAGTTTCAAATTATATCATTTGCATGGGGATATTAATCTTTAACCCACCTTCATTAAATATTTTTTTCTATTATCATGTGTATGTATAATTATGTTATATTTTTTATTTTTCTCATGACACCGTGACCACGGCCTATAAACAAAAGATGGACCTCGATCGTGGTCCAAGACACGATCGAGGTATAACCTCATCAAAAGGTATATCACACTACGATCGAGGTGTATTGATCAGAGACAGAAAGTTATTAGAGGGATACAAACAAGAATGACATGCGGTCGAGAAGCAAATAAGAACAACCATGACCAAGAAGATGAATGTAACCTGTTCCTTGTCCTTGTTATGACCGTGACCCATAGTCAGTTCATAGTTGGATGTTGTGTAAGAAAGATACTGCGACCGCAACCAAGAAGATGGCAGCGATCGCTATCAAAAGAACATCAGCAGGTTCTCGACTGTGACCCACATTCAATGTGCAACTAAAATTTCATTTGATAAATATCACAGCCCGCGGTCATCAAGTGACACTGCAGGCGCAATGACGACTGGACTAGAGGTCCTTCTCAATTAAAGGCGATAGAACCAGAGGTCCAAACCCTCATTCGATGGATTATCAGCAGTAGTCAAAGTGGTGGTGTATTTATTCACGTTGGGTCCACCAATCTCGCCCAAACAAAAATATGCCCTAGGTTAATTCGAGAAATCACAAAACACAGAAAAGAATGGGGGGTAGAGGAAACGTCGAGTAACCAGTGAAAGGAAGGGTGAAAGGACTAACATTTTCTTTAGCGGTGGTCGAAAAAGAAAAGATACATGAATACCTCAGTGGTGGAGAAATGACAAAAAATGAATGAGGAAAGGCTTTTGCGGCGGCGATGGTGAGCTCCTTCGTCGGCGGAGGACATGAGCGTACTTGGTCTTCCCTACTTCACTCAGAGTCGTCGGAGTGAATCAGGCATTTAGTTCTTTGGTTTGAGAGAATCTGAGATTAGGTTGAGAAGAACGGTGTTTCCAGAGTTGAAGTATATATGTGATAGGTACCATGACCCGAGGTGTGGGGAACACCTACACCACGGTTGCTTTCCTCCTTGGTATGGACTGCGACCGTGGGCTATCAAGTCCTTGAGATCAAGTGAAACAGATCGTGGTGTTCGTCCTATTTGAGCTACATTGCCACCACGACTGCGATCTTGACCACGACCGCAACCCTTCAAAACAAAACACCTTGAAATCAAAAGTAAAACTTGTGGCTCCAAACAAACCATCATTGGACAAAAGACATAAAATATTTACACTCTTTTTAGGAAAGGGAAAACTTAAATATAGGAAAAACTAGAGATACTTATCTCATAACACTAGAGTACGAAAGGAAAACATGAAACATGAAAAAAACAACAAAGCTTAGGTTGCCTCCCAAGAAGCACTTTTTTAAAGTCTTTAGCTTGACTTTCTCTTTCATCCTATCTTCATTCTCCCTCCACAGGTACAATTGTTGCCTCAGTCATTCCATTTTTTGTTGAGTTGGCCTCTCCCAAACTGAGTTCTGACCTCCTCATAAATGCTTCATCTACGTAGTACCTTTTTACTTTGTGTCCATTTACCTTAAAAGTTCATTTATTCTCTCCTAATATCTCCATCATCCTTGATGGATAGATTTTTACTACAGAAAAGGGACCCGACCACCTCATTCTAAGCTTTCAAGGGAATAACTTGATACTTGAATTAAACAAAAGGACCTTATCCCCTTCATGAACATCTTTGTTCTTCAAATGGGCATCAAGCCAGACCTTCGTTCTTTGTTTATAAGTCCTTGCATTTTCATAGGTGTGAAGTCTCAATTCTTTGAGTTCTTGGAGCTATAGGAACCTTTTCTATCCAGCCTTATCAAGGTCCATATTCATAAATTTTTATGGCCCATAGATCCTTGTGCTCTAGTTCGAGTGGTAGATGATAGGATTTATCATAGATCAATATGTAGGGTGTCATCCCCATAGGTGTTTTGTAAGCGGTTCAGTAAGCCTAAAGTGTGTCATCTAGCTTAATCGACCAATCTTTCCTTGTGAGGCTCACAATCTTTTCTAAGATTTTCTTGATTTATCTATCTGATACTTCGACTTGCCCCAATGTATGGGGGTGGTAAGGAGTTGCAACCTTGTGCATCACTCCATACTTTCTTAGCAAATCTTCGAATTGTTTTTCACCAAAATGTGATCCACTGTCACTTATGACCGTGCATGGTACTCTGTGTTGGTATGTATGCCCTGAGAGCCAATCATGGGATGATTGGTGGGATACATTAAGATTTATTTGATAAACATCAAAGGCAAGCTTCCAATTCTTTCTGGTTCAGTCATATGAGATAGTGATAGAACATATTGAATGTCTAGAGAATGACAATACTCAATGACGTATGCTTTCAGGTTCAGGACCTGAATGATGAGATCATACGGATGCTAAGAGTTTGTACATTCTTGTTATGTCCCTCGTCAGATGTCATTGTGGAAGGTAGATAGACAGTAATGACACACAAGACTAGATTGTGGTGTTGGTTGATGACAGAATCTCATTAGTCATGATATAGAGATATCAAACCAAACACATAGGTATTTGTTAGAGAACAAGTGTACCGGACAGACCCACCGTGAGTTTGACACATGGAACCATGACATGGTAGTCACAGTCATTACTCATAGTGATGGTGGTGAGTGTGATTCTTTGACCTGAAATCACTACACTCAACACATGTCGTTGGACACACTTTGACATCATCAAACACAGTCCTGAAACATGGGTTGTTATAAAGGTGATGATTGGGTGGCTTTAACACATGGGGCTTTTGAGGGGCAAGTGATAGATATGGGATTTGTACCTCGTGAGGGAGTTTGATATCCATGGCCACTTGATGAGTAGGATTGAGAAAGGCGTGCACGCATGTATGAATCAATATGTGATATTGATGTCATACATATCTCTTCCAATCTACTCTGAGATCAAGAAAGTGAATGAACGTTGACAGGATGACTCTTCCATGCCTCGAGTTCATTCGGGATATCAATGACAAAGGAATTATACATTCACTATAATACCATTCACAGATTATAGGATTGAAAGTTGTTCTCCAACTTTCTATTTCACTTGGGTAGCACTGATGTGTGACTAGGCACCACTCTTTTCTTGTGAAGTCATAAGTGTTATGGACTTTCACTGCCAATGTGAAATGGACCTGCAGGGTCACACACATAGGATTTAACCTGGAAGAGGAGTTTTGTCCACAAACAATGTTTAGATTGATTGCTAAAGGAGTTTAGTAGTTCAATTAAACACTCAATTAATTGATAGATCAATGTCATAATGTTCAAGGTGTTGGACACATTGATTGGAGTATCAGATTTATTGAAATTGCAATTGACTATTTCTGCACAATCTACACTCCCAATCGATCGGCTCATGTGATGAACCGATCGGCTGAGCTTGGTGAACCGATCGGCTCATGTGGTGAGTCGATCTGCTCATGGACAAGGTGAAATGATGGCTTCAAGTGTTGAAATGATCGGTTCAACTAATGCAACTGAGAAATTTGGGAAAGTAGGATTGGTGAGAAATTTCTTTTCGTTTCACTTGCCCAATTTGATTGGAACAAGGATTGGTATTTGATACCAATTACAAACAAAACAAGAAAAGTCAAACGGGAACCGACCAGGACCACAAACCGACCGTTTGATGGGTCCCAACCGATCAGTTGAGGTGTCAACCGACCGGCTCAGGTCCCCAACCGACCATTTCAGAAATGAAACGATCGGTTCAGGTTGCGCAGTTTGTTGTTTTTGTGGAAAATCTCGAACCCTTCTACTCCTGCTTTAGTCCCATATTGCCCGGTATAGAGAACCCTGTCTTGACCCTCCTATATATATAGGGGTATTGGGGGCTTCTCAAAGTACAACTCAGTGCAACCAGTTGCTCTGTAAAGTTTTCGTTCTCTCTGGTTTTGGTAACTGAGAGAGCTCGAGCAAGTGCTACCTGATAAGGGAGGCATAGCAAGGCAAAGACAACTACAGAAAGCAACTGGTGGAAGGAGAGTGTGTCGGTGACTAGTACACCGACAAGAGGGTGTGACTCCTTCTAATTCCTTGTGGGACAAGGAGATTGGAGTTCCAGGTGGTCTGTGTGGACTACTTCAGAGGCGGGAGATTTCTGCCGCTCGGAGGACAACTATCAATCCCGATAGTCCCGGTGAGACCAGGAGTCGTCAGTCCCGGTGTGACCAGGAGCTGCATAGACACCGTCCAAGACCGGAGGTGAAGACCGTGTAAGCCGCGAGGTATTGTCGCCGAGCAAGCCTCAGGACAAGGTATGATTCCACAAACCATCCCTTCCTATTGTATAGATGTTGACACGTTCCCTTATTCTGGGTTTGGGGAGGAAAATTTTTGTTTCCGCTGCCTTCTCTACCTCCCCTAAAACCCAACAGTGGTATCAGAGCCAAGTCAACTGCTCTATACTTTAGGATTATCGATATGATTGATTTTGGTTTGTTGCCTTTATTTATTGCATACAATGCGAATAAATTTGGGTTTATGCATGTCCAATCCTAAATCCAAAAATCCCAATTTACATATATGATATGTATTATGAATGCAGTCGATACGCGTCTCCCTTAAATGAGTTTTGTGGTGGATGTATAGCGTGGTTATGGCCAATAAACTCTATTTGTGTATGGTTGTATGTTTTTTCTTGCATCTCGGTCTGTGCATCGATTCTCTTTCTCCTATTCCTGATGTAACTCGAAATAATTCGAGATTTCTTTCCTACCTTTGCTCCCCTCGAATGTAACTTGAGGTTTCTGCTTTTACATTATAAAATAGGATAGAATTTTATTTCTTGTTATGTCGAAGAACGGAGGACATCTTGACGACAGCTGAGACGATCGGTTCAAGGCGTGAACCAATCGGTTGACATTCCAGACGATCGGTTCAAGGAGTGAGCCGATCGGTTGATGACCAGTTTGAGGAGCGAGACGAGCAGGTGGCGGCCACAATATGATGTATGACGACCAGGTGAACTGATCGGTTGGAGGAGCCAACCGATCGGCTGGTGGCACCAGCCGACTGGCCTGATGGCGAGCCGATCAGTCATGTGATGAGTTGATCAAACCCAGAAAGGAAAAGCACATAGTTCATCTTGTATAGGTTGCATGTGATGTAGACCTAGATGACCGTGATTCCTCTTGGCTCGAGGAATCACATTAGGATGGCCATAATAATCATTTTTATCATTTTGCATGTTTTCTGTGGGATATAGCATGTATATGATACGTACTATGTATTGTGGTGATCTATTCATCTCACCCTCCTCGTGTGAGCTAAAGATCAAAGTACAGCTCCTGCTTATAAGATGCAGGTGATGACCCAAACAAACTCAAAAACTCCCCCAACGCAAACAAGAGACACACAGAAGGAAACGAGAAGGATCAATCAGGAGACATATCTCAACACCACATAGGGAGTCTCATTCTTCTCAAGATAAAGCATACCCCTAATCCTAGGAGACAATCTTCTCGGGTCAGAGATGACGAGCGGTTCATGGAGACGATTACCCCACTTAGCAAAAGCTCTAGGAATCGAGTTCAGGGATCTGTGCACTAGGGAGCCCAGGATGCCTTCCTCCTCAATGTAACTCTTGATCTCCTCAAGGATAGTAGTCAACCTCCAAGGGATGGTATCCGTGCCCCAGATGAGATTAAAGAGAAGAGTATTGTCAACCTCAATAGTAGCAATCCTCAAATTCTGAGATTCAGCAAATCTGAGACTTACCACAACATCTTGAAGCAAAGCAAAATCAAGGTCATCAGCCGTGAGCCATGATCTAGCAACCTGACAGACCTTCGCATGATGATTTCTAATAACACTGGCCATCCACCATCTTTTATTACCAACCGGATCCTTGTCTTTCCCAACTGTCAAATTGAGCTTCAAGCTGTGAATGTCAGGCTTGTTCCATCTGATAAGAGCAATCTCCTTGAACACGTATGTAGGATCGGTCACACCGTGTTCATGAAATCTGAGATGAACCTCAGGGCCAGCAAAGGCACGAAAGGTCTTCTTCTTGATCATGAGATTAAGCTGGTCAGTCAACAAGCGAACAACATTCTCAAAAGGTCTAGCTGTACCATCAAATCTAGCTCTACATCTCCATTTCCACAAATGATACGTGATGAGGGTGGCTAGACAGGCCGCTGTCCAAGGAATCACTTCAGCAGACTTGCCATAGGCGCAAAGGGCTATCATCTCAGCTCTACTCATTGGTCTCGTCATACCAGTAACCGATTCAAACTTCTCCCAAAAAAGAAATGCCATCTGACCAAAGAAAATAACATGATCTGTGTCTTCCGTACAGTGCTCAACGCAACATTCACATCTAGAAGCCAGCTGAACATGGCACTTGCGGATGTTGTCATCGGTCGGGACCGCATTGTTCATCATCTTCCAGATAAAGGTACACTCCTTTGGGGCATCAATGAGCCAAATCTTGCTATAAGCGCAACTAGAAGGCTCAACATCAGCAGTGAGTATCTTCTTGATCGATCTGACAGAGAAAACACCCATTCGCTCAGGACTCCATACAATATTGTCATCCTCATCATTAATCCTTTGTCTTGCTTGCTTGACCAGCTCAACCCCATCGTCGGTAAGGATCTGCCTGAGAGTCAGCCAGTCCCACCCTTCATCTTCAATCCAGAAGTCTCGGACAAGGAAAGCATGATTTCTGTCACTGTGCAGCCTCGCATAATCAAACAGTCTGAACTCACACCAGACGGCGTCCCAGAAGGGGATCAAACCTCTGCCAATGATCCATCTACAGCACGGAACCACGGATGGAAATCTGTCCCACATTTGCTTCCAGTAAGGCGAGGCCGTAGAACGAAGCTGAACGTGATGAGGATAATTCGCTGCTCTACTAGGCACCCGGGTAGAGTATTTATCTTTACAGAACCTGGACCACAAAGAATCCACAGCAACAAGCTCCCAACAGGCTTTAGCCACAAAGGCATCAGTAGTAACACGGATATTCGGAAGATTCAGGCCTCCATGCTCGATCGGCTTGGCCACCTTGGACCAGCTCACCCAAGCTCTTCTATGACTATTGTCCCGATCCGCCCAGAGAAACTTCTTGAGCATACAGTCAATACGATCAATAGTCCCACGAGGAATACCAATGGCCGCAGCAGTGTACACAGTAGTGGACGAGAGGACATGAGCAATCAACATCTTGCGGCCTGCGAAAGAAAGTAACCTCGACTTCCAGGCGGCAATCTTCTGGTTAATCTTCTGAACCAGGTAATCAAAGTCATTCAGCGTGCACCTGCCAATCTTGATCGGAACACCAAGGTAAAAGATCGATTCCGCAGTACTTTCAATATCAAGGGCCGCAGCAACCTCACTCGAGATCGTAGCACATCTACTACCTACAACACACAAAGACTTGTTGTGATTGACCTCCTGTGCCGTCGCATACTCATAATTCATGAGGATCTGCTTAACAGTAGCCAACGTGGACGGATTGCTATTGAGGAAGAGCATAATATCATCTGCATATAACAGATGTAAGGGAGCAATACCATGACCACGAGTATGGAATCTCGCAAGATTCATCTGAAGATCCAGTCGAAGGAAGTGTCTGGACAGCAACTCTTCGAAAATGATGAATAAGAGGGGTGAGATGGCATTACCCTGCTTGAGGCCCCGTTTCATAGGAAAGAAACCATCAGAAGCATCACCAATCGAGACCGTAGCCCAGGTATCAACAAAAAAACGCAACACCGTAAAGATGAAGCTCTCCGAGAAACCAAAGCAAAGCAAAATCTTCTTGAGGACCTCCCAATTAATGCGATCAAAAGCCTTCGACATATCAATCTTTACCATCAGATTCGGATATTCAACTCCTTGATAGAGATCATGAGCTAGCTCTTTGACCAATCTAATGTGATGCGTGATATCTCTACCATAGACGTAGGCAGCCTGATTAATAGAAATGAGCCTAGGCATAATAATCTTCATACGGTTGCTCATGATTCTAGCCAAGATACGCAGGGTCACATTCTCAATAGAGATAGGTCTGAAATCTTTACTGATCTTAGAGGAATTATCAACCTTGGGGATAAGAAGAATGTTACAGCAAAACAGACTACGGTGGCAGGGATGTCCGCTGAAAAAGGAGCTCGTCATCTTCATGAAATCATCCTTTATCGTATTCCAGAAATGACGGAAGAAGTGTACTGTGAACCCATCCGGTCCAGGCGCAAAATGCTTGTCCATCTGATCAAGAGACAAGCTCACCTCCTCCTCTTTGGGGATGGCCATCAAATAAGCATCATCATCAGGGGTAATCAGGTCAGGAATAGATATCAACATATCATCTAACAGACCATTATCATAGCCAGGATTCTCCATGTAGAAATTTGCATAGTGAGCAGCAGCATGATTGGCAATGGCCATAGGATCCTCTATCTTCGTTCCATCATCCAACTGAAGATAAGCTACACGGTTGACCTTTCTTCTTGATCTCACCACCACATGGTAAAATCTAGTGTTTCTCTCACCATCCTGAAGCCAATCTATCCGTGATCGTTCCCTCCACATCTTCTCTTCAATATCAAGAATCTGTTGGAGCTCAGACTCAGCAGACTTGAGGTTCATCTTGTTGGTCGTGGTGGGATTTTCATCAAAAGCCATCTGTGTCGTATAAATCACATCCTCAAGGTCTTTAATACGCTGGCTAGTGTCACCAAAAGTATCTCTGCTCCAAGACTTCAGTGCATCTCTAACCCTCTTCAACTTGGAGTAGAAAATAAAAGAAGGAGTTGCATATGACATCTTATCAAGAGTTGCATAAGATGCAATTGGAAAGAGTTATCTACCTGAGAGATCTAAGTTGTGGGTGATGGTCCTAGCTGGTCCATAGCTTAGAGGATTTCAGGATCTTACCCACTAGAAGGTTGTACGTTGCAATCTTCCGAATTGATGGTGAGGGCTATCAATTTGAAGTAAAATAGTGGGAGCGATAATTAATTAAAGGCCTAATGATATCGTCAACTTTTCAAATCAATCAAATAAGTCAAAAATGAGTTTTTGGACTAAAATTGCATATTTCCTTTTGTAGTACAAATGGCAACAAACAACAATCACTTTTCTTTACGATCAGTCTTTGAGACCAACAAAGTAAATGGGAATTTTTCCATAATTGGTTAGGACGTTGAGAAGTGTTCTCAATCAAAGAGAGAAAGCTCTAAGTCCTAGTTATACCAGAACCAGATGAACTCGATCCCACCATATCAATGGATGAAAGTATGCTGATGGAAGCATACCGAGGAAGACATTGATGAGGAGTGCTTGATGTTGTGTTCTCTGAACTATGAGTTGCAGAGACGACATGAGACATATGATGTCTCCAAGACACTGTCTTAGTATGTCATGACAGAAGGAGATCCAGTAAGGTATTCACACACTAAATGTGATTGGGTATGTGGAAAACCTGACTAAGAAGGATTCCCTCTGAGCCAAGAGTTGGCTATTGGTATGATACTGCAAATGTTGCGAGAATCATACAATTCATGATAAGCTACAACATGAACAACTTTGACATGCATTGACAGAGTTGTTGGACATGTTGAGGATAGTAGAGGCAAAGATGAAGAAAGACAAACCATAATTTTTGATGTGATCAAAGAAAAGGTAATTCTTAAGGGCAAGGACAAGGGCAAAGCAAAGAAGTGTTCTAATGCTATCCAACAATCCAAGCCGTCTTCAGCCTCAAGGCACATGGGGAAAGGGTGTATGAGGGAATTGCCCTCTATATCTGGAAGAACAAAAGAAGATGAAGGAGGGGATGGAGATCTCCACCTAAGGTATCATGAAATAAACTACTTCTTTATCTGAGGTATATGATACTAAGATATGGATATGTCATATATGATACGCAATATCCACAAAGAAGTGAGGGACTTTGTGAAAGGACCAAGAAAGGAGTACCCATCATTGGAGAAAGTGTTGCTGCCATAGATAGGAGTACCTTTCAGTTTATTTCATCCTAAAGGGCACGAAATAGAGTTGAGAACTACTATTTCATATTTGCCAATAGATAGAAACACTTTATTTTTGCATATTGTATGATAATGATGGCAATCAATAAAGAGGTGTTTCAATTTATAAAGATATGATCTTTGTGGCAATGTCTTATTTATCTTGTGGTATTTGATATGCATAAGATAAAATGATACCTAAAAAGTTATAGATAACTCAAAAAATCAAATTAGCATCAATCATGAGAAATTCACTTCTAGTTTCCATGTGATGGATAAATCTAGACTCTTTTGGTTAGAGACACTACTACAGAAACAACATTCAGTGTCGCTTTTCTGGGCGTCGGTTATTTAGGAAAACCGACGCCTATAACATTCAACGTCGGTCATCTAGGTCATCCGACGTCTGTAGCCAAGACACGGGTACCGCTTGTATTAAGCGTCGGTTTTTTTGGTAAAAAACCGACGCCTAAAACTGCCGCGAAATCCAATTTTCGAGCAAAAAAAATATGTCACATACGGCATCGGTTATTTACCTAAAACCCGACGCCTATATAAGATGAAAATTTGCGCGAAAATTTACAGCTTAGGTGTCGGTTATCCTTAGATAACCGACGCCGATAGTGGTTCCCGCCAATTTATTTAGGGCAAATTTTATCTAATTGGACGTCGGTTTTGTAATAGGAACCGACGCTGAAGACCTTAGGCGTCGGCTTTGTTAGATACCCAACGCCCTTTACGAACTTATTAGACGCATGATCGATCGACTTTAGGTCCCCTTTTCTGTTTCATTGTCTTCATCGCCCGCGCTTGCTACTGCTCACTGACGCCGCTGCCCGCCACCCTCCGCTACCGTCGCCCGACCCTCCGCTGCTGCTGTTGCTTGTGCGCCGCCGCCGCTTCCTGCTCCTTCTGCTGCCGGTGTCGCCACCGCCTGCCTGCTCCTTCTCCGCCGCCTTCCTGCCCGCCGCCGCCTGCCTGACTTGTGCAGGTGGTCCTGGAGCTCGCCGGTGTCACCGCCACCCACTGCCTCTCCTCCGCCGCATCTCCGCCTGACGACCCCCGCGTCTCCGCCGCTGCTGCCACTGCCCTACGCCGCTGCCGCCTCCACTGCCTACATCGCCGCCTCCACTGCTCAACGTCGCCGCCTCCACTGCTCTTCTTCCTTAACGGAGCTCGCTACCGACAGAGCTACTCCTCTTCTTCCTCCACAAGCTCGCTACTTACAGGTACGATTTTACTCTGTTATAGGATCCTTCAATGTGTGTTCTTTATAAGGTCAGATTGGTTTATGAGTTGTTGGTCAATCATTTGGTTATGAGTTTTTATACCTAGTTACATAGCTCATTTTTGCTTCAATCATATTCATCATGTTGTTGTTTTTAATTGCAATTTGGTTCATTTTGTCATTTATATTTGCTTGTAATTTTTCAAAGGAGAACGGTTTGTACAATAAATCCTAGTAGATTTGGATTTGGTTCTGATTCTAATTCTAATTTTTGCTTTGACCTTGCCCTGAAAGTTGTTCATGTTCTTCTGATAAGTTGTATTGTGGGTGAACCTAGATGACCGACCTCAAAGATAGACCTTCAACTCAAATTTGTTCATGTTCTTCAACTCAAATTTCACAATGTTAATCCTGGGACAAATGACCAACTTCCTTGTTCATTGGCTCATATGGTAGCCAAGGACTGCAAAGATGGACCTTCATCATCCTAAGATGGATGGTTATGATGGACCAGTTTTCTAATTTGTGCATATATTTGTCATACATTTGTGCTTGCATATATGAACAAATCTTTTGCTTGCATATATTTGTCATATCTATTATTGTGTTTGTTGGCCTAGAAACCCGTCCAAGATTTACTCATTAGGAGTAAATCTTGGATAGTCCCCGGTTTGGGACTGTTCTTGAACACCTAATCTCACTTAGGATGTAAGTGTATAATGTGTATTGGGTTTTTGAGAAACTTTCAGTAGCATTTCCCTGTTTGTTCTCTAAGTACATATGTACTTAGAGAACAGCGGGGAAATGCTGCCGAAATTTTCTTGAAAACCAATTACGCATTATACACTTACTAGTGAGATTAGGTGTTCAAGGATGGGATAGGTGGTACACATTTATTATATATAAGAATGACATCAAATGTGTTTGTTGGCCTAGAAACCCGTCCAAGATTGACTCATTAGGAGTAAATCTTGGATAGTCCCCGGTTTGGGACTGTTCTTGAACACCTAATCTCACTTAGGATGTAAGTGTATAATGTGTATTGGGTTTTCGAGAAAATTTTGGTAGCATTTCCCCGTTTGTTCTCTAAGTACATATGTACTTAGAGAACAGCGGGGAAATGCTGCCGAAATTTTCTCGAAAACCCAATACACATTATACACTTACTAGTGAGATTAGGTGTTCAAGGATGGGATAGGTGGTACACATTTATTATATATACGAATGACATCACATGTGTTTGTTGGCCTAGAATGTGAACAATCATTGTTTTTTATATTACTTGTACATTGGTATAAATTAGAATGAACAATCACTAAATTATATACTGTTTGTATGGAATCCGGCTTCATTGTAGATATCTATTATTGTTGGCCTAGAAACCCATCCAAGATTGACTCATTAGGAGTAAATCTTGGATAGTCCCCGGTTTGGGACTGTTCTTGAACACCTAATCTCACTTAGGATGTAAGTGTATAATGTGTATTGGGTTTTCGAGAAAATTTTGGTAGCATTTCCCCGTTTGTTCTCTAAGTACATATGTACTTAGAGAACAGCGGGGAAATGCTGCCGAAATTTTCTCGAAAACCCAATACACATTATACACTTACTAGTGAGATTAGGTGTTCAAGGATGGGATAGGTGGTACACATTTATTATATATAAGAATGACATCACATGTGTTTGTTGGCCTAGAATGTGAACAATCATTGTTTTTTATATTACTTGTACATTGGTATAAATTAGAATGAACAATCACTAAATTATATACTGTTTGTATGGAATCCGGCTTCATTGTAGATATCTATTATTGTTGGCCTAGAAACCCATCCAAGATTGACTCATTAGGAGTAAATCTTGGATAGTCCCCGGTTTGGGACTGTTCTTGAACACCTAATCTCACTTAGGATGTAAGTGTATAATGTGTATTGGGTTTTCGAGAAAATTTTGGTAGCATTTCCCCATTTGTTCTCTAAGTACATATGTACTTAGAGAACAGCGGGGAAATGCTGCCGAAATTTTCTCGAAAACCCAATACACATTATACACTTACTAGTGAGATTAGGTGTTCAAGGATGGGATAGGTGGTACACATTTATTATATACTAGGGAAATGTTGCCTAATCTTTTCCTAATATATACTTGTTTCCTAATATATACTTGTTTTCTCTGATCATAGAATGGATAGATCATGGATGTCCATTCGTAATCGTTGCACCCCAGAGTTTATATCTGGTCTTGATCAGTTTATTAGATTTGCCGAGGAACATAGGAAAAAACCTACAGATAGGTTCTACTGTCCATGTAGGCATTGCGGTAACAACTTGAAAGTCAACACTGGTGAGGAAATCAAAAGTCATGTCATGTGCAACGGGATTGTACAAGGCTATACAGAATGGCACTGGCATGGAGAGATTTCAAAATCGAAACCAGTAGATGTCGATAGCAGTGCTTGGGTGGAAGAAGAAATTGCCTCTGATGACGTAAATGTGAACGAACCAATTCCAGCAGACATCGTTGATGCGATGCTGGATAGTTGTAGGGTAGAGCACACTGATCCACCTCCTATCTTTACAAACATTGTGCATGATGCTGAGATACCGTTATACACAGGTTGTGCTAAGTTTACGAAGCTTAGCGCTGTCTTGAGATTGTATAAGTTGAAAGCTAACAATAGATGGAGCGACAAAAGCTTCACTTCATTGTTGACTTTGTTGAAAGAAATGCTTCCTGAAGGAAACGAGCTTCCAATCTCAACATACCAGGTAAAGAAAATGTTGTGCCCAATGGGAATGGAGGCCAAGAAGATACACGCATGCCCGAATGATTGTGTATTATTTCAAAAGGACTATGTAGATTTGAAAGATTGTCCAAAATGTGGTGCGTCACGGTATAAATTGACGACTTCGGGGGAGTCCAAAACTTGTTCTCCTGCCAAGGTGTTGTGGTATCTACCTATAATATCACGGTTTCAACGCTTGTTTGCAAATCCGAAAGATGCGAAGAATTTGAGGTGGCATGCAGATGTTAAGAAAAATAATGATGGGATCCTACGACATGCGTCTGATTCCCCACAGTGGAAGAAGATTGATCTATTGTACCCTAAATTTGGTGAAGAAGATAGGAATCTAAGACTTGGGCTTTGTACAGATGGGATGAATCCGTACGGGACATTGAGCAGCCAACATAGCACTTGGCCAGTCATGCTTGTTATATACAATCTTCCTCCCTGGATGTGTATGAAAAATAAGTACGTTATGTTGTCATTGTTGATATCGGGTCCTAAACAACCCGGAAATGATATCGATGTTTATCTTGAACCTTTGATTGATGACTTAAAGAAACTTTGGGCTGAAGGTGTGATGACCTATGATGCTTCAGCAAGAGAGACATTTCGTTTGCACGCTATGTTGTTTTGCACTATTAATGACTTTCCAGCATATGGGAATTTGTCTGGATATAGTGTCAAAGGAGCTAAAGCGTGTCCTATATGTGAAGAAAACACTGATTCAATAAGACTAAAACATGGCGGCAAGACTGTATATCTTGGTCATCGAAGGTTTCTTTCAAAATTCCATCCGTATCGTAGGAAGCGCAAAGCATTAAATGGATGGAATGATGAACGAAGTGCACCTAAACCTATACCAGGGGATGTTGTTTATGAAAGAGTAAAAGACATTGTCAATGAATTTGGTAAGAAATCACAATGTAGTATGGCCACACGGAGTGACAATTCTTCATTCAAGAAGAAGTCAATATTTTGGGATCTTCCTTATTGGAGTTCTTTGACAGTCAGGCATTGTATCGATGTAATGCACGTTGAGAAAAATGTATGTGATAGCATCATTGGTACTCTATTAAATATACCAGGTAAGACTAAAGATGGGATAAAATCCAGACTGGACCTACGTGAAATGGGAATAAGGTCAGAATTAACAGAATTACGTGAAATGGGTAATAAAAGAACATACTTACCTCCCGCTTGTTACACGTTGTCTAGAAAGGAGAAGAAAACTTTTTGTGAATGCTTGGTAAATGTTAAGGTGCCACATGGTTACTCATCCAACATCCGTAGATTGGTATCAATGAAAGATCTGAAATTGATAGGTCTTACATCTCATGATTGTCACACTCTAATGCAACAAATATTGCCCGTGGCAATTCGATCTATATTGCCGAAGCATGTAAGGTTTGCAATTACCAGACTTTGTTTCTTTTTCAACAGTCTATGCAGCAAAGTTATTGACCCTGATACTCTCGATAATTTGCAAAGAGAAGTGGTTGTTACCCTATGTCAGCTTGAGATGTATTTCCCTCCTTCATTCTTTGATATCATGGTACATCTTGTTGTCCACTTGACTAGGGAAGTGAAAATGTTGGGACCAGTTTTCTTGCATTGGATGTATCCCTTTGAACGATACATGAGCGTTTTTAAAGGTGATGTTCGAAACCGTTATCGGCCTGAAGGGAGTATTATTGAAGGTTATGTGGCGAGAGAGGTTATGGATTTTTGCAATGACTTTCTCAGTGGTAATGACACTCCTGATAATGACAAGAATATTGAGGAGGGCAAAGGAATTTTGGGATCACGGGTGAAAGTAATCAGCCGTGAGCAGTTGGAACAAGCTCACTTGTATATTTTACACAATATGGATGAAGTGAGTGTTTATATCGAGGAACATACCAATTTCATAAAGAGACAACATCCTCGAGCAAGTTCAATGTGGCTTGCTAGAGAGCATAATAAGACTTTTACTAAGTGGTTTGAAGATAAAGCCTTACATCAACTATCTCAAACACCACATGATATTACAGAAACTATCAAATGCCTCGCCTTTAAACCAAAACCGAATGTTATGTCTTATGAAGGGTTTGACATTAATGGATTCACATATTACACAAAGCGCCAAGATGATAAGAGTGTCGTCCAAAATAGTGGGGTCACTCTTCAAGCGTCGACTATGTACTTTGCAAGTGCAAAGGATAAGAGTCCACGTGAAGCTAAAATGTCATATTACGGTGTCATTGAGGACATTTGGGAGTTTGACTACATAGATTTCAAAATTCCGCTCTTTAAATGTAATTGGGTTGATAACACCAAAGGAGTTATAGTGGATGAATTGGGTTTCACTTTGGTGAACTTTGAAAAGATTGGCGAGAAGGGTGAACCATTCATATTGGCATCACAGGCGAAACAAATATTCTATATCGATGATCCTGCAAATGATAAATGGTTGGTTGTTCTTCATGGTAAAAGACAGTTCATTGAAGATCCTATAGATGAAGAAGAGTACTATGATAAGTATGATGACTCCAGTCCATTCTCAGTTGGGTTGCCAACTCCACAAAATATTGAAGCTAATGATGACTTATATGTGCGCGGAGATCACAATGAAGGATTGTTAATTGATAAAAGATCACAATTTTAGAGACATGTATGTTTATACAAATGCTAAATGTTTGCCTTTTTCTAGTTAATACAAATGCTAAATGTTTGCCTTTTTCTAGTTAATACAAATGCTAAATGTTTGCCTTTTTCTAGTTAATAGAAATGCTAAATGTTTGCCTTTTTAATGACATTTTCAGATGGCTGACCATGATGAGCATGATGTCCATGATGAGCATGAAGTTCATGATGAGCATGCTGTCCATGACGAGCATGGCGAGGATACTAATGTAAGTTCTAAAAACATATCCTGTATTTCTATAAAATTCATTATCTTCTAGTTATGTCATATATCCTATATTTCTATATTGGGCTAAGTTAGTGTGTTTTATTTTTGTCAAATTTTAGGTTGATGCACCTGTACCCACTGAAGCACTAGAGCAACTTGATGCGCAACACCAGACACTTAACAAGAAAAGGGGCATCACTCTGTTGAAGAAGTTATTAGCGCTAAGTGGTAGTGGATCTAAATTGGTG
This sequence comes from Alisma plantago-aquatica, assembly GCA_963693085.1. Taxonomy (NCBI): domain Eukaryota; kingdom Viridiplantae; phylum Streptophyta; class Magnoliopsida; order Alismatales; family Alismataceae; genus Alisma; species Alisma plantago-aquatica. Next base: position 715,513,202 of record OY856414.1, on the reverse strand, counting down.
GTGGAGTTTGATAATGGAGGAAATCCAATTGGAGTGAACCGCAATAATTTTGTGAACTATCTTGGGTGTACCACTCGGAGCCATTGTGGTGTTAAGTATGACAATTGGCATAAAGTTCCTCAAGGGAAAAAAGACTTGATATGGAAGGATTTATGCGTGAGTTATTATTATTTGCAATTCTATTTTGTAGATTACAAATTCTATTATTTGCAATTCTATTTTGGATACTAGTTAATAACATTTCTATTTTACAGAATCTGTTTGCATTGGATGAGAAGTTGCATCGTAAAAATGTGATGCAACGCGCTGGAAAGATGCTTAGGAATTATAGGACAAATCTGAACAGAGAATACATAAAAGAGGGTGATAAGAAGAAGAAGTCAGCCCTTGAACAATGGAACTTCTTGGACAAAGAAGATTGGGACAATTTTGTTGCTTCAAGAAAATCTGAAGAATTCAAGGTATTAGGTGTCACTCCTAATTTAATTAATATACATTGTATTCACCTGTTTCAAGATTAGCATTTAGTGCTACTAACCAAATCATTAATGTGCATACTAACTAGGCCCTCAGTGACGCACAAAAAGCAAGGCGTGCACTGAATGTGCATGACCACACTATGGGTCCAAAAGGCTATGCAAGCGTTCGCCAAAGACTACAGGCGGAGTCTGGGGCTACTCAGGAGTCTGCTCCTACTCAGGAGTCTGCCACACCCATGCCTCGCCATGATATCTGGATAGCTGGCAGGCAAAACAAGAAGGGTGAAATAAAGAAGCATGTAACTGCTGAGGCGGCTGCAAAAATGGTAAAATACAACTCTTAGAGAAATCGTTTGAATATTGATTATTTGTGGTGTTAACTTACCAATTTCTGTTTATGGTGATTACCGGGAGCTGCACGAGCAGAGGAAACAAGGCACGTTCATCCCTCAGGGCACAAGGGATGAATTGACAGTTGCTCTGGGTAACCCAGAGCATCCTGGACGTGTTAGAGGTGCCGGCGCTGGTGTTGGCATCAAAGCATTCTTTGGGCCATCCCAGCGCAAACCCAGAGCGGGACTTTCTCAAGAAGAGGTAACCTATTCTTTTTTTAGAATGTTACTGCAAAAGGAAATTCATTAATAAACCGCTAATGTTTCTTTTATCCATGTATAGGAGAATAAGAGAGTTGAGGATTTAGTTGCTAAGAAGATCAACGATGTAGTTGCTGAGAAGGTCAAGGAAGAATTGCTGCGGTGGCAGGCATCTCAGGCTTCCAATACGCCTATGGCGACCCACTCTTCTCCTGATGCACAGACTGCGAGTAATCCTGGAGACCCATCGCCTAGCACGTCTGCTGTAAGTATTGTTTATGACATTGTAGTTAGTCTTTTCAAGTTGTTATGTTTTCAAGATGATATGTATATATGTATAATATTCTTTACGTAAATTTGTAGGCATTGAAGCCATGCCGCTTAAGAATGCAAGACTACGTTGTTGCAGAGGCGCAGGCTTACCCGTCCCTTCCTGGGGCAATGTTTCACGGGACTCCAATGCCACAGGGCTACGTTCGTGTGAGCCCGATACGTGTGTTACCTGATTGGAGAGAAGCTACATTGCCATATCCCCACCCGGATATTGATAGACTTGCTGATGCAGAAGGCGGGGTGATATTGTGGCCCAAAGCAGATGTCGTCTACACGACTGAAATTGTAAGATAAATTTACATTGATTTAGACTGTTAATGTGTATATATGATGTCAACTGATCTGAAATTATATGTACAGGTTAAAAAGAAGACACCAGGAGCACCTAGGCCTCCACTTCCACTTCCCGCATTACCCGATTGGGTTCCAACTGACCTAACATACCCGTTAGGTCCTGCTTGTAGGGGAATGGCATGTTGGCTACGGGCACATAATGTACATTGCCCTATAATTATTTCTTTAGATGCAGATTATGCAGGTCAATCATACGATAGCTCTTTATTTATACAAGATATTATTGAGCTGTTTATGTATGATTGGCTGAATACATCAATGATAGAGACATGGATAAGGTGAGATCTTGTTTATACATCCATATACCTTGTGTAAGATCCGGTGATCTGGTTTCTTATATATTAATGCATACGCCTATATGTTTTGCAGCTACCTAGTCGAAGATCATTGCAAACAATTTGCATTTGATCATGTGGGATTTTTGATTCCATCATTGATTAGTTTGGTAGCTAAAGACCCTGATAATGTTCAACAATACTGTATAGATGCTTTTACAATTTTTGGTCAGCAAAAGAAGACGATAATAATAGCTCCATTCAATGTCAAGTAAGTTTACTTTATTTATAATTTGGACTTAAGAAAATTCCATTTTTATTTTGCATTTTGAGTTATTAATTGTTAACTTCTTACTTCTAGCGGTAGACATTGGGAGTTACTAGTTATTGTCCCCGGGACATTCACTGTTTATTATCTAGATCCTGCGGGGAGTACATTGAACACTAAAATTGGACACGTAATGAGAATGCCATTATTCTGGTGAGAAATATTTCATTTTTATATCCGTTAACATCTTTTATTACATTACTATTTACTTATGCAATTTATTGTGTTATATTAACATGTAGGGGTTTAGATGCATTCAAAAAGGCTGGAGGAACGGTCCCAAGGAAAAAGAACCAGCCAATAAATTGGCAGAACGTACAAGTAAGTTCCCGACTCAAATATATATATTATTGATGTGAATTGTGCTTAGTTGTATTATTTTGTATGTTTCAATTTATAGTGTGCTACACAAGACAATGGATGGGCATGCGCATACTATGTGATGCGATTTATGCAGATGATTATCAAATATGCCGCATTGGACATCGATACCATACATGAGGTATTATATATAGTCTCATTAGTTAGTATGCAATATATCAATCTTATATTATTTTTATATTATTACTTATATATATACATCATTCTCTTTGCAGGTGTTTAAAACTGACAACACTACAGGTAAACGTTTAAAAAATATACATGCTCCATATACGATGGAAGCATTACATGAAGTAAGAGAAGAATGGGCAAAAGCCATACAAGCAGTGGCAACTGTAAGATATAATTGGGATGTTGATAGCGATAATGAATGATACTATGTAAATGAATATTTCTGAATGTTAATACATGTATTTGAATGTTTCTATATGTGTGTGAATGTGAGAATTGAATTGATGTCTGAATGTATGTACTTGTGTAGAATTTTGCTTGTGACTTTTGCAGGTTTGCGGCCTGTTTGTAGGCTGATATCAATGGATGTCGTAAACCTGCAGTTCAGAAAACTGAACTGCAGGTTCTCATCCTGTTGACCAGCCACAGCAGGCCTGCAAACTGATATGAAAAAAAAAAAATATAAATAGGCGTCGGTTATTTATAGAAAACCGTCGGGAAAGACCTACAGCGTCGGTTTTTTCAATAAACCGACGCCTGATGTGGCCAAAGCAGTCCTGGAAATGGCGTCGGATATTCATATCAAACCGACGCCTATTTAACCTATAGGCGTCGGTCTTTTGGTTTATAACCGACGCCAAAAGTGTTCGCGCCACAAAAAATGGCGTCATCTAGGGCACTTTATGCGTCGGTTATCTACTAAAAGACCGACGCTATATTCCATAGAGGCGTCGGTTATTTACTAAACAACCGACGCAGAAAGTGCCCTAGATGATGCCGTTTTCTGTGACGCGAACCCTTTTGGCGTCGGTTATCTACTAAACGACCGACGCCTATAGGTTAAATAGGCGTCGGTTAAAAAACCGACGCCGAAGTGTTCCACCTTTAGCGGCGCCCACATAGGCGTCGGTCGGAAACCGACGCCAAATGGGGTTAAACGACCGACGCCAAAGGCCGTTTCTGTAGTAGTGAGAACCAGTAAGAGACATGAATATCTTGAACATGATTAATAAATCTTCACTAATGATAGTGGGAGAATGATTATCCTATTAGGTATAATACATGTGGTGTATTTACATACCAATTGGAACAAATGCTAATACTTCAAATGGTGTTTAGAGAAATACCAATATGAATATCTTGAAGTGTTCAAGATTATCATAGATGAAGTGAAAATTTGGTAAAGTGTTAATTATTGATGAGATCAATGAATGAAATACTTAGACCAAATGTTTGAGATCCTTATGAGTGATTATGATAGTGTATCATAATGAACTCATGATTAAGGCATGGTGATGTCTAAATCAAGAAGGAATCATACTCTAAGGAGTTCGAGAATGATTATCAAATAACTAAATTCTTCTTAATAAATAAATACCCTACACTAACAAAGGACATTAAGAATCACAAGGAGTTGTAAGTTCCTATATCCTTGACGGATACACCTTATGAATCAACTAATGCAATTGAAGTCTATAAGTTACAATGGAATAATCAATGTGATTCATTGAGTACAAGCAACTCATAATTGGATCTTTACTTTGATGATATAGTGAAAGGGTTTGATTGATATGTCAAAGATAAAGAAGGGATCTGTGATTTAGTGGGAGCGTGTTCACATTCCACATGTTGATGTGAAATGGAAATGTTCTAAAATGGAAATCCAAAAGTGGAAATTATCTTCAAGGAAGATAGAGATGTTTCCTATGTGATAGGAATAGAGATCTATAGAGATAGTTCTCAAAAACCTCTTGACCTAAAAAGAGAGAGCATACATTGGCAATGTGTACTGAAGGGTTCAGTATGCACAGATTCAGTGGGAGAAAACTTGTCCATGTTACATGGAGATAGTATCCCAAGGTGTCCAATTCTTATGAAGAATGGGAACACTAAGAATAGATATGGATCTATCATGTATGTAATATCATCCCATTCTCTTGCATGTATCGACAAGGAAAAAACAAAATGCATTCATCATCTTGTATGTAGGACATGGCAATATGATGTGCTCATCCTGAGAACTCGTATGCGGGACATGACGAGTGGATGTCTGTCTACTTCCAGTCAGGGTTACTGGAATACCATGAGAACTTGATAAGTACTTGAGAAGTACTAGTTCTATGGAGATAAGGAAGAGTTCAATGTAAAGAGTTCCATTGATGCGAACTTCCGAAAGGACAGAAAATTAATTGCAAAATATATATCAGATATATAAAAGTGTAAGTTTGTTGATAATTGGAAGTGTTCCAATAAAACCATTTAAAAGGAAATGTCGAGTATCTATGTGTTGGAGAACAGCAGTGGATACTATATGGATCTAGAATTTCATGAGATGAACTTATAGATATTCTGGTCATTGATGACAAGTATGGAAGCCTTGATCATGCAATGTGGCTAAAAGTTAGTAAAGGAGTACTAGATCACATATTACGGGAACTCCATCTCATACGTGTGACGTACAACAAAGAGATGAGAGACATGTATTTAAAACTGACTTTGGCAAGGTGTTTTCATTACTCACTATGCTCGCACTAGAGCACAGTAACATGTGGGACATGTTTGAAGATAACTATGAATATGATTCAAGGGTGATTGGCTCGCAGTGCAAGTGGGAGTCTGTTGGTATGTATGCCCTGAGAGCCAATCATGGGATGATTGGTGGGATACATTAAGATTGATTTGATAAACATCAAAGGCAAGCTTTCAATTCTTTCTGGTTCAGTCATATGAGATAGTGATAGAACAAATTGAATGTCTAGAGAATGAAAGTACTCAATGACACATGCTTTCAGGTTCAGGACCTGAACGATGAGATCATACGGATGCTAAGAGTTTGTACATTCTTATTATGTCCCTAGTCGGATGTCATTGTGGAAGTTAGATAGACAGCAAAGACCCATAAGACTAGATTGTGGTGTTGGTTGATGATAGAATCTCATTAGTCATGATATAGAGATATCAAACCAAACACATAGGTACTTGTTAGAGAACAAGTGTACCGGACAGACCCACCGTGAGTTTGACACATGGAACCATGAAATGGTAGTCACAGTTAGTACTCACCGTGATGGTGGTGAGTTTGATTCTTTGACCTGAAATTACTACACTCAACACTTGTCGTTGGGCACACTTTGACATCATCAAATGTAGTCCTGAAACATGGGTTGTTATAAAGGTGATGATTGGGTGGCTTTGACACATGGGGCTTTTGAGGGGTGAGTGATAGATATGGGATTTTGTCCCTCCTAAGGGAGTTTGATATCCGTGGCCACTTGATGAGTAGGATTGAGAAAGGCATGCTTGCAAGTGTGAATCAGTATGTGATATTGATGTCATACATATCTCTTACAATCTACTATGAGATAAAGAAAGTGAATGAACATTTACAGGATGACTGTTCCATGCCTCGAGTTCATTCGGGATATCAGTGACAAAGGAATTATACATTCACTGTAACACCATTCACAGATTGTAGGATTGAAAGTTGTTCTCCAACTTTCTATTTCACTTGGGTAGCACTGATGTGTGACTAGGCACCACTCTTTGCTTGTGAAGTCATAAGTGTTATGGACTTTCACTGCCAACATGAAATGGACCTGCAAGGTCACACACATAGGATTTAACCTAGAAGAGGAGTTTTGTCCACAAACAATGTTTAGATTGATTGTTAAAGGAGTTTAGTAGTTCAATTAAACACTCAATTAATTGATAGATCAATGTCATAATGTTCAAGGTGTTGGACACATTGATTGGAGTATCGGATTGATTGAAACTGCAATTGACTATTTCTGCACAATCTGCACTCCCAAACGATCGGCTCATGTGATGAACCGATCGGCTGAGCTTGGTGAACCGATCGGCTCATGTGGTGAGTCGATCAGCTCATGGATAGGGTGAAATGATTGCTTCAAGTGTTGAAATGATCGGTTCAACTGATGCAACCGAGCAAGTTGGGAAAGTAGGATTGGTGACAAATTTCTTTTCATTTCACTTGGAAAATTTGATTGGAACAAGGATTGGTATTAGATACCAATTAGAAACAAAAGAAGAAAAGTCAATCGAGAACCGACCAGGACCACGAATGTACCGGTTCAGAAGTGAACCGACCGTTTCATGGGTCCCAATTGATCGGTTGAGGTGTCAACTGACCGGCTCAGGTCCCAAACCGACCGTTTCAGAAATGAAACGATCGGTTCGGGTTGCGCAGTTGGTTGTTTTTCTGGAAAATCTCGAACCCTTCTACTCCTGTTTAGTCCCATATTGCCTAGGATGGAGAACCCTGTCCCATGACCCTCCTATATATATAGGGGTATTGGGGGCTTTTCAAAGTACAACTCAGTGCAACCAGTTGCTCTGTAAAGTTGTTCTCTCTGGTTTTGGTAACCGACAGAGCCCGAGCAAGTGCTACCCGATAAGGGAGGCACAACAAGGGAAAGTCAACTACAGAAATCGACTGGTGGCAGGAGAGTGTGTTGGTGACTAGTACGCCGACAGGAGGGTGTGACTCCTTCAAATTCCTTGTAGGACAAGGAGATTGGAGTTCTAGGTGGTCTGTGTGGACTACTTCAGAGGTGGGAGATTTTTGCCGCTCGATGGACAACTGTCAATCCCGACAGTCTCGGTGAGACCAGGAGTTGTCAGTCCCAGTGTGAGCGGGAGCTGCACAGACACCGTCCTTGACCGGAGGTGAAGACCGCGCAAGCTGTGAGGTAATGTCGTCGAGAAAGCCTCGGGACAAGGTATGATTCCACAAACCATCCCTTCCTATTTGTATAGACGTTGACGTGTTTCCTTGTTCTGGGTTTGGGGAGGAAAATTTTTGTTTCCGCTGCCTTCTCTGCCTCCCCTAAAACCCAACACTCTGAAGCATGGGAATATAGTTTTTTTTGAAGAGATTTATCATGGAGTTGGAATCACAAGCTTGAGTAGCAAATGCTTCAACCCACTTGGACATGTAATCAATAATGATGAGAATGTATTGATTCCCTTTTGATGGCAGAAAAGGTCCCATTAGTCAATTCCCCAAACATAAAAAATTTCAACTTCTACCCAGTTTGCCATGGGCATCTCATTCCTCCTACTTTGATTTCCCAATAACTGACATTCTTTGCATGATTTGACAAAAGAGTCTGCATCGATGAAGAGTGTGGGACAATAAAATCCAGATTGAAGGACCTTTGCTGTTGTCCTATCCCCAACATGATGCCCACCATAAGGTGAAGAATGGCACTCTTTCAGGATCAACGACACCTCCTCCTATGGTATGCACTGATGATATAGATTGTTGGATCATCTTTTGAAGAGCAATGGGTCGTCCCAATAGTAATTCTTCAAATAAAAAAACATCTTCTTCTTCTGGTTGTACGTGATCTCTGGTGGCAACATCCCACAGACTAGATAGTTAAAGATATCTACAAACCAAGGTAGTCTTTACTCGTCAAACTGAGCCATTAACAGGGCTTCATCAACATAATTGTCATTCACTGGTAACTAATTTTCTTCATCGAAGACTATTCTAGACAAGTGGTCTGCAACCACATTCTCCTTCCCTTTCTTGTCGATGATTTCATGATCAAACTCTTGCAACAACAGCGCCCATCTTAAAAGTTATGGTTTAGTGTCCTTCTTCTACATCAGATACTTAATTGCTCCATGGTCTGTATATACTTTCACCTTTGATCCTATTACGTATGATCTAAATTTGTCAAAGGCAAATTCAATGGAAAACATTTCTTTTTCCATAGTTGTGTAGTTTACTTGCGCCTCATCAAGCGTCTGACTCACATAACAAATTACATGATGTTTCTTGTCCTTTTTCTGTCCCAAGACAACGCCTATTTCATAGTCACTTGCGTCACAAATGATTTCAAAGGGTAATTCCTAGTCTGGTTCTTGAAGGATTGCTGATGTTATTAGTGATATTTTTAGTGTATTGAAGGCATCCAACAATCACTGGTGAATTCAAAATCGACATCTTTGTGTTGAAGATTAGACAAACGCTTTGAAATTTTTGAGAAATCCTTTATAAACCTCCTGTAGTATCGTACATGTCCCAAAAAACTTCTCACTCTTGTTGTAGACTTTGGTAGTGGAAGCTTCGAGATAGATTCCATCTTACTCAAGCCCATTTCAATTCCCTTCTTCAAAATCTTATGACCTAGAACTATGTCATCTCATACCATGAAATGACACTTCTCCCAATTCAGAACGAGATGTTTTTCTTCACATCTTTGCAGCACTAGAGATAAATTTGTTAAGCATGCATCAAAGTCTATTCCTTATACTAAGAAGTCGTCCAAAAAGACTTCTAAGATATCTTCCAAAAAATATAAGAACATCGAGATCATACAATGTTGGAACGTTGTGGGTGCATTGTACATTCCTAATGACATTCTTCTGAACACATATATTCCATAGATGCATGTGAATGTTGTTTTCTCTTGATCATCTGGGTGAATGGGTACTTGACAGAATCTTGGTTATCCATCTAGAAAACAAAAATAGTCATGATGGGACAGCCTTTCTAGAACATAGTCGATGAATGGCAAGGGTAAGTGATCCTTTTTGGTGGCTATATTTAGCTTGTGGTAATCGATGCACATGATAAAACTTGTCACTATCCTCATGGTGACTTCATCTTCATCTTCTCCTCATATGACCATCATTCCCCCTTTCTTGGGTACAACATTGATGGGACTAACCCAATTACTTTTGCTTATTGGGTAGATGATTCCAGCATCATGTAGCTTTATAACTTCTTTCTTCACAACCTTTTTCAGCATTTGATTTAGCTTCCTCTATGGTTGAGCCAGTGTCTTGGCTGTCTCTTCAAGGCGAATTATGTGCAAGCATAAAGGTGGGTTAATACCTCTAATATCCTCCACATAATACCCTATGGCTTTTCTACCCAGCCTGAGCTCGTCTAGCATCTTTTCCATTTGGTCATCTGATAAGTTGGCATTGAAAATTATTGGATTCCTTTTTTTTCATCTAATAATTTTTATTTCAACTCTTCTAGAAGAGGCTTTAACTCTGGCTTGGGTGTTGGCACTTCCTTCTCCTCGGTTTTCTGCTCCAACGAAGCATACTTCACTATTTCTATTATTTCTTCATCATCGCTGGATTCTTCTTCCGGTTGGTTCAAATAATTTAAGATTTCCACAACTTCTTGACTTTCCATGGTGGGATTCTGGTTATTTAGGGCTCACATTAGTGGATCTATAAGTACTTTATGTTCTTGCACTTCTTCACAATACTGATTATAGCTATCCATGAAATAGGCTGAATCAGATAGAGATGGTCCCCTCATGGCATCTTGTACTCTAAAATCCAAGTGATCGTTCCCTACTCGTAGCGTGATGATTCCTTCAGCAACATCTATCAGCACTCTCCCCATTACAAGGAAAGTCCTTCCAAAGATCATAGGGCATTTGGAGTCTTTGACCGTGTCTATTATCATTGTATGACACGGTATGAAAAATTGTCCAAATCTTATCAGAACGTCTTCAACTATCCCCAATGGCCTCTTGAAGGTGTAATTAGCTAAGTCGATCATCATCCCTATCTTTACCATGTTTGTCATCCCAATCCTTTGGGCTAGAGTCAGGGGCATAAGACGTATGCTTTATCCCAAGCCAGCTAATCCTTTTCTCTCCATGTTATCTCCAACACAGAAAAGTATGTTGAATGCTCCGGGATCTTTCTTTTTGGTAGGTAGCTCTTCTTGAACAAAAGCACTGGGCATCTTTTCTAACTGGACAATTTCAATGTGGTCACTTCTTCTTCTTTTCATAATTAGATCTTTCAAGAACTTTGCATTTATTCTATTGCATCAAGAAAGGGCACATCCAGGTGAAGCTTCTTTACATCTTCCATGAAATTTTTGTACCTCTTCTTCAAGTGCGGTTTTATTAACTTATAGGGGAAAGGAATTCTTGGGGTGTATGGATTCTTCTTCAAAAAAACATCTCCCAGAGGTTCTAAGTCCTTTTTATCTCCTTCCATCTTCTTTTCGGGTGGTCCTGGTTCTTTACTATGGTCAGCTTGTTCTTTCCATATTGTTTCTTCTGTTTCCTTTTCATTCTTGGACTACTAATTAACATGACTTCTTTCTTCTTTATTGTTGTTGGTATTAGCATTCTCCATCATTTTACCAGATCAGAGAGTAGCCATTTTGGTAGTATCGATATTCAACAGGATCTTTCCTAAAGGATTTTTCATTAGCTCAGCCAACTATGTAAGTTGTTGATCAATCCATTTCTGATGAGTTTGCATATCCACCATTTGAGTTTGCATGTTAGTTAGCACTCCTCAATTCGTGAGAGAACTTTGAGGCAGTTGATCATTCACCGACGCTTGCCACTTTGTGAAGTCAAAAAGTTGAACAATCATATTAGGTTGGTTATTGTCTTTTGCTTGGCTCATCTATGGGCCCTGCCCTTGTCCTTGTCTGCTCACATTTTTGTTCTGGCCTTGATAGTTGTTTTTGTACTATTGGTAGCTGGTAGTCTTGGTGTATAGTGTTGGAACCCCTTTCTTCTCAAACCCTGGGGGAGGTTTAGATGAACTACCCAGCTGATGTGCGTTCTCCACAGCTTCTTTGTTGTCGTAACTAAACCCAGGGTGGTCTTGTCGCTTGAAGTTAACATAGGAGATGTTCCACGTCTCTTCTTCACTTTTTCTTTCATCACTTTCATCGATCCTGGGATAGATATAGTTATCGATCCCATGCCCTCCTCCACAGGTGACACACTTCATGACCTTCTCAATATGTTTCTTGCCCTTAGCTCCAATATCTTTCAACTGTTTGACATCAGTGGCTATCTTATGAATTTGTTTTGTTATGGTATCCAATGCCTTGGCTTCAATAGATGGTCCTTCAGGCCCTACTTTCTTCATCGATCCCCTATCATTCCTATCATAGTCTATGCCTGCTTGCAGCACAGCCATGTTGTCTATTATCTTCATGTTCTGCTCAGTTTCTTCTCAAGGAAGTCACTGCCAGCAAATGCGTTCAATGAAGTCCTCTCACTAGGAGTCAGCCCATTATAGAAAGTGGTCATAAGGAACCCCTTACGGTAATTATGGTGTGGGTAATCTCTCTGGTACTCTTGGAAACGTTCCCATGCTTTGTGGAAGTTCAATCCTGGCTTTTTTGCAAAAGAAGTGATCTTCTGCATGTTGCAGATAACCCTCTCGGTAGGGTAAAACTTGGTAACGAAGGCATCTGCTAGGGGTCTCCACCTGTCTATGGACTGGTGGGGAAGATTGAGGTACCAACATAGATCCTTATCCTCAAGAGATAAGTTGAAGCCTTTATAGTATATCACTTCTTGTGGGACTCCCCTCATCTTGATAGTATCACAGATATTTTCAAATACATCGAGGTGATGGTATGGGTTTTCACTCCTCAAATTCTCGTGGAAAGGTTTATTCTGAATCATCGAGATGACAGCTGGTTCTAACTCAAAATGTGTTGTGTTCAAATGTGGTATGATGATTGGGCATCAAGATTCGTTGGCCCTAGTTTTTGTCAGTTCTCTAATAGTCTTTCCCTCTTCATCATCCTCGTTGTCGCTATCCCGACCATCGTGCTCTCATTCATTTTCATGATGGTTTCGGTGGTGCCTTCTTTGGCATCGGTAGCGTCATTCTTTTTCATGTTGATCTTCTTCACAATGATCTTCATTTCGATGTTCTTCTTCCCGACATTCTTCTTCACATTGACGAATGTTTGAGTAACGGCCATCTATGTCTTCATCCAACCCTTGCGGTGGTGGGAGGTTATGTTGAATCCTTGCATTCCACTCGTCCCCAGTGAGAGTACTATCCACGCGAGGTGGCATAGTGACTCAAGGTTAAGGAGCAAAGTCGAACGAGTTTGCTTCCCTCCAAGATTCTTGAATAGACCGCACAACCTAGTTAGTAAACTGAACGTACTAAACAAACTATTCTACGCAAACATAGGGTAGAAGATTTAAAGTTTTCTATGCAGTCAAGCTTATTACTAAGCTTGAGGCACTGGAGTATAGTGAGTGGACTCAAGTTCTTAACAGTTTCATTTTGCCTTGTCCCCAGCAATGGTGCCAAAAAGTTGACCATCCTAAATTGCGCGTCCAAAAAGGAGCGGATCTAGAGTAGTTAGACTCGTAAGATAGTAACTCGACACTTAAGCCCCCACAACTATTATACAAGGTCTGATATAGTAATCGGGGTCGAACCATAGGGACAAGGTTAGCATGTGTTAAGTACATACGGTCTCACACTCATATAATCCGGATAACAGATGGTTTAAAAGGGTGTTCCCAAAGGAGTGATAGTGCTCAAATAAATCCAAAAGAAATAAACCAAGAAAAATAAGAACAAAGCATAACAAAATAAGATGGATGCAAAGATATGGAAGGGAAACTTAGATTGGGTTACACCTACAAAGACTTCTCGCCAACATGCAAACATTATCTCTCCCTCTCATATACTCTATCAAGACTACAATCAGTCATTAAGGTGGCTATTCCTATCTCTCTCAAGACGAGGATAGATCTAAGCCCAAGGACAACCTCTCTTTCAAGATGACTATACAAAAACTACAAGGAAGAACATATGACCATAGGCTTTAGCATTCCAACATTTTCATGCATTCATACTACTCCATAACACAAGATATTAGTGATACTACTCTTTCGAGGTACCAACAATCAAACATCACAAGATGGTAGCTAAGCATGCAAGTGAAGCATTAAAACTAATGCATGCAGATAATATTGATGAGAGTATATATATATTTAAAAGGGAGAGACAATATACATGTTGGGAGAGCCTTAGTGGCTACTCCCAACCCAAGCTATGTGTTTAGCCACACATGTTTACAAACAGTATAACAGTGTTACAAAATGACAGATACATCAAGTTCCATGAAGAGATGAGGGAAATACAACGAGATGGAAGTGATGGATCTAGATAGAGAGAGAAGAACATTATACAACACAATACATCTTCAGATCTAGATCCAAGAGGTCAGTGGCATGGATGTTCTCCTTCTCTCAAAGAAGATGAGCCTTTAGTCTTCTCTCTCCTCAGCTTCTGCCTTTGGAGATCCAAGACAGATTGGATGGATGTGAATGAGTCTGGAAAATGGCAACACTTTGTGGTCCTTCAAGATCTGATGATATGACAAGACGTGTAGGTGGCCTATTTATATGCATGCTCCACCAACTTAACTCCTCGACCGCGGTCGAGATTTGTTCTTGGTCAAAGCTTGACCTTGATCAAGGCTCCATTGCCATCTTCTCCTCAGTCGAGGTTGATTAAGTCTCCTTCTCGATCGCAGTCTGGGTGCTACACCCCTTTGGTCAGACCGCGGTCTAAATCTCGGTCGAGGCTTCATGCCACAAGCGTGTAGACCACAAGTGTGAGGGGTTGCGGGTGTGGGGTATTGAGGTGATCTTGGAGACCTCGACCGTGGTGGGGTTGTCCCTGATGGTCTAATGGGTCGCGGTCGAGGTGTCGACCATGTCCTTTGCTCGATGTGACCCTACAACCAAGAAAAAAGTGTGTAAATGATATACTTGGCATAAAGTGCTTAAATAAGTGGAAAATCTATAAAAGGTATTCTAGGGAAGGTATAAAATATATGCAAAATGTGTATAAAATGAGGTGTTATCAAGCACATGCAAAGGTTTAATATTTTGGTATCTTGATTATTGTAGTTCATACTACTTTTTATGCCCATGCACATGATTTAAAAGACTAAACTACCATACTTTGCTTACACAGTTATCATGTAATTGCTTCTATAGGTTAACTGATCTCTTTTTTGTCATCTAGACTACATGAGAGTGTTTTAATGCAAACTATACAAAGTTTTGCTTGCCTGGAACCAAGGTCACCGTCATCAACACTAAGAAGGCCAAGAAAATTTGATTCTAGCCTTGGCAAGCAACTACACAATGTTCACCCTAGAGTACATAGTTTGCACTCACACAAGAGCTTCCTTTCATAAAATTAGCAGAATGATGTTTACACTATCATGAAATCCATGTGAGACCCTAGGATTTTTCAGCATCACCAAATCCAACATGTGCAATGTGCACCATTTGAGCACATCATACTCCATTCTGGTAGTATCTCTCTCTATGATCACCCCCATGCATGATTTCACTGGCCAATAACACAGTGTGTAATTTTACCAATAAAACCTCTCCACAATCTCATGTATGACATGCACCTTTAGATGCATGTCGTGACATAGAGTTTTCAAGCACAACCTTGGAAACTATTGTGGTGCATGATGTATATGACCCTATGTGTGACGTGCAACCTTCCTTAAGTTAAAACAATATAAAGAGCTAGAACATAGTTATTTAAGGATATATAACATTTGTTTTCATTCTAACTTTTGTTAAAGGAAAGGAGGTGACTCCACTAAAGAGGAAGATGAAAGGAAGACAAACAATGAAGTTGGATGTAGAAGTTTTTTTTTCTTCTAACCCTTGGAAGCACGAAGAACAACACATTTGTAAAGGACATCTCCTCTATAATATTTGTATCGCATGTCCTCCCTTATTTAGATCTACTTTCTCTTAGTTGCTCCACATATTTATTTTCGAATTCATGATGTTAGAATTTTTTAGGCATTACCATCATTATAAGGTAATTTCCCTTGAATTTGGTGCCTAAATGACACCTATTATTCATGTGATGTACATCAACCTTTAAAAATCCATTTTTTCTTACTTTTTTTCTAATCATTGTTCACCGTGTATGAGAATGGATGGACATGATTTTCTATGGCCCCAAATTTATTCCTCGAAAGAGATAAATTTAGTAGAGGATAGTTAGATTTTTAACCTCTATTACATCAAAGTCGACAAAAGCTTCTACATGCTATAGTTTCTTAGCTCCCCCAATCAAGGTGTATTTATGATTCCCTTAGAAATATTTAAGCGAGATTAAATCTTGTTTTTGGTTATTTTTTTCAGAAAGATAAGTAAAAGTAGTTACCCATGCCATTATTAGGTCAAAGCCATTAATTGTAATGTCATGTGAGATTTGGACAAGAGAGATAATGAAATATATCTTGTAGTATTGTTCATGATATGATTAATAGGTTTCTGGGTGCCAAATACATTATTTGAATATGACCATCTAAAAGATATTTATGACAATTTTCTTTTAATTTAAGATAACTTAATCAACAATTCAAATTTTTATTTGTATAATATCATGATTTTTTAGAATTTTTTTGCATTAATTATTTTGACACTCTCTTTATGTTTGATCTTCTTATTCTACTTGTGATCCAAACTATTGTGGGTGCAAGGAGTGATATTAGTTTTACTATTGATAGTTCCATGTTCTGTGTCTCCACACCATGGATAGGCTTAGTCAACATATTATTTGATACTGGTGAAGATGACTTATTTATTATAATTTGTGGAACAATTATATATGAATAAAGTAGCAATGACCCATGGTGTGCCTTTATCTATCATATCAGATCATGTACCCTAGTTTACATCAAGGATCGTGATCGACTACATGATGTTATGGGCACAAAGCTAAATTTAAACATAAATTTCTATGGTCAAATAGATTAGTAGTCTAAAAGGATGATATACATGTATGAAAACATGATTAGGGATTATGTGATATAGTTTCATGGAAGTTAGTGTGGACACCTAAGATAGATTAATCTTATGTATAACAACAATTTGTAATCAAGCATGGGGTTGGTACCATATGAGATGCTTAATGGGAGAAATTTTAGATTCCCTATATTTTAGCATGTGATATAAGAGAAGTAGTTCTTGGATATTAAAATTTTATATAACCAAAAAAATATCACAGTGATCAAGAAATAACAAAATGCCACACAAGATAGGTAGAAGATGTATGCAAATAAGTGGAGTAGACTTCTAGAGTCTTAAGTAGGTGATCATGTCTTTTTGAAAGTGTAAAATAGGATAGGATAATGCATGTTTTGGTTTAAGGGTAAAATGGTTCTTAAATATATGGGACCCTACCCATATTGGATAAAGTTGTAGGAGTGTCATATTGATTAGAATTGTCACTTGAGTTGCAACAACTACATTATGTTTATCATGTGTTAATGCTGAAAAATGTTACTTAAAAGTGGACAAGTGTTGCAACCAACAAATGTACTAATATTGGAGGATTTCACCTACGAGGAAGGAAACGTGCATGTCATGGATCATAAGATTTTGAAGTTAACGAAAAAATAATATTGATGGTTTATGTGTCATGGAGAAACCCAAAGTTGAAAACTCTACACGGGAGTTAGAGCAGGAGATGTGAAGAATTCACAATGTTTTTTCTTTGTTCTAAAGAAGAAAATTTTGACGGAGCTAGGATTTATGACGACCTATATCCACACTAATCCTAAACCTAATCTGGTCTTCACAGTTACGATATAATAACCTTTGCTTTGTACTAATATGAAACCCTAATTTGTGCGTTTGAACCCATGTGAATTTATTTAGGTGATTATAAATCAAAACCAATTGATTTTTTTGATGCATGTAATCATGTTCACTAAAAACCTAAGTGTATTTTTACAAATGTGTTGATGTAATACATGTATTGAGCATGGTAAATTATGAATTGAGTTGGTTTCTTTGAAATGAAATATGTACGACTTATGAAAGGTAAGGATTTTGAGTCAATCTATTAATTAAACAAAAACATTCAAATTTTCAATTAGAATGTTTTTTGTAGGGGAATATTTTTGTAGGGGATAAAAAAAATAAATTTTAAGATATAAAAATAGAACTATTGAGGAATCAAACTACAGTTAAGTGGTAGTTATAAGGTATTTCTTAGGTCTTGGCCCAACAAATCAGGGTTTGATTCACAAGTCATCCAACATCTACAAGGTTAGACCAGACATTTGGGTTGATTTAATTACTTAAACCAAAATTTCATAGAAATATTAGATCAGTACCAGTTAGTTGCACCAAATTGTCACAAGTCAGGATGCCTTTTGAGGACTAGACTAGATTTTTTTCATTAATCCCTGACTTCAAACAGCACCACCATAGACCTACAAAGTCAACCCAATTTCCTAGAAGATCAAAAGCAGATGGTTCTAGAATAAACAATATAACAATGCTAAAAATAAAAATTATATGATAAATGTACTTTTGAATCTAGACTACATTTATCTCTATTTTTAACCACCTATAATTTAGCCCCAGGAAGGAGAGTTTTTTAGGACTTCAAGTAAAAGTTAAACATTTTTTCTCTAGGAACTTTTCCATACCATCAGTGATAAAAAAATATCAATTAATTCTTTTATTTTATCCTACTTATCTACTTTCTTCTCTCTTCAACCCTACATGATACTATTCCTTGTAGATGGGAAAGTATATCTTATTTCCTCTTATTTTATTCCCAAATATTCCTCTATGGAATAGTGTGTAACTCTGGATCTTGAATCTAACCAAGAGTTGGAAGTTTGTAAAGAGTGTTGTGAACTTTAAGAGACGATAATGAAATTATATCTCTGATGTCTACAAGTTATGTAGATAATCACATAGTAAATCATTTAAGCACAAATTCACTTGTATGTGCCTTAATTTATGTAGACATGTACACATAAATGGAAATCAAGGAAAGGCTTTTGTATATAATTCTTGTTATATAAACATTTCATATGAGTGGCTATATACATATGTAAATGATATGGCTGAATGAATTAGTCTCTATCTACCTAATGCACATGTTTACAATTGAATTTAAATTAAATTGAAGTAAATTGGTGGAAATGCATAGAGTTGGAAATATGAATAAAAAATGAGGTGAATAATACCAAATATTTTTAAGTTTGAGTATTTATTAATGGATATGATATGAATGAATATTCATTTACATATTTCCTCCTTTTAATTTGAATCATACATAATGATTATTTATAATGTTCTTTTAGTGCTACAATTAAACTCTAGTTTTGCGATGGAGATTCACGTGAACTACATAGTGACATATATGTTGCAAAATTAATCAAGATAAGAAATATAACTAGTGATATGCACTTAGCGTGGTTACCTGAAAATGAATTGTTGTAGTGTCCTTGTTGGGAATGGTAAATATGCCTTCTTCTAGTGGATTAATCTAATGACCCATTTTCATGTTAGCCATCTAATTAGGATTGACTTGGATGATTATATGCTTAACCAAAACGATCATTGGTGAATCTTGATTCATAATGATAGTTTGATTATATAACCCAATGATATACTCTACTCATTAGTTTATTTTGAATAATAGGGTTTGATAAGTGTAAATTGTAGTCACCAAGATTGGGGTTTTGGTAGCATATGAATACATAATTTAATAAATAAAGAGGTACATTGACTGACTTCTTTATTTTACCTAAACCCTTATTTACGTGAAAACTATGTATAGATTGGAAAACTCAAATACAAGTGTTCTTCAAAATATCAATTTTTTTTATTATTTTTATGAAATATTTTTCAAATGAGTTTCTATAGGACAAACTCAGCAGACCATGCAATCTAGCTGAAATATAACAATCTAGTATTTGATTTTTGTCTTGTTATTCATACGTCCAATGGATATGAATTTTAATTATGGTTTGGCAACTCAAATTCAAACATTAATCTAAATTTACATAATTTTTGGATGACGTTTTGATTCTAAAAAGTATGGTATCGATCTAGTTTCTTGTCAGAGACAACTTAGCTGACCAACTAGTCTGTCTAACTAAAAGAAAAAAGATTGAAAATAGTTTTGGGACTTATTTTTAAAATTCCCAAGCACCTCAATTCATCTATATGATTAGCATAACACCCTAGAAGATCCCATAATCCATGGTTCCTGTCCAAGAAATGAAAATTGAGAGAGATAGAGGAGAGTTAGAGTTTTGAAGGAGAAAATTGTCAGAAATGCTAAAAAAGCTTTTGGTTCCCTAACTTGGAAATTCATGTAAGTTCCTCAATTCCAGATTTGGTCTCATGGTGAATCTTCTCTCCAATGTTTATACTTCTTCCCTCTTATTTGAATCCAAATGATAGCAAATCACCATCTTTTCTATTTCCTTCTCTCCTATTTTCAATTTCCAGCGTTTCCAAGTTGGAAGGAGGAAAAAAAGTAGTTGATGGCAAGAGTTTGATTGGATTTCTAGACATTCAAAGAATGACTTACGTTTTTAAGTTTCTTGACACCCTAGGTGAGTGCTTCTATACCTATTAAGCACTATGTTGAAAGCCTAATTATATTTGGATAAAATAATAAAAAATCATTTCTAGTATTTCTATGCAATTGTCTAATCAATTGGGATGATTATGGGGAAATAAATGCTAAGGATTTAGATCCTTTCTCATTCATTTCTATTTTCCTAGGTACCAATATATTTATATAATATATATTGCAAGTCTTATTGATAGATAATTATATCAATTTATACAAATTTGCTTAAATTCAGCCAATGGATGATGTGCTTGGAAATATTGTTGACATGCATGTAATAATATTTGAACTCAACAATAATGAGCTACTCAATTGAAATTTTGAATGCAAACATGAATTGAATTGTTATGTACATGAGTATCATCAATATATAAGGGTTTGATATTCAGAAAATCCATGTCTAGGGTTAATGTTGAGGTATGTACTTAATAGAGTCTAATGAATCAATATATACTTGTAAGTGATTAGTTGACTATGTTGAATACAGAGTTCCTAATGTCTTGAGTAGACTCAAGGAACCACTATATACCTTTATGAGACTAGTGAATAATATGATTCTTATGATGCATTGAACTAAGATGGCCACTCGAAATTTAATATTTAGATGAGTATCAGTGATAAAAATAGAACTTGTATATAATCTTGTTAATGTGACAAAGTGATGAATTGTAAGTACTAATATTTCAATCACAGATGATGAGTCTTACTATTATGATCTAATTCTAATGCATCTATTTGAGTATAATTTATGTAATAATGATTAAACCCTCACATTAATGTGGGTCCTTTCATACAAGACACATAACACTAAATTAGGAAGGATGATTAAAGACTACGATGTGAGAAGATGTAACCTAATCCATTCTTCTTGTCCAGAGTGGATAGTTTTATAAGGAACTAAATGATAATTGTTAAATACAAGAATTCCATTGGAAGTAAATGACATGGTACACTCGTCCAATTACAAGAATGGAAATGGACAAAAATGAACAAAATGATGATGACAAGTTAAGAATGAAACTTTGCACCAAAAAAAAAGTTAAGAATGAAACCAATGAAATGTGTATGCTGATGTATATAGTCTATTTATTTTATGGATTCAAATAAATATTTGAAATACATTTAAATTAGATTATGAAGGATTTCAATGAGAGAGAAACTTTATGCATTTGGTTAATCTAGAATGTTCTAATTCTAAGGATAATAGTGAACATGATATTAAAGAAGTTATGACTAATGATTATGAAATGAAGTAAAAATGAAGAAAGCTAATAATTCGATCTAAGAACCTAAACTTAACCCAAATCTAATATGGTGAGATTCGTGATAATATTGGGTAATAATCTTGAACAAGGGATTGGAGAATGTGTATAAGTATAGTCTAATTCAACTACAAGATGAAGTTGAACGTAATAAATTGATTCATAGGAATACACATTTGGATTATGATTATCTGTAGAAAATTTGTATTTTGAGAGTGATCAAATCTAATATAATAAAACTGCTTTCTGTATTGTGTAGTAACCCTAACTAAAGTATGGAAATTAGTATATGAGGAATATTAAGTGTGTTATGCGCATCCATGCTTTGAGATTTATTAATATGTATAGAAATTGAATGAAATAAATATACATTGAGTGAGATGCATGTTCTAAGCATGATGAATGACGTAAAATGTATATATGCTCATATTCTTTCTAGTTCTAATGTCTCTATGAATATTTGTTGAGAATTGTGATATGGAATTCTCTAATAACAAATATGTTGAGGTTGAGTTTAGCATGCATTTATTTCATTTGAGAAATTCTGATGAGGGTAAATGATAGATAATGAGATTATGTCTCAGTTTGAAAGTGCACTGATGACTACTACTATGATATGATGTCAAAATGGAATGAATCATATGTTTTCAAATTACAGATTGTAGTTCTTATTGTTTTAGACATTGTCTTTCTTAATAAAGCTAATCTACTTCATGTCATTCTAGTTACATGAGAATATACACATATGATAAATGATGATTGAATCTTGATTAATATGATTAAAACATTAACAACAAGTGGAATGAGGACACATTTATCTAGGTGTCCTGAACAACAAAAGTTTCCCGAGAGTACCAAATTGGTGAAATGAACCCAGTCTCAATGTAGTAATTAGAGTATGATGAGAAGGATTTCTGCAGTGTGAATCAAGACCATGAAGGTTAGACCATTAGGATTTAGTGATGAGTTATCTTGTGTATTCTTCCCTAAAGCCTTTGATGTGTAAGTCTATGTCCATAAGGAACAAACTCTAATGGAATGAAAATTGTTAAACATGTGAAATATGATGGTATGTGATATTCTGACATGAAGTTATGTTTCTTCCTTTCTTGTGTACCTGAGTAAGGACTTGAGCATCTTTAGGAATTCTTGTGGTGGCCCATGGTTTATCGTTGATGTATTATAGGTGCTAGCTAAACCCTAAGATAGAGACGGTGAGTTGTTGACATGAGAATTAAGTGTGGCGACTTGTACTTAGTGAGGTACAAGACAAGTAGTTTTATGGAAAATGAATAAAAGATGATGAGTCATGTAGAGTATGAGTTGAATGTTAGTTGCATTTATTTTACTACTAGGTAAGAGACCTAATTTTGTGGATTAAATTTCTTATTGTGGAAAGTAATCTTTCTTTTCTAAAGATAATATGTCTCCATATGATTATTTTTTCAGTTTGGAATCTGATCTTAAATATTTACATGTGGTTTATGTGGGTATTTAACATCCACTCTAAATATGATTTAGATTTACTTGTCATTTGAATAGTCCTATTTGGTAGGCATGTCTTGTGTTTACTTCAGCTTCATGACTACAAGATGTGTTCCTGGTCCAGCTGGTAGGGTGTTAGAAAGATGATTTTATTGTTATGTATTGATCATAAATATTGAGATCTTGACTTACTACTCATATTAAGAGATTGTCATTCTAAATTAAGTAGGATCTACTAATTTGTTGATAGACATGCTCTAAAGATGTTTTAAAGATGGATTTGGTATGAGTGATTACCTTATCTTATCAATAAAATTATTATTGTGAACTAGATTTGACTTGCTTCTAGAACTATTAAATATACTTTTCAATATTTTCATGTTTCTTTTAAGCTTACTATACTTAATATGATGCTAATGCATGTACTCAACTTGACTGGGAGGTATCTACTCATCCATGCCCTATATGAGTCTCATGAGGTTCTTTCAAATGTTTTTAGGTATAATATTGTCCAGTGAATAGGTCATGACAAAGAAGATGTAAATAGAATAATCTATACTAGAATGCCCATGTACTCTCCATTTTTTAGGATGGGTTGTATATCGAGATTTTTCTTTCATATACATGTAACCAATGTAAATTGATTCACATATGACCAATAAGTCTTGATTATTGTTTTAGTGGAGTTGAATATGAATTATGGGGATTAAATATATTATCATTGATGTGACATTGGTTACGAGGTTTTATAAGAAAGGAGAAGTAAAAATTTATTTGTGTTTTTTGTATAATGTGTTAATCACCTTTATTGATAATTAGTTGCTTTGATTCATAATATGAGTTTTTGTTTTTGGTTTCTCTCTAATAGTTGGCATTAACATTGATCAAAAGAGAGTTCCCAACAATGTGGTCTCAAAATATAGGTTTAGATGAGTTTGTAGGGACAAAATGATATAGGGATAAATGATAATATGGATATTGAACATCACTTGAATGAAATGCATACTAATTGAACTCAGTATTCAGCTACTTCGGTCAAGTATTTGAGTATTAGGATAAGCCAGTATATAATTTCTAATTGTACTTCTTCTGAATTCCCTGACCAAGAATCCAAATGAAGATAGTTTGAGAGTATAACAAGATGAATCATTGTAATAAAAAGGCTAAAATGGAGAAAGAGCGAGTATATAGAATTGAATATGGAACATAAGACAAGATAAAACTTCCAATGAGAAAGATGTATGAACTTAATCAGTGATGAAGATAAACCGTAATTAATTCAAACATGGTTATGAATCTACAATTGTAAGGAAAAATTGATAACTGGGGATGAAGACCATTCGATGACCCTCTTTATGAAGTAAACTAATGAATGAGATTAATAGTACAAATGAATTATAATCTTGATCTATGAGATACATAATAAAATTTTAAAATGATATCAAAGGTGATGTGAATCACATCTTAATAAGTGATGTATTACTAAGATTTGGAAATCATTGTTTGTAATATACAAAGAGAGATATAGATGATGAGGGCTGAAATATCTATCTAATGATAGTAAATTCAGAACTCCAATGTAAAATATCCAAGAGGCAAGAAAATAATGTAACATGAAGGAACCAAAAACTATAAATCAATCTTACATGAAATTAAGAGAGATGCATGATTATAAGTTATGATCTATATACCTTTTGTCAAATTTCAAGATGAAATCCTAAATGGAGAGAAGAATTGTCATTTTCAAGTTAGCTATACAATTAGGGTTTACTTGGATGATTATATGCTTAACTAGAATGATCATTGGTTAACCTTTTTTTTAGAAGAAACGAGAGATAAAAATTTATTCACCCCGTTCTCTCATACGGGCAAAGAAAGACGACATGGAAGTGCTAATGTTCAAAGTGAGCCAAGGTGGCTGCATAGTGGTGAAGTGGTGGGGAATGGAGGAATACATGGTGTGTTTTGTGATATGGTCAGCTACCATATTCATGTCACGGGGGATATAGGAGACTTGCAGGGAAGGGGCAGCAGCCAGGATGGAATGTGCTGACCTTCTTAGGGGTTCAAAATGATTGGTTTCAGACATGGGCTGAGTGAGAGCACTGATAGCAGTAATGGAGTCATAGTAGATAGTAGAGGACGTCCAGCCCCTCGTCCTGCATATCTTTAAAGCTTTAAGTATGCCCATCATCTCCGCTTCTTTAGCAGAAGAAGCAAAGCCTGGCTCACCTATACCGAGGATACAGTGGCCCATTTTGTGAATGACAAAGATCCCGATTCCAGTCTTGAGACTGTGACCTTGGAAGGCTGCATCCACAAATAAGATGTGCTCAGAATCCCGCGGATGTTTGGTGGTGATTCAGCTGCTGTTTCGACTTTGCTTTAGGAAGATTCAGGATAGCCTGTACTCGCCCTTTGATAAACTCAGCCTGAGAGGCTGTGGTCATGTGCTTCCCATTATGGATCGCATCATTTCTTGCCCGCTAAATAGCCCAGGAACCAACGTAGCGGGTCAGCTTCTCCTCAGGATTGCCACTACCATGAGAAATGAGTTGAATCCACTCATTTTCCGAGTGTTGGAAGAAATGTATATCTGCTCCAAGGTGCTGCCATACCTGCTTGCTAGCAGGGCAGTCACGGAGACAATGCAGGATGGACTCACAGGCTGAGTGGCATCGCGGGCAGGTACCATCAGAGTTGATATGCCTCCGAACTTTCTCAGCATTAGTGAAAATGGCTCTATGACAAAGAATCCAGATGAAAGTTTGTACTTTAAGAGGGGCGAGAGAAGACCAGATCTCCTTCCACCTCGATGCCTAAGGGAGGGGTGGTTCCGCACAAAGCCAGTTATACACTGTGCGACATGAAAAAACTCCATTAGTTTCGAGCGGCCAGCACCAAGAATCAGGCCCGCCTTCAACCACCGGAGGTTGTATGCTTTGTATGAGTCTCCAAGAGTCTTGCGGAAGATGGGAACGGATGAAGTCCCAGTCCCACTCGCCATTTTCAAGCACCATGCTTGAGACCTTGAGGTCATCGAGACTGTCCGGGATGACAGTGCTTGGGCCAATATCCATTATGGTTCTGCCGAAGAGCCATTTGTCGTTCCATACATTGATGGAGGTGCCTGAGTTTACTATTTTAGAACAGAAGACTTCGAGCTTGGGAAGCTGTGATTTTATGAAAGACCAGGCAGTGGATCCATGCTTCTTAGATATAGAGCCATTACGGACATACTTCTCATGCATTACTCACACCCAAAGACAGGATGGGTTGTTCATAAAATACCAAACGTTCCTTAGAATCAGGGCTTCGTTTTGCTTCCTAGCATTCTTGATTCCAAGACCGCCGAGCTCCTTACTCCTGGTGAGCTTTTTCCAGGATACCATGGAGGATTTTCATTGGTCATGTCCCCCGGACCAGATAAAGTCCCTTATGTGACGATCAATGTCATCACAAAGGGAGGGAGACAGCTTGACCGATTGCATTGCATAGGAGGGGATGGATTGAAGTGCACTTTTAGCAAGTGTGATACGGCCAGCCAGAGAAAGACAACGAGCCGACCAGCTGCTCATCCTGGATTTAATGGACTGTAGGATATATGCATGTGTATGTTTGTTGAGACGATGGTGCAAGATTGGTACACCGAGATATCGGCCCAGGTCCATGGTGCTAGCAATTCCCAATCTTCGACAGAAAGCATTGTGTTCTCTGGCAGTGGTGTTTGCAGAGAAGAAACAGTGTGACTTGTCATTAGAGATGACTTGTCCAGACAATTGAGCAAACTTCTGAAGTATGGAGCTCATAATGGCAGCTTGGTGTGTAGACACTTCAGCCATGAGAAGAATATCGTCCGCAAACATAACATGGGTGAGCAGCACCACTCGCCGTGATAGCGTAACAGGTTTCCAATCCCCATTACAGGCAGCAGCAGTGATCGCCTGACTAAGTCTTTCCATGCAAAGAACAAAGAGATCGGGGCTGATGGGGTCCCCCTGTCGCACACCATGGCGTGCCTTGAACGGCTGCAGGTGCGAGCCTTCCCAAAGTATAGATGTACTCCCGGATGAAATGAGTTGCATGATCAACTGGATGAGTCCATTTGGTAAACCGGTTTTGAGAAGAGTGTCTTCCACAAAGGGTCAACTCATGCGATCAAACGCCTTAGAAAGGTCAAGCTTAACAGCAACCCACTTCTTCTCGCCTCGCATCAGCTTCATAGAGTGAATAACCTCTTGAACTAACAGTATGTTATCATAGATACGACGGCCTGGAACAAAACTAGATTGGGTTTCGGAAATCCAATCATTTAGAAAGGGCATAATTCTTTCCACAATAATCTTAGAAATTAATTTGAAACAACAGTTATTAAGGGCGATTGGCCTCAATTCAGAACAGTGTTGCGGAATTGCAACTTTCGGTATAAGCACCATGAGGGAATCAGCTAAGCGATCATCCACCTTGCTATGGATGAAGGCATTCTGGACAGTAGAAACGAAAGAGCCGCCGACGTGGGACCAATTGGTTTGAACAAATTCATTATGAATACCATCCGGGCCTGGGGCTTTCACGGGTGCCATGAGGAAAAGAACGCGCTTGATCTCTGCTGCTTCGGGGATATCTCCAATGGAACCCACTGCTGGGATGTCCTAGAAGTGACCAATATAATCTGTGATGTCCGTCCTTGCCGACTCCGGGATGGTGGGCGTACAAAACAAATTACAGAAGTAAGAGCGGACCAGGTCACGTAGGGCTTCGGGGGACTCTATCCAGCTACCGTCCTCAGCACGAAGACGAGAGATCTTATTGCTGTGGCGGCGGGCTTTCACATAAGTCTGAAAGAATTTGTTGTTGCCATCGCCGTATTGAAGCCAATTAATATTTGCCTTTTGCTGCCAATCCTCCTCCTCACTAGCGAGGATTGAATATTAGGGTTAAACTTGATTCATGACAATAGTTCAATTATAAACCTAATGAGAGACCCTAATTATGATTTTAATTTGAATATTAGGGTTTGATAAGTGTAACCCCTAGTCACTAAAATTTAAGTTTTCATTGCATTTGAAAACATATTTTGACAAATACATCAGTATAGTAAATGATTTTTATTATCTTACCTACAAGTCAGATTTAATTTAAATTTATATATGATTTTGACAACTCAAATTTAAGTTTGTTGCAAAATATAAATTTATTTTTATGATTTTCTTGTTGGCTGAGTTTCTACAGGGCACACTTTGTTGGGTTTTAGGGGAGACAGAGAAGGCAACGGAAAAAAAAAATTTCTCCCCCAACCCATACCGAGGAAACGCATCAACATCTATATAATAGGAAAGGATGGTTTGTGGAATCATACCTTGTCCCGAGGCTTGCTCGGCGACAATACCTCGCGCAATGCGCGGTCTTCAACTCCAGACTTCGACGGTGTCTGTGCAGCTCCTGGTCGCACCGGGACTGACAACTCCTACTCGAACCGGACTGTCGGATGACAGTTGTCCTCCTAAGCGGGAGTGTCCTCCCGCCTCTTTAGTAGTCCACACGGACCACCTGGAACTCCACTCTCCTTGTCCCACAAGGAAGTGGAAGGAGTCGCACCCTCCTGTTGACGTACTAGTCGCCAACACACTCTCTTGCCTCCTGTTGCAACTGCAGTTGTCCTTCCCTTGCTGCACCTCCCTTTTGCGGGAAGCACTTGCTCGGGCTCTCTCACGGTTACCAAAACCAGAGAGAACAACAACTTGCAGAGCAACTGGTTGCACTGAGCTATACTTTGAGAAGCCCCCAATACCCCTATATATATAGGAGAGTCATGGGACAGGGTTCTCCATCCTGGGCAATGCGGGACTAAAGCAGGAGTAGAAGGGTTCGAGAATTTTCCACAAAAAGCAACCGGTTCGCAACTTGAAATGATCTGTTCACAATTGAACCGATCGGTTCGGCCATTGAGCCGATTGGTTGGACCTGAGCCGATCGTTTGGGGCACTCCAACCGATCGGTTGGTGCCCTGAACCGATCGGTTCATGGTCCTAAATCGGCTCAAAAAGACTTTCCTTGTTTCTTTCCCAATTGGTATCGAATACCAATATTATTCCCAATCGAATTGGGCAATTTGAAACCAAAGGAAAATTCTTGCCGACATGACTTTTCCCAACTGGTCGGTTGCACCAGTTGAGCCGATCGGTTCAACCCTTGAACCGGTCGTTTCAACCTGGGCATGAGCCGATCGGCCTGGACACTCCAGCCGACCGGTTCAGCAACCTCAGCCAACCGGTTCATCACATGAACCGATCGGTTGGGAGCACAGGTTGGGCAAAATCAGTCAATTGTGATTTCAATCAATCTGATACTCCAATCAATGCGTCCAGAACCTTGAACCATACGATATTGAGCCATCGACTGATTGAGTGTTTAATTGAACTACTAAACTCCTTTAGTAATCAATCTAAACATTGCTTTGTGGACAAAACTCCTCTTCTAGGTTAAATCCTATGTGTGTGACCCTGCAGGTCCATTTCACGTTGGCAGTGAAAGTCCATAACACTTATGACTTCACAAGCAAAGAGCGGTGCCTAGTCACACATCAGTGCTACCCAAGTGAAAGTAGAAAGTTGGAGAACAACTTTCATCCTACAATCCGTGAATGGTGTTATAGCGAATGTATAATTCCTTTGTCACTGATATCCCAAATGAACTCGAGGCATGGAACAGTCATCCTGTCAACGTTCATTCACTTCCTTGATCTCAAAGTAGACTGGAAGAGATATGTATGACATCAATATCATATACTGATTCACACATGCGTGCACACCTTTCTCAATCCTACTCATCAAGTGTCCATGGATATCAAACTCCCTCAGGAGGGACAAATCCCATATCTATCACTCACCCCTCAAAAGCCCCATGTGTCAAAGCCACCCAATCATCACCTTTATAACAACCCATGTTTCAGGACTGCATTTGATGATGCCAAAGTGTGCCCAACGACATGTGTTGAGTGCAGTGATTTCAGGTCTAAGAATCACACTCACCACCATCACTGTGAGTACTGACTGTGACTACCATCTCATGGTTCCATGTGTCAAACTCACGGTGGGTCTGTCCGGTACACTTGTTCTCTAACAAGTACCTATGTGTTTGGTTTGATATCTCTATATCATGACTAATGAGATTCTGTCATCAACCAACACCACAATCTAGTCTTGTGTGTCATTGTTGTCTATCTACCTTCCACAATGACATCCGACTAGGGACATAACAAGAATGTATAAAATCTTAGCATCTGTATGATCTCATCGTTCAGGTCATGAACCTGAAGGCATACGTCATTGAGTAGTGTCATTCTCTAGACATTCAATCTGTTCTATCACTATCTCATATGACTGAACCAGAAAGAATTGGAAGCTCACCTTTTATGTTTATCAAATCAATCTTAATGTATCCCGCCAATCATCACATGATTGGCTCTCAGGGCATACATACCAACACACTTAGCTGACCATTCATTTTAACTTTGATTTCATAATCCAATTTTACACATTAAGATAAATTTTCATAATTTTTAGATGATATTTGAACTATACATATCATGGTGCCGTCTAGAGTTTCTTGTCAGTGACAACCCAGTCAACCAACCAGTCTCTCCAAATAATAAAAGAAGATTAAAAAAAAGTTTTTTGGTTTGTAAACATCCCAAGCACCTCAAATCATATATATTAACACCTAACACCCTAATAGCTCCCATAATTTATGGTTCATGTCCAAGAAAATTCTTTGAGAGAGGAGATTTAGGGTTGTGAAGGAGAAAATCAGTAAAAGTGATGAAATTGGGTTTTGCCTCCCTACAGTTTACAAACTCATGTATGTTCTTCAACTCCATATATGTTTTCATGCTAAATATTCTCTCCTATGTCTATAATTCTTCCCTCCTATGATTTGAATAAAAATGATAGCAATCACCATATTTCCTGTTGCTTTCTCATCTATTCTCTATTTTTATGGTTTCCAAGTTGGATGGAGGAAGAAAAAGAGTCAATAGCTTGCGTTTGATTGGAATTTATGGAAAGTCAAATTATAACTTATATTTTAAGGTGCTTGTCACATTAGGTGATTGTTATTGTACCTATTTTTTTTGGAAGAGTATCAACTAGTGTTGATTACAGAGAGCTAACACAAGAAAGTGGATAATAGGAAGGGAAAGCAGTGATGTCTGCAAGATACGTCGCCATCGCAGGGTCTGGGCATTAGTGACACACCTGTTGACTGTCAGGTTGCTTGAGAAACATTTTGGCCAACTGATCGCACAACTTATTCTGGTTCCTAGTTAGGTCCATTCATACAAGCCACATAACCATGAAATGGGAAGATGACTAGTGATTATGGTGCAAGAATACGTAACATAAGTCATTATTCTAATATAAAGTAAGTAGTATCTTAAGGAACTAAATGATAATTGTTAATTATGAGAATTCCATTGGAAATCAATGAAATGGTATACTCATCTAATTACAAGAAAAGGAAATGAACAGGACTGAACCAGATAGTGATGATAAGTTAAGAATAAAATTAATAAAATGTATATGATGAAGTATATAGTCTACTTATTTCAATTACATTTGGGTTGGGATAAGTTGAATGAAATATATTAATACCAAATTATGAAGGATTTCAGTGAGAGAGAAAAATTATGCATTTAGTAAATTTAGAATGTTTTTTTTGGAAATAGGTAAATAGTATTTCCAAAAGTGGTATAGAAATCTATAGAGGAACACGGCCCTTAGGCCAACATATACAAATTGCCAAGTCCATAAAGATAACATGGGTTATCTACAAAATCCCCAGAATAGTTTAGTATTTGTGTTAATCTTAGCAATCAGCTTGGGTTTGGCAGCAAACACCCAGCATAAGTCAGAACTAATCTTCTTTAGCAGGATGTTTTCATTGACCACGCCACTATTGTGGCCTCTTCTATTCCTTTCTCTCCACAGGTGGTAGCACACGCCCACAAGGACTAGCCCACAGGCACTGCCCTCATCATCCCTCTTGTCACACTTGTTTGTGATCCAATTAATGGCATCAGAAAGGTTGTCTGGCACCTGATGGCCCCATTTGTTCCGAAGGCAAGCAATGCGCCATATGCTCTTGGAGTAATTACACTCAAAGTATAGGTGATCGATTATTTCTGTACCAGCCAGACAAAGCAAGCACGTCATGTCCTCAAGGATGCCCCAACCATTCATACGCTCCTTGGTTGGCAATTTGTTGAGTAAGGCTCTATAAAGCAACGTGCTCCATTTGGGATAGTGAAATTTCCCCCACACTATATGGAACCATCGCACATCAAGATCAACCCTTGTGTTGATGTTGGGTAATGTCATCAAGGTGCTAGCATGACCCGAAGTGTCAACAGGAGGGGTACCATAGTTGTTTTCAAAGACTTTGCACATGCTTCTCCATATCTTTGACGGGCTTGAGCAACCCACCATCGAGATGATGGGTCTGTATCTATTCCTCATCCATTGAGTCCAAACATTGTCAGGCATTTTACAGAATTTCCCAATCCTCTTCATAGAGCTTTTCTCAAGAATCTTGTGACCATATGTGATTTGTAGCCCTTCCTTCTTATTTGATTTATTAATATAGTCCCAAGCCACCCCATGTCCACGCCCACCCCATAGGAACGCAGCATACATGGATCTGACTCTGCCCAGGCAGGAACACAGTATGTCACACAAATCACACCAATATCTCAACATACTTTGAATGACCGTTCTGATGAGCACCAACTGACCAGCCATTGAGATATTAATGCCTGACCATTTGTCCACCTTATCTTTCACATTGTCAATTAACATGTTGAAATCCTTCACTAAACCTCTGTCCCCCACAATGGGGATACCCAGGTATCTGGTGGGTCATCTACCTCTTCTCACTCCCATAGCGATTTTTAGTCTACCCCTACGGGAATCACAAGATTTGGAATTGAAAATATGAGATTTGATCATGTTGATGTATAGACCAGTAGTGCAGACAAAGCAGGTCACAACCTTCTTATACTCCTTAAACCTATTGGCATGACCCACTAAGAACAATAGCACATAATCAACAAATATAAGATGTGTGCAAGCTTTACAACCCTTAACTTTGAAGCTTTTGATTTTGCCCTATTCTTCAGCAATCTTGATAGCATTGGAGAGCCCCTCCATCATGATGGTGAAGAGGAGAGGCAACAAGGGGTCACCCTGTCTCAAGTTGTTAGAGGTGTGGAATAACCCTACAGGAGTACCATTCACTAAAACAGAGAAGGACGTAGTTTCAATGCACTCCCTCAAGCAGCCACGAGAACCCTAACACCTCCAAAATACTCCAAAGAGCACTCCAATCAACCGAATCAAAGGCCTTGGTGATGTCAATCTTGACGCAGGTCTTTGAAGCCGATCTTTATTTTTTGAAATCCACAAGGAATTCAGTAGCGAGTAAAGCACAATCAGCTATATTCCTGCCTTTGACAAAGGCATTTTGCTCCATAGAGATGATATTGGGAAGGATAGCCTTCAGCCTACTAGTAAGAAGTTTTGAAAAAAATTGGTACAACTTTGAGAAGCAAGTTATAGGCCTATAGTCCGTGATGGAGTTGGCAAACTTAGATTTGGGAATTAGCTTTATGAAGGCATGATTCACCGCTCTAACCATATGCCCCCCGTTCAGCAACCATTTGATGGCCTTACATATGTCATCCCCTATCAGGTACCACATCTTCTGGAAGAACAAGATATTAAATCCATCAGGCCCAGGGGCCTTCGAATAGTGTATAGAGAATGCCACGGTTTTGATCTCATCGTCAGTAGCATCACGGAAAAGCTCCGCATTCATGGCATCATTGACTCTCCTATCCGATAGGTGCACAACTTTAAGGTTGGGGCAGGCATTCTGTTGATTGTAGAGCTTGGTGAAGAACTCCATAGCCTCCTTAGCTATATCCACCTACCCACCAATAGTATCCCCCTCATCATTAATGAGCTCATGTATTGTCTCAAGCATATCCTTCTTCTTATTGCATTGTGGTAAATTTAGAATGTTTTAATTTCAAGAATAATAGTGAACATTTTATCTAAAAAATTGTGACTGGTGAATATGAAATGAATAAATAAACAAAGGTAATAATTGGATCTAAGAACTTAACAATAACCCTAACTCTAGTGTGGTGATATATGTGATAATAGTGGGTAATACTCTTGGATAAGGGATTGGAGAATGTACATAAGTATAGTCTAATATAAATACAGGATGAAGCTCAAGGATCTGAATTGATTCATAAGAATACATACTTGGGTTATAATTGTCTATAGAACATTTGTATTATGAGAATGGTCTAGTGTCATGGATTAAATTTGAGTTTTGCATATGTGTTGAGCAGTAACCCTAACTGATGAATGGAAATCAGTAGAAGAGGAGTATTAAATGTATTATGCATGTTCATTATTTGAGATTTATTCATGTGTATAGAAATTGAATGAAATAAATATATGTTGTATGAAAATCATGTTATGAGCATGATGAATGACATGAGATGTATATATGAATTGATTGATAAGAAATAGGTTCAAATTGAATTCAACATGCACTGGTTACATTTTAGAAACCGTGATGTGGGTAAAAAAAGATATTTTCCAGCACTTAGTCCGTGAAGAAAGGAAGAGGGTTGGCGACTGATAGATAAAGAATGGTACATGTTGAGAACAATAAAATGGGGAAAAACCCATGTGTGTTTTCATAGAAGAGTAAACACCTCTCCTATATATAGGAGCGGAGGCAAGTACAAGGAAGCAGATGTAACCCTCATGGGCCAAGACACAATTCGACCCAAATTACAAATAAACCCAACAGTTGGATAATGAGATTATGTCTCAGGATAGCCCATTGTTGATGACTACAATGAGATGGATGTGGAAATGCTAAGAATCATATTTGTTTCAAATTATAGATTGTTTTTGCTTCTTGTTTTATTCATTGTATTTCATTATAAGTGTAATATGCTTTATGTCATTCTAGTTACTTGAAAATATACACATATAATAAATGATGATTGAATCTCGCTTAAGATCAATAAGAAAGATTAATAACAAGTGTAATGATGGAACATCTAGTTAGGTTCCCTATACACTATGGGTTTACTCTAAGTGCCATAGTGAAAAAACGAAACATATCTCCTTGTAGTAATTCGAGTATTATGAGAAGGATTTCTAGAGTGTGGATATAGACCATAAGCGTTAGACCACCAAGATTTAGGAGTAAGTAATATGGTGTGGTTCTGTCCTAAATCCTCTACTTGGAAAGTATATGTCCATGAAGAATAGACTCTGAGAAATGAAAATTGTGAAACATGTTAAATATAATGATATGTGATACTCTAAAATGATATTATGTATGTTCCTATCTCATGTATCTGAGATGGGAAACTAATCTACTTTAGGAAACCTTGTGGTGGATCAGGGTATGTTGTTTATCTCTTTAGGTGGTCGTCTAAACCCTAAGATAGTGATGTTGATTCATGGACATGAGAATGAAGTATGGCTACTTCTACTAGATAAGATACAAGCTAAGTAGTTTCAGGGGAAAATGAATTAAAGATGACAAGTTGTGTATAATATGAGTTAAATGTTTGTTGCATGCCTTTCACTGCCCATTGCTAGACTTGATTTTTTTATATTTTTTATTGTGGAAACTAATCATTCTTTTATAAATATTATAAGTTTCTATATTATTATTTGTCAGGTTTGGAATCTGGTCTTAAATATTAACATGTGTTTGATGTTGAGATGTATTATCCACTATGAATATGATTTAGATTTACTTGTTAATTGAATGGACATGTTTGGTACGCATGACTTGTGTGTACTTCAGAATTAGGACTACAAGATGTATTCCTGGTCTGGCTGGTGGGGAGTACAATGATGATTTTATTGTAATGCATTGATTCTGAATATATAGATTTTGACTTGTCACTCATATCAGAAAACATGCTCGAAAATATGTTTTAATGATGGATTTGGTATAAGTGATTACCTTATCTTATTAATTAGATTATTTTCATAAATTGAATTTTACTTTATTCTAGAACTATATGTAAGTTTCTTTTAAGCTCATTATACTTAATCTAATATCAATGCATATACTCAGCTTGAGTGGGAGTTATGTAACTTTGTGCGCTATCTCCCCCGCCCTCCGGCACCCTAACTCCAAGCATGACATACTTTTGTTTTGTTGGGAAGGGGGCCACTACTTCACCTTCGTCTCCATACAGATTATGGTCGGACATCATGATGTTTCTGGTAGTACCGAGTTGTATATGATCCACCCTATTTCCATGTCACAAGAGGGAAAGCATTTTACTCAATCTGGGTGTCACAATATGCTAATCATACAAATAAAGTAAACAAAAAACTTGCATTGATTTAAAATCGATTCATACGTAGTTCTTGATTATATAATGAACATCTATCAAATCTAGTCTAGTTGATACTATGACTGAACATAACATGAATTATATCTAAACCTCTGGATCGACTTGGTAAAAGGCACCCACCAGGCAATGCTTGAGGATCTCCCAGTCTTGATTTTTCCTTTTTGTCCTTCACTTGATCCAAGACCTGTGGACATCTCGTCCCCAGCTAGGGGTGGCAATCAGGTCGATTTCAGGTGAATTTTGGGTCATATGTTTGTAAGTCTTGAAATTGAATGTAAAAATGAAATCTTCAAAAAAATTAATTTTGGGTCATTTCGGGACGGGTCTGGCTTATTCGAGTCTCATACAACCAAAAATGTTCACAAATGAATGAAATTAGATTTGGAATAAAATTCATATTTTCAGGTTATGTAGGGTCAAAACTTGCCAGCGCTATCCCCAGCCATGCAAACAAACATCACATCAGTAAGTAGTATTTGGCACCTTATATGAAATAAAAGTAAATATAACTTGACATGATAAAATTTACATGACATAAACTTGAACATGGATTTTCTTAAGCATTCATGATTCATAAATTATATGAAGAATTGAACAGTGAGTATATGCTGCCCTCTATAATGCCCACTTAGGTGCACATGATTGCTAGGAAAGCCCTTGACGACCCCATGAGGTCTGTGATGTGGGAGAATATAAAAACTAATTCAATTCCATTTAACATGATTATTAACATGGCATTATCATTAACATTAACATTCACATGATCCTTGAACATTAACATCATGGGATTTATCCCCTTGAATAATAATGTGATTTATCCCTCATAAACAATAATAGGGTTTCCCCTTCTTGAGCATGATTCATTAATCTTAGTTCATAATCAATAATTATAATTAGGGTTTTACCACAGACCATAAGCAATCAATCAATCAGATAATGATAAGTATACATGATATCATCTGAGAAAACATTCATAATTCTTGAAACATACTAAAGTTCATAATCATAAATAACATGCGTTAAACCAAACGTACATGTACCAAACATGCATGACCCGCTTACCTAGAGTAGGTCACCTTCAAGTCAAGTCCCTTCACTTGATTGAGCTCTAATCACCTGCAATTTGGTTAAAATCATAATATGTACTTTGTTTCATTTTCATTAAACCCTAATCTTGGTCATTGAATTTATGAAGAGATTTAATGTGGAAAACATCTTTTGAAAACAATACCAGATGATAGAAAAACAAAAGAGATTTTCAATGAATATTTTTCATATTTTTCTGAGGTCATGTGAAAAAACAATGAATTTTGCATTATGGACCAACCAAAAATCAGGAAACCATAGACCTGATAATCATTTAAATCAAAAATAAAATTGATGTAAATTGAATGTGAAAGGACTAAGAAACCTAGATGCCCATGACACATAAATCAAGCACACCAGGGTAAAATTGTCATTCAATCATTAATTGAGTTCATTATTAACTAAACAAAAGTGTGTGTAAAAGGGCGCCAATGCCCATGTGATGTTAAACATCAGATTGACCTGGGAAGGGAAGTTGAGTAAAAGTATCCCCATTCACCTTCTTCCTCATTTCCTTCCAAGACCATAGTCCTCGATCTCCAAGGATGTCGACCCAAAAGCCAAAGCATGGCCTCGATGAGGTGAACGTCTCCATTGGGTTCTACATACCTGTGAGGACTCAGGGAAACAATCTAAACTACGAAAGGACCTTCCTATCCCTAAAACATGTTGGGGAGACAACGGAAGCGGGGAATACTAAAAAAAGATAACATCCATTGAGAAAGATTAAAGGTGAGTTGTTGAGGAGCAAAAAATAACTTTTAGCATCTCAAGAAGACAAGAAGACATTCTGGCAAAGCTCACTGGATTATCAATTGTAGAGAAAGTGTGATGGATTGGATTTTGGCTTAATTTCAAGGATGAAATTTATTTTAAGGTATGTAGGATGTGATGGAGTGAAATTTTGGAGTATTTGGATACCTAATTATATAAGTGAATTCATGTATTTAACTTATTTAAAGAGTTCCAAACAATTTGATAAAACTTGGATGTTAAGTGGTGGACATCATGATTATGATTCATACGTTTATGACTTTTTATGGAATTTATTGATTGGTCAAATAGTGTTATTTTGATATCAAAGTTGAATGGTAGTAGCTTGAGTGATGAGAAAACTATGTCCCAATCTATGATATTTAGATATTTCTACAAGAATTATAAGTGGTATTATGGTGACACTAGTATGAGTTGTAGTGATCATTGTAGTCATGTGCCCTGCTGGTTTGAAGAGCCACAGATTGGCATAGTGGGTTCTCTAATCCTGACCCTTGGATGTAGTGGGCCACTGAAAACATCATCTTACTTGCAGCGGTTATAGTCTATCTTAGAGCAGTGAACTCCCAGGTCACCAAGATATCTCGTCGTGGGTGTAAAATTGGATGTAAGTGGATGGTGGCATCAACTCTTCCATGAATGTCATTTTGATGCTCAAAGCACAACTTTTGAATGCTATTTGGGTGAGTAGGAGTCATTGTTCCTGGATGTTTATACATTGCACTTGCAGTTTCGAATAGGGAGTTAGAGTCTGAGGGAGGAGGAGTCGAGCAAGAATTCAAAGAAGGGAAGGTGGTCCTATTAGGTATACAAAGCTATCAAGCTACCAACAGCCCTCAGGTTGTTGATTCCACAGTCGACAGACCCCAAACCTATGAAGATCTAGACAGAATTTGGAGCAGGCTTCAGATGCTTTCTCCCTGCGGTTAGATGACACAAAGCTATCCAATACGAAACCACAGATCTTTTTGAATGACCATATCTTTGATAGGACGTGTAGAGATTAATACCCCCTCCCTCTTTTGTGCCTCCATTGTAGCAACCTATTGGCGTCGAGTCCTTAGGTTCACGAGAAGGTGCATCGAGTAGAAATCCAAGTAGTCAAGGATGGCTGGATAGAGATTACAAACCTCATGGCAGTGGAAGGTCGTGTTAAAGAGGAGGATTGTCATCATTGCGGCAAAGAGGAAGACCGATAGTAGTGACACCCTCAAGCAACTAGGCAGGCCTTCCAGGAGCTATCCACGAGATCAATGGCATTTGGATGGTAATGAAGGAGCTTATGGAGGTTGAAATCGATTTGATGAAGCCGTTGCTAGACCTTGCTAGAGATTGTCCTCCACAACAGCACTCGGGCTCAAGGTTAGGAGGAGGGGGAAGGGACATATTGCATTTTGGATCTAAAGCCAGTGGCAACAACTTTTTATGGCAAGAACGAAGAGCCACTCATCGACTTACACTGATCACACGAGAAAGAAAGGGGTTAGATCGAGTGTACAGCCCTGAGCCAGAAGGCTAAGAGTAAACCGGCTGGCTCCAAGCTGAACTAGGCGGGTCCATCAACCCAAATCAATACCTAGAGTCGTTCCTTCTAAGGTGACGTGTCAGGTCCTGATTGGGAAATGATGGTAAATCAGTGTTTAATTACCATAAAATATATAGATATTCGATAATTCATAGTAATTAGCTCCGTTAACCGAAAATTAGAATTAAGGTACTAAACTTCTTAGAAAAATGAGTAGAACAACATGGTACCCTTATATCAGGATTTGATGAACTTATCTCAGTGTTATCATGTAAGTTGTTAAATGCTTATTTCATGGATAATAAATATCAAATGATGGCCTAAAATTATGATAATATATCAGTAAATTCTTATTCATTTTTATAATCCATTTAAGGTTAGTAATTATGATGTTGATGCACAAAATCATGTAATTTTCTCCATATGAATAATTAAGGCTAATAACCCTAATTAATATGCAATAAATACAAGTATGCTCAATAAATCTTGGAAACTCTAGAATATATTCATAACAGTATATGGAATACAATATGAAACTTTGACATCAGTTAGATTAATAGAATTCATGTTATTTGAAGATGACCCTTAATACATGGGTTGTAACCCTAATATGAATAATACATGTAACCTAGGGTTAATTTGTGTGCATAGGTATATGCAACTAAATAATCATATAACATATATTAATATGGAATTTGTGATAGGTAACATAATCACATATTACAGGAAGAGTAGGAATATAAATAATGATGAGAATATCCTAATGAACCAAGCTAAACCCTAAAATGGAAATACTACGGTTAAGTTGATGAGAATCTGATGATAGTATGTGGTCTTATCTTAATAGGGTTTGATCAAGGATATAGTTGACCTAAGAAATATGTGATCATTCAATTGTCTTAATCAAGATACGCCCTTACCTCTTACTTGGCTTATTATATAGTATGCTGGTATTATATCTGTAGTAAAATACTTGGCATATGATATTGGATGAAATAATTGTTCTTGTATGATATGTTGTTTGATTTTCCATACTTATGGATATGAAAATATGAAACATAATGTATATGTTCCATTATATCCAAGCACTTTAACTCTTTGGTAGTCAAGTGCTGGAAAATAAAGTGCTTCAACTCTTTGGTAGTCAAGTACTTGAAAGTGATCCAACTCTTTGGTATTCTGATCACATTATCAGATGATCCAACTATTTGGTAGTCTATCATAAGTCCTTCAGTGCATTCAACATGCGGCACTCAATGCATGGATGATATCATGCAAAATGTGCTTAAAATATGTGTTCTCCTCTATTAGTAAACATCTTTGTTACTTTTCAGCGTCAAGCTCTTTGAATAGACATCATCCTTATTCATCAAAACCTGAATTCTAGCCACATCTAAGTGCTTCAGATTACAGGTTGCATCCTCCATCTTCTTAGGGTGGCCCAGACAGGAACCTATCCTATTAAAGGTTCTCGAGTCCTATAGATCCATAGGGAGGTTGGTAATGTCGACCCAAATAGGTACTTCAAAGAGGACAGATATGATTTGAATGTCTCATGGATTCCATTTCTTAAGGATAACCGGTCTACTGAGGACATACAAATCACCATTAAGAGCATGATTTAGATCATCCATGTCTTCAAATTAGATTAGGAAGAAGCCCTCTCCTCTGCAACGACATCAAAATGTTCACGAGAGTCCCAGATGTTGTAAAAGTGATTAGCTAGCAGATGCATATCTGAATAGAAGTCTAATATGTAACCTAGCAGACATTTACTCCATCTAATAGCATTCTCCTCAGATTCCATGCTAGGATTGATGAGCTTACCATCCACAATAGAGACATCAAACCATTCCAGATCCGATGTGCCCCCTGATAATTTTGGCTTCAAAGCTTCCCACTGTAGCGGACAATTAACTATTGATGTGCTTAAGGTTGGGGTGGCTGCAAGTGTTGTAGATTCATCAGTGGATGTCACACTCTTGCTGAGTTCTATCCGCTTTGTTGAATCTAGAGAGTACGACCGATGAAATGTTGGCACCTTCCCAGTCACCTTCACGCCCACGGCAGTGGTAGCTTGGGAAAGCATCAGATTCTAGATACTATTCTCCTAGATTATGAATGGATTCAGTATAAGTGTCAATATTGTGGT
This sequence comes from Alisma plantago-aquatica, assembly GCA_963693085.1. NCBI lineage: Eukaryota > Viridiplantae > Streptophyta > Magnoliopsida > Alismatales > Alismataceae > Alisma > Alisma plantago-aquatica. Next base: position 715,471,313 of record OY856414.1, on the reverse strand, counting down.
TTCCTAGGACATGGAGATTGCTATAAGATCCGTTTTGAGAAGAAACATAAATCTAAGATATTAGAAAATCTGAAGAAGATCTGGGAGGTTAAGAAAGCAAAGGCAGTTCCCCTATTTGAAGAAATTCCTACTACTACCTTGGTTGATAATTCTAACTTTTTTATTGAAGAAATATTAGATGAAACTTAGATACAACCAAATAGACTATCAACTTCTCTATATGTAGATGATGTTGAAGATGAATTGCTTTCTAATGCTGTTAATGTTGGATTTGAAATGTCAAATCGTTCTTCTGTTAGTGAAGGTAGTTTTGTTCCCACTACCCCAATTATTATGCAAGTTTTTACAAATGTCTCTCCTGACAGTTCTAATATTAGTAATGTGCAAATTGATCCAAGTGACAGGAGAAGAAACATCTTTCCTCCTGAATTCCATCCAAATCAAAGTACAGGCATACAGTACAGCAATGTGGGTTCTAAATTTTCTCCTATCTTGGCCAAAGTCGAAGAACTACATATGAACTCAAATGAAGTTGAGGCTATCCGCACAACATCCCAAGATGTCAAATGATTTCACCTCTCTCAATTTCTTCCTGGAATGTTCGTGGTATCAATAATAAGATCTAGGATGTTTAGAAAGAGGTCAGGAGGGCAAACAACAATATTGTCATCTTGCTTGAGACAAAGATCAGACCCCATAAAATAAGTACCTTTGTCAATAGGTTTTTTTCCTGAATATAGGTGGATTTCTAATCACTCCTCTCATGTTCTTGGGAGGATTGCTGTCTTGTGGAAAGATCTTGATGGCGATATCACTGGTATTGATGAAAATGATCAAGTTATTCACATGAACGTTAGTGTTGATCAATCTTATTTCTTTCTTTCTACAGTTTATGGCCATAATCCTAATAATGATAGAGTTAGGTTGTGGTCTTCTATTAATGCCTTTTACTCTATGGTTGATTCTTCTTGGCTTATTATGGGTGACTTCAACTGTGTTCGTAAAGTTGAGGAGAGAATTAGCAAGATTTTGCCTTCTAGAAAATCGATGGATGATTTTAATGAGTGTGCTCTGAATTGTAACCTTTTTGAGATGAGTCTTCAAGTACCTATGTATACCTGGGATAATAGACAAGATGGTGACAAGTTTGTCATGTGTAAGATTGACAGTGTTACAACCCCACCTTCTAGTAACCCCCAATTAAGGGAGACTGAGAGGTGGAAGCCGCAACATTTAGTATCAGAGCCTAGGTTCCTCATGTAACCATTAATAATTATTAAATTTTACAAACTCCATAGAACCCAAGGGAGTTATTAGAGGATTATCTGAAAGATGGAGGTGTCTAGAAAAGGATCATGACCGGGGACTAGCAATATTTTCCTCTGCACCGCTAGTCAAAATACGAGGACTCCCGGATTCGTGTGACTGCCTGGCCAAAGTCTTAGGGTATGATTCGAAATAAGATATCTTTAGGACTCTCTCATCTTATTCGTCCCTTCTCATCACATATTCTATTAAGGCTCTAAGGTAGGATTCTCTCTCTCCTCCACACTCATGTGGTATGGGAAGTAAGTTAAGGGTTTAAGGATCCTCCATCAAATTAATAAAAGATATGTAATGAGATATCATTGAACATAAGTATAACAAGTTTAAATGATAAACTAAAGGTTTGTTTGTTATGCTTATGTAGATGGCACGAACAAAGACTGTTGCTATTCCTGAGGGTTCTGGGAATCCAACTAGGAGTGGTTGGCCTCCCCATAAGGGAAAGGAGTCTTCTGAAAAGAGAAAAAGGAACCATGATGGTGAATCCTCTAAGAAGAGGAAGAGGCCCGAAGAAGTCACTCATGAGATCCCTAACCCTAACCCAGTACCATTTAGTAACCTGGACCAAGAAGAAGACCAAGAATATGAGGAGCAAAATGTGTATGAAGAAGAAGCCAAGATGGAAGAGGACCAAGCTGGTGATCCAGAACCGACCATGATGATTCACACCCCTGATACCTTGTGGATGGAGTAACAGAGGAAGTTGACAGAGGCTATTAATGCTTTGGCCCTTCGAGACTTAGCTAGAGCTGAGAATGGTGAGTCATACCCTATTCGTCCCCATGTAGGAGCCACCATCCTAGACTTCATCAAGCTGAATATAGAGAAGTTTTGGGGAGAAGATAAAACTGAGGTAGTTGACAAGGCAGAAGCTTGGGTGCTTGCAATAGAGAATGGATTCCACATGCTTGAGGTACAACCAAGCAAGAAGGTCCTCTGTGCTGCTCACCTCCTGGAAGGAGTAGCTAAGATATGGTGGGAGACTCACATCACAGGTCGAGATCTGACTGAGGAACCAATGGCATGGGCTGATTTCAAGACCATCTTCACTTCTAGATTCGTCCCTGTTGCAACTAAGAAGGAAAAGGAAAGAGAATTCACTAACATGACTCAAGGGAATTCCTCTGTGGCAGACTTTGGGCACAAGTTTAGAGTCCTGGAACGTTTTGGGTACAAGATGGATGAGGAAAGGAGGGTGGATCACTTCATAGAGCGTCTTCCCCCTACCATCAAACCTCATGTGATGGCAAGCAAACCTAAAACCTTTGCAGAAGCTTACAAGACTGCCTTAGACATGGAAAGGACTGTGATTCCTGCTCAGCTTCCACCCAAGGGGTATTTGGGTTTCACTGAAGGAGTCCAAGGCTAGAAAAATCACCACAAGAAGGGTCAAGGACGCCCTCAAGCCAAAGGAAAACATGGGGGAAGACATGGGAAACCCCGCCAAGAGAACAACCGACCTTTTTGCCGCATTTTTGGAAAAGGGCATGCCGGTGAGTGCCGCTACAAGAAGAGGACGTGTTATCGATGCCACCAAGAGGGGCATATCCAAGCTGTTTGTCCTTTACCTGAGCCAAGAGGACCGGGTCCCATAGCTGCCCCACCAGTAGCAGCCCCACCTGTAGTTATGGCCCCACCTGCTGGAGAAAGAAGACAAGCTCAAGTGTTCTCTATTGCCAACGAAGAAGCTCAAGCTAATGCTAATCGGTTGATTGAGGGTAATAACCCTTAGATTTTTCTTTTATGTTTTAAACGTTAAGGCATGTAATGGTCTAATGTATGGTGAAAAAACAATGTAGGCATGCTTGAAGTCTTGGGACATAATGTAAAAGCATTATTTGACTCTGGATCTACTAATACTTTCATTTCGAGAAATCTTGCAACTATGCTTTGTTTGGATATCAAGGATTTAGGGTATGTCTTAGATGTTACAACCCGAGTGGTCGGATCTTTACTTCTCTTTTGAAAACTCCGGTGATACCTGTGAGATATCGTGATCATGACTTTCCTACAGACTTTATCCTTCTTGACATGAATGATTTTGATGTGATCATTGGAATGGATTGGCTTTATACCTATAGGGCCCATATTGACTGTAGGGAAAAGAAAGTGATCATTATGAAACCAGGTCACCCACCTTTTGTCATCAGAGGTGGGAAAGATGCCACCACCAGCCTGTATGTGTCATCCTTGAAGGTAGAAAGAATGATGAGTAAAGGATGTCAAGCTTTCCTAGCAGTTGTTATCGAGCCCGAACCCAAGGTGCAACCCTTAGAGGAAATAGAGGTAGTGAAGAGCCATGCAGATGTTTTTTCGGATGATCTACCTGGGATTCCTCCTGAACGAGAGGTGGATTTTTCCATAGAGATAGCTCCAGGAATAAGCCCTATTTCATGTGCACCTTATAGAATGGCCCCTGCGGAGTTGCTCGAGTTGAAGAAACAATTGTAGGAATTGCTATACAAGGGTTTTATCCGCCCTAGCACATCACCATGGGGAGCTCCAGTTCTTTTTGTAAAGAAAAAGGATGGCTTGCTCCGTATGTGTATAGACTATCGAATGATCAACCAAGCTACCATTAAAAACAAATACCCTTTACCCTGAATAGATGACATGTTCGACCAGTTGAAGTCTGCTCGAGTCTTTTCCAAAATTGACTTAAGATCAGGTTACCACCAGTTGAGAGTCAAGAGTGAGGACATTCCAAAAACAGCTTTTCGAACACGATATGGCCATTACCAGTTTGTAGTTATGCCTTTAGGGTTGTCCAATGCACCCAGTGTGTTCATGAACCTTATGAATAGTGTATTCCAACCCTTCCTGGACTCATTTGTCATAGTATTTATAGATGACATATTAGTTTATTCCAATGACTTAGAACAACACTGAGACCACCTAAGTAAAGTCCTTGATATCTTGAGAAAGTAGAAGTTCTATGGGAAATTCTCAAAATGTGAATTTTGGATAGACCGAGTCATGTTCCTTGGACACATCATCTCAGGAGGAACAATCGTCATGGATCTAGCTAAGGTGTCGGTAGTTTGAAACTGGCCTACTCCAAAGAACCCCTCCGAGATCCGAAGCTTTTTGGGGTTAGCAGGATACTATCGGCGTTTCATTGCGGATTTCTCAAAGACTGCCTTGCCTTTGACCATGTTGACTCAGAAGGATGTGAAGTTTGTGTGGTCCAATGTTTGTGAGGCTCGTTTTCAGGAATTGAAAGAAAAGTTGACCACTGCACCAGTTTTGACTCTACCATCAGGCAATGAGGGTTTCATGATCTTCACTGATGCATCCAAAATGGGGCTTGGTTGTGTGTTGGAGCAGAATCGGCATGTAGTAGCATATGCTTCCCAACAACTGAAGCCCAACGAGGTGAATTACCCGACGCATGACTTAGAGTTGGTTGCTATCATTCATGCATTAAAGATTTGGCGGAATTACCTGTATGGTGCTTCTTTTGAGATCTTCACTGACCATAAGAGTCTAAAGTACCTTCTGACATAGAAAGACTTAAACCTACGCCAACGAAGATGGATGGAGTACATGAAGGATTACGACTTCACCATTGCCTATCATCTGGGGAAGGTGAATGTCATAGCAGATGCTTTAAGTCGGAAACAGCTCAGGTGTGCAGTTGTTTTGTCCAGTCAGTGGAAGAGTTTAGAAGAGCTTATATAATGGTCTCCTCAACCGTTAGATGATCGAGTTCGATTGGCCAATATCCAGATACAGTCTGACTTGATAGGTGAGATAGTGGCAGCCCAGTTGGCCAGTGGGGAATTTGACAAGATAAAAAGCTTGATGAAGAAAACTCAGACTCGTCTTTCTTTGGGAGTAGATGGAGGGATCAGATTCGAGAATCGTATATGGGTTCCTGAAGACTCACCACTGAAGGAACGTATCTTACAAGAGGCTCATGGTTCTAAGTACACAGTTCACCTAGGGACTACCAAGATGCTTAAGGACATGCAGAGGTTTTTCTGGTGGCCAGGAATGAAGAGAGACATTGCAGCTTATGTGGCCAGTTGCCTTACGTGCCAAATGGTGAAGGCTGAACATCAACGACTCGATGGACTTTTACAGTCTATAGAGATTCCAGAGTGGAAATGGGAACATATCACCATAGATTTTGTGGTGGGTTTAACCCGGACCAAGAGAGTTCATGATGTTATATGGGTTGTGGTGGACCGCCTTACCAAATCAGCACACTTCCTTGCACTAAAAACCACTGCTAAGGTGTCAGACTTAGTTGAGTTGTACATCAGAGAGATAGTGTGTTTGCATGGTGTACCCGGTTCCATCATCTCTGATAGAGATCTGAAGTTCACATCGAAATTGTGGAAGCATGTTCAAGGGGAACTTGGTATAAGGTTAAAGTTCAGTACCGCTTATCACCCCCAGATAGATGGACAGTCAGAAAGGACAATTCATACTTTAGAGGATCTATAGAGAGCTTGTGTACTCGATTGGGGTGGATCATGGGAGTAGTACTTACCTTTAGCAGAGTTTGCTTACAACAATAGTTACCAAGCCAGTATCAGGATGCCTCCATATGAAGCTCTATACGGGAGACTATGTCAGTCACCACTTCACTGGGATGATGTTTGTGAGAGGACCTTGTTGAGGTCATATGAACTCCTAGTGTATGCTGATAAAGTCACTTTGATCAGGCAAAGGCTAAAGAGAGCCCAGGATCGAAAAAAGTCATATGCTGATGCGAAGAGGACTGATGTGCATTTCACTGTGGGAGAACATGCTTTTCTGAAAATCCGACCGCTCCGAGCTATAGCTAAGAACAGAGGAAAGTTGAGTCCCCGATACGTGGGTCCATTTGAAGTGCTAGAACGGATTGGTGAGGTGGCTTATCGTTTGGTGTTACCCCCTCAATATAGTATGATGCATGATGTTTTCCACATGTCCAATCTGAAGCGATATGTGCAAGATCCGAGCCATGTGTTGAGCATTGAACCTATTGAGCTTCAAGGAAAGTTGTCTTATCCTGAGTTGCCTTTGTGGATTCTAGATACCAAGGTAAAAGAGCTCAAAAATAAGAATATAGAAATGGTAAAGGTTCTTTGGAAGCACCATGAAGAGGACGAGGCCACATGGGAGCTGAAGACGGACATGGAAAAAGCATATCCAAATTTGTTTGTTTGTTTGTTGAATTTTGAGGGCAAAATTACTATAAGGAGGGGAGGATGTTATAACCCCATTTTTCCAAAATATGTAATGAGATTGTAAATCTCTATTTAAAGATAAATAAAAATCCATGATTGATTTGATGAGTTGATTTGAATGAATTTCGTGTATGACAGCCTTTTATGTTTTCTTAATGGGCCTTACAGGCCATTGAGCCCAATTGAAGGAAAAAGGAAAAAGAAATGAAAAAGGAATTCAAAGGAATACATAAGAGAATAAATAAATAAAAACAAAAGGACTAAGGAATAAATCTCAAACATATAAATTCGAGTTTTTGGGGTTCAAGGAACTCAGAATCACTAAATAATGGTAAAAGGAATAGAAAGGATAGGGAAAATATGAGTAATTGAATGATAACTTGCAAATAAAAAAAGGGATTGTACACTTAAGATAATAACTCCAAATTTTGTAGGATGGAAGATAAAAATATAATTAAGGTTTCCTCAAAATTTGAAGTGAAAAAGAGTTACAAATTAGGAGTTATGAATTTTTCAAGTTTACATTGGAATAGGAATGAAAATTGAATTGTTTGGAAAATATTTTCCTTTTTGTTAAAACGGACGCGAAGAGGGTCGTTGGATCTTGATCCAACACATGCCTCTCATTGTTTAGAGTCCCTGTGGGACAGGGACAGCAGCCGTGTCAGGGGAAACTTCTCCCCTTGTTTCCGATCGATGTAATGAACGAGCACTCATGGGAAGAGTCCCATTGAGTTCGGGAGGGAGAATAGAAGCTTCCCGACCCTAGTTCGTTAAGGTTTCAACCTGACCTCACGAGACGCACAATTGGTCTAGGACTTGGGTTACAGCTAGGATTGGGAACCCTAAAAGGGACCTCCCACTGCCTATATAAGGGCACCCCTCGGTCCATCGACTCGCCACGAACTCGAACGGCTTCTTTCGCAAGTTTGTGTCCCTCTCAATCTCTCGATTAGCTGAGCTCCGGCGAGAGCGCCGCCGCGGCACTGCCGCATTCAGAAGAACAAGGAAAGAGGGAGATGACATACAGGAGTCATAGGATCATGGGATACGGTGGGCCGATGCAAGATCGAATGCTCTCAGGAAGATCGCACACTTCAGTTCCCCGAGTGGGGCGCCTCGACGCGGGACGTTGGATCACGAATCCATCGTGGACCTGGAGCATCTGACAATCAGCTGCCAAAGAACCCGCGTGCTAGAGAGTTAGTGGAGACAATCACTTGTGAGCATTGGATCAGGGCGCGGACCATAGGCGCACCGATCAAACGGCCATGAAAAACGGTAATTTCGTTTCTCTCCTATTTAAACCAAAAAAAGGGTTTTCTTGCGAAAATGATAGAAATAACTAGGAATCTCGGATGACAAAACTTTATATATGAAAGTGGTGTAGAAAAATGAAAGGAATCTGATAAAAATGATTTGAGAACCTAGTTCTGCTCTATTTTGCAAAAGTTCCCTAATTTTCTAATAAAGTGTATTAAAAATTGATGAGAAACCCTAATTGAATGTTAAGAGTGTAATTTGGTAAATCAATAGGTCAAGTTGATAAGTTTAACCCTGTTAATGATAAAAGTGGTTTGACTATCTATTTGGATGCAAAGATGCTTAATTTAGAATTGTAATACCTAAAAGAAGGTTAATTTACATGGAAACCCTAATCTAGGATAAAAGGAGATAAAAATCATATTATTTGGAATAAGATAATCAGATGCTTAATAAAGATCATAAAACTTTTTAAGAGAGATACAATGAGAAATTAGGGGTGTTATGTAGTTGATAAATTAAGGATGATAATTAGGAGTAAAAACCCTAATTTCTGAAGGAACCCTAAAATTGGAATTGAAATCCTAAGTAATGTGGTGAAATTGAATAAATATTAATAAAAGGAAAATTGTACTTTTATTTCAGGATTTCTCTTCCTCATTGATTGGGTTTCTCTGCATATTTGATTCTATCTTGAAATCTGCAATTAAAGGTATTTGGTTATGCTTATGAATAATTGCTCTAGTTTCATGACATTTCCGGAAGTTTTATAGGTTGCTTGAAAATAATTGTTGGATGTTTATTTATTTTATGCAACTATAAAGTGACTACGATTATCACTATAAATGTGAATATATAACTGGCTAGATCCGGGTCCACCTTTATTGCTTTGAAAAGGCTAAAAAAGGGGTAATCCTAGAGCAAGGTCTAGGTTACCGTGAGTTAGAAACTGGGCTACCTACGTGTAGTGCCATGAGACTCTTTAGCATACCCCGAGTTAAAGAGTGGTCTACCTATGAGTAGTTCCATGTGACTTAACCCTAGAAACTGGTTCACTTGATAGGTGGATCATGAGGGGTTTAATGGGGACAACATAGAGGATAGGGTACTCTTGGATCGCGGAGTTATATCTAAAACGTAATCTTGGTTGTTAAATGATTAATTGAATGATTATGTTGTTAACATAGTTGAACATTATCTGTTTCCTCCACATACCAGCTTCGGCTGACCGTCATTTTGTTTGTCGGCGATTTAGGTATAAATCTCAAAAGTACAAACAGTAAAGCGACACATTGTGAATTCAAGAATTAAAGAACAAGGAGGAATTAGTTCGAATAGTTCAGCTGTGGTTAGAAGTTTAGTATATTCCAAACTTTACAAAGGTATGCAAAAATTTTATTACCATTCTATAGTATAGTCTGTTTAAATTTAATAATTGTTCTTGGTTATATGTTGAACCTTTGATCTGGAAATTATGGGTGCGGCTTCCACCTCTCGGTCTCCCTTAATTGGGGGTTACCGGAAGGTGGGGTCGTAACATACAAGGTTCTTCATAATGTTGAATTCATCAATGATAACCATGAGTATTCTGGTGAGGTAATATCTAATATTTTAGTGACCACCACAAGCTTGTGGTTAAGATTGGAAATCCTAGGAAAGTTAAAGCTCCTTTTAGATTTATAAATGCCTGGGCTGAACATAAGGACTTCCTTTCTATTGTCAAGGAGGTCTGGACTATTGAGATTTCTGGTTTTGCGATGTTCAAATTGTATAGGAAGGTGGAGTTTCTTAAGAAAAGACTTATTAGCTGGAATAAGCAAGTCTTTGGTGATATTAATGATAATTTCAAAATTTCTAAGCATCGTGCTATCAAGGCCCAAGAAGAGGTTGATTATGACCCCCTCAATGAGGAGTTAAGAATGTATGCTAAGAATCAAAGGCTTGAAGCTAATAAACAAGATATTGCTTAAGAATCCTTCTATAGGCAAAAATCTAGAGTGCAGTGGCTCAAAGAAGGAGATTCTAATACTTCTTATTTCTATTCTTCTATGAAGGTCAGGCGGAATTCAAATTCTATTAGGAATCTTAATATTGATGGCTCCATTTCTTATGACCATGATGCTATTAAATCTGCTATCTTTGATTTTTACACAAAACTCTTCAATGACAACTCTATCTCTAGTGATGTTTGGCAAGAAAAATGGGAAGGTAACATTGTGACGTCCCCGAATTTTTGAAAACTTAATCTGATGTGTGACGTCCAAATTGAAACTCTCACCTCAGCGAGAATCCCAATTTAAACATCCCACACGAGGCTAAGAAGAAGAAAATCAGAGGAAGTCATAAGGAAACAATCAGTAGCACATATACATGAACAATAAACAAACCACAACACATGTTCACCATTCAACATATAATTACAACATGAATTGTTACAACATTTGATATTACATATTGAACAGCAAACTTATACATATACATGTGCTACAGCTAAACAACAGGATCTTAAGACAACATGTCCACCTGTACATCAGCTCACCACACAACTCTCAACTATCCTGGATCTTCAAGAGCATAACCACAACCTAAACAAAAGATTACATGCGGTACACGTCAGCATAATATTTCATGAATATTGTACTGAGTACGCCTACGTGTCTTTTTATATACCTCTCATCATATCTTGGCAATAAGATAAAACTAATACTTGGCAATATAAAGAAATATAAGAAAAGTGTATACTTGCACAAAGATATTCATTAACAAAAGAGAACACATATTATAAGCACATTTCCATCATATATCTTGTACATCTGCCCCCAAGGGCTTTGATTTTTTTAGGCCTTATGATCTACTACTAAAGAGTTTGAGATCATATTACATGTGATCTACTACCAAAGAGTTTGAGATCTAACACATGTGATCTACTACCAAAGAGTTTGAGATCACTTCAATGCACTGTACTACCAAAGAGTTTAGTGCTATCATATGATGGATCAGATATCTTATATTTCGTGTGTTCATAGACATAAGTATGGAAAATCAAGTAGGATATCATACAAGAACAATCACTTCATCCAATACCATATGCCAAGTATTCTACTACACATATAACACAAGCATATTGTATAATAAGCCAAGTAAGAGGTAATAGCGTACCTTGATCAAGAACAAACCTAATCATCAGATATCCCTCATGTCAACTATATCATTGGTTAAACCTGCTCAAGACAAGACCATATACTATCATCAGGTTCTCATCCTCATACGTCTCATCTTAACGCTAAACGTATCTCATAAGCAAAAAACTTATCTTCCCTCTCATAGTCTAGGGTTCACAGGTATACCTCATTGGCACTAGAGATAGCCTTACAAGCTCTAGACACATAGGCACAAACCAAACCACAACATGACATGACATACCCTCCATAGATTCTATACCCATGAAACACTATTTCTTAACTCTCTTTCTCTTATATACACACCCCTAGATTCCTATGTGGGAAACCACCAACCCGAGCATGAGGCTTCACAGAAACTGACATAGCTACCTCCTCCAGGGTTTTAGGTATGATTCATATAGTCATGTTGAACCCTAGATGTCCTTGGGAGGACCAAACCCTAGAGACAATGAGAGGTTTGCTATATGTGCATATGTGAACATGGATATGAGTGCCTTCCATCTGGGTGAGGGAGAGAGCCTAAGACCCTGGAGGAGGTAGCTATGTTAGTTTCTGTGAAGCCTCATGCTCGGGTTGGTGGTTTCCCACATAGGAATCTAGGGGTGTGTATATAAGAGAAAGAGAGTTAAGAAATAGTGTTTCATGGGTATAGAATCTATGGAGGGTATGTCATGTCATGTTGTGGTTTGGTTTGTGCATATGTGTCTAGAGCTTGTAAGGCTATCTCTAGTGCCAATGAGGTATACCTGTGAACCCTAGACTATGAGAGGGAAGATAAGTTTTTTGCTTTTGAGATACGTTTAGGGTTAAGATGAGACGTATGAGGATGAGAACCTGATGATAGTATATGGTCTTGTCTTGATCAGGTTTAACCAATGATATAGTTGACATGAGGGATATCTGATGATTAGGTTTGTTCTTGATCAAGGTACGCTATTACCTCTTACTTGGCTTATTATACAATATGCTTGTGTTATATGTGTGGTAGAATACTTGGCATATGGTATTGGATGAAGTGATTGTTCTTGTATGATATCCTACTTGATTTTCCATACTTATGGCTATGAACACACGAAATATAAGATATCTAATCCATCATATGATAGCACTAAACTCTTTGGTAGTACAGTGCATTGAAGTGATCTGAACCTCTTTGGTAGTAGATCACATGTGTTAGATCTCAAACTCTTTGGTAGTAGATCACATGTAATATGATCTCAAACTCTTTGGTAGTAGATCATAAGGCCTAAAAAAAATCAAAGCCCTTGGGGGCAGATGTACAAGATATATGATGGAAATGTGCTTAAAATATGTGTTCTCTTTTGTTAATGAATATCTTTGTGCAAGTATACGCTTTTCTTATATTTCTTTATATTGCCAAGTATTAGTTTTATCTTATTGCCAAGATATGATGAGAGGTATATAAAAAGACACGTAGGCGTACTCAGTACAATATTCATGAAATATTGTGCTGATGTGTACCGCATGTAATCTTTTGTTTAGGTTGTGGTTATGCTCTTGAAGATCCAGGATAGTTGAGAGTTGTGTGGTGAGCTGATGTACAGGTGGACCTGTTGTCTTAAGATCCTGTTGTTTAGCTGTAGCATATGTATATGTATAAGTTTGCTATTCAATATGTAATATCAAATGTTGTAACAATTCATGTTGTAATTATATGTTGAATGGTGAACATGTGTTGTGGTTTGTTTATTGTTCATGTATATGTGCTATTGATTGTTTCCTTATGACTTCCTCTGATTTTCTTCTTCTTAGCCTCGTGTGGGATGTTTAAATTGGGATTCTCGCTGAGGTGAGGGTTTCAATTTGGACGTCACACATCAGATTAAGTTTTAGAAAATCTAGGGACGTCACAAACACTATCTCTAATCAGCAAAAGAACTTTCTTATTTCTAGAGTCACTAGAAAAGAAATTGAAGATGTGATCAAAGACATTAAAACTGATAAGGCCCCTGGCCCGGATGGGTTCAATGGGTTATTCTATAAAAAAGCTTGGGATGTCATTGGTGATGATGTGTGTGATGTTTTCTTTGAATTTTTCAATAATTACAAGATGCTTAAAGAAGCTAATAGGAATTTCTTAACTCTCATATCCAAAGGTATTGATTCTAGTGATATTAAAAATAGGAGACCTATTGCATTATGTAATGTTTTTTAAAAATAATTTCCAAAATTCTTTCTAATAGGCTTCAAGGTGTTCTTCCTTCCATTATTTATATATCTCAATGTGCCTTTGTTAAAGATAGGAGTATTAGAGATTCCACTTTGCTTACCAATGAAATCCTAAGTGATTTCAAAAAGCCGAACTCTCCTGATAGGATGTGCATCCAAGTTGATATTTCTAAAGCTTATGATTCTCTCAAATGGTCTTTTCTCTTCTCCATTATGCATCGTATGGGCTTCCCTTCTATTTGGATTAATTGGATCAGGGAGATTTTTTCTTCTACATCTTATCAAGTTCTTATCAATGGTGAACCTTCAGACATCATCAAACCTTCAAATGGGGTAAGGCAGGGGGATCCTATTGCTCCATATCTCTTTGTTATTGGTATGCAGGGTATTTCAGAGCTCTTTCAAAAGGATGTTCATGCTGGTGATATTACTCCTATTGCTTCTTCTAAAGATTTGAACATCTATCATCTTATATTTGTGGATGATCTTATGATTTTTTCTAAAGCTAGTATTGATGATGCTAAAGCTATTAGAGATGTGCTTGATTCCTTTGCGGTCTCTTTTGGTCTTTGTGTTAATTATAAAAAGAGCTCTACCATTTTTAGCAAACATGTTAACATTAGTCCCATCATTGAGATTACCAAAATTAAAGAAAGTTGATTTCCATCGAAGTATCTTGGCCTTCCCTTGTTTTCTGGTAAGCTTTCTAAAAGGCTTTGTGGTTCCTTGGTGGATAAGTTCAAACTGAAACTTGACTCATGGAAGTCTAAGTTATTTTCTATGGCTGCCATACTGGAACTCATTAAATCCACTCTCTCGAATATGCACTTGTACTGGGCTTTTTCCTTTCCAATTCCTAGCTCTATGTTAGATCATATTGATAAACTATGTAGAGATTTCCTTTGAGGTGAGACTGATATAAAAAGGAATCTTCATCTCCTCAAATGGGATAAAGTTACTGAGCCTAAGAAAGATGGAGGCCAGGGAATAAAAAAGCTCAAGGATGTCTCTAGAGCTTGCCTTATTATCAATGCATGGAACATTGCAATCAAGAAAGACACTCTTTTGTTAAGTGGATTAATGACAAATATCTGAAGAAGTACTCCTTTTGGAACATCAATGAATACTCTAATCACTCATGGATGTTTAACAACCTCATTCGAGTTAGAGAACAGATTTTGAAGCATGTAAAGTTTGTAATTGGTGATGGCAATTGTATATCTATCTAGCAGGATCCTTGGTGTAGATATAATTTTATGAGTTATTATGTGGGCAGAGGTTGTATTATCAGATCTGGTATTCGTTGGAATGCTAAGTTAAATACTATCATTGTTGAGGGTAAGTGGAGTATGCCTAAACCCAACAATAGGGGTTAAGTTGATATTCTCAATGTGGTCAATTCTATTGCTATTCGCCAGAGTCAAAAAGATTGTATCTCTTTTGGCTGCTTAAAGAGTGTTAATCTTCACGAAGTTTGGGATATCATAAGAACCAAGACTGATAGTAGTTTTAACTTTGATTGGATCTAGAAGATAAATACTCATAAGCGAGCCATTCTTCACTTATGGAAATCTAGACATAACAAGCTTCCAACCTCTGACTACTCATGAAGGAGGGGCCTTTGTCTTGCGTCCATGTGTTTTTTGTGCTCTAATGTCTATGAAGATACCAACCATATTCTCTTCTGTTGTAGCTTTGTAGAGAAGATCTGGAATCTTTTCAATCTCCCTATGCCCAAGTCATGGGTTGATGTTGAAAATATTCCTGGTTCTAAGTTGAAGTGTCTGATGAGCCTTGTATACTATCAATGTTGGGTTGAAAGAAATTATCGAGTTCATGATGATACGCATAAAAATCTTGAGCTGATTTCTAAAGTCATTAGAGATGATCTAAATGGTTCTTTTCCTGATGATGGTTAAGTTGTCTGGTTGTGATCTAGCTATAATTCTTCTACTAGTTTTCTAGGTTCCAGTGATAATGTGGTACCCGTGAAGTTCTCATCTGCTTTAAGGCTAGTTTTCCTTGTTTTCATGATGGTCCTGGTGGTTTCTGTTGGTCTTCTGTAGGCTTCTTGTGAGGTGTCCCTGGGTTCTTGGTTTGCTGCCTTGGTGATGGGCTTGAGCTTACCCCGTCTGTGAATGGCAGGGCTTTCTTTCTTTCATACTTGTGTTTTTTCTGATGGTTGATGTAGGTGGTTTTTATCTCTTTTGAAAGTGGCAGACTCTTCTTATCTTTTCTTGAAGTTCTTATGTAGATAGCAACTTTCTTCTGAAGTTGGGGGTTTCTGAAATGTTGTTTTGCTTGTTAGCTTGAACTGGCTTCTTGGTTTTGTCCTTAACCGGTTTCTAGTTGCATTTAGTTTGAAGCTGTTGTTTTGTTTTTGTCTACTGATAATCTTGATTGTTACCCCCTTCTTAGTCGAAGTATGTAGTTGCTTATGCCAGAACTCTGGGTTGTTTTGGATGACTTCTCCTTGGTACTGGTGTGCTCGGCCTGAGCTGTTGGTTATCTACTTTCACAATGATCAAGCCCTTTGTTGATTTGCTTTTTTTGTGTTTGGAGCTCTTGCTGGGTAGTTGGCTTTGTCTCGATGGATTGATGCTACGGCTTGTTGCCATATGTGAGATTTTTGAAGTTTTTGGTGGGCTTCTTCTGCACTCAGTGTTTGTTTCTGGATTAGTGATGGTCGAGTCCCCAAATTTGGGTGTCAACGCTCCCCTCTCACTAGTTCATCTCCTGTCTAATGGTTGGTTTGGTAGTGAGGCCTCTTTTTTGTTTTGATGATAGTAACATGGCTGAGTGGTTGAGTATGTCTAAAGATGGTTGGTTCTGGGATTTTTTCTTTGGAGTGGCTGGTTTTTTCACTCCTTTCTATGCTTCTTGCTCTTCTTTGCTCCCCTCTCACTTTTATAGTGATGGTTGAGTCTGGTTGTTCTTGGTTCTTTTCCTACTGAGGTAGTTGGTAGATGAGAATGGTTGATGGCTATGGCTTGTTTGGTAGATGTTGTGCTTCTACCTCTCTTTCTCCCCTCTCACTTATATAGTGATGGTTGAGTCTGGTTTTTGCTGTTTGCATGCCTTCTTTTGAGATGAGTAGTGTTTGTTTGTTTAGGCCTAATTGGTAGCTGGTGCTTCTATTTCTTCTTATTCCCTCTCATTTTTTTGTGGTTGCCTTTTCGAAGACTCTTCTATTGATGGTGAGCTAGCCTTGAGAGAGTGATGGTTGTGGTTGGATGACGAATTGTGTTGGAAGGCTGTGAGGGTGTTGATGGCTTCTTTGGTCTTGGTTGGTCCTCTTCTTCTTCTATGATTGTTGAGATGAAGATTGGTGTCATTTTTGATGTAGGTTCTGGTGATGGTAGTTGTGCATCTTGTTCCTTTTTCTCCTCTCTCACTTTAGTAGTGATGGTAGAGTCTTTTCTTATCTCTTCTTTTTTGGTTCCTTGAAGCTTCAAGCCACTTGTATGATTGAGGCTCCTTTATCTGATGTTCTCAATCGTGGACTCATTTTTTTACATTTTCTGATGTAAAGATAGAAAGATAGTTTCTTTTTTAGTTTATTCTTGTTTGGGGATCAACAAGCATCGTACAGTTACACAAACAAAAATTGAAAAAAAGCAAAAGGAGTTTTGACCGACCAGAAAAAATAAAAAATAAACATCTTTGTTATATTTTTTTATAACTACCAAGTATTAGTTTTATCTTATTTCCAAGTCATAGTAACAAGAGGTATATAAAAGATATGTAGGCACACTCAGTACAATATTCTTGAATATTGTGCTGACGTGTACCACGTGTAATATTTTGTTTAGGTTGTGGATATATTCTTTTGAAGAACCAGGATAGTTGAGAGTTGTCTGCCGAACTGATGTACAGGTGGACCTGTTGTCTAGAAGATCCTATTTTAGAATGTAGTATGTGCATATGTAAAAGTTTATTATTGAATGTGTAATATCAAAATGTTGTAACAATTCATTATGTAATTATATGTTGAATGGTGAGCTTGTGTTGTTGTGGTATGTTTATTATTCATGTGCACGTGCTACTATTGTTTCCTTCTGACTTCCTCCGATCTTCTTCTTATTATCCTAGTGTGGGGAGTTTAAATTTTAGTCTCACTGAGATGAGGTTTCAATTTGGACGTCACACATTAGATTAAGTTTTAGAAAATATGGGGACGTCATGGGTGGTATCAGAGTATGAAAAATTACAAAGTCTGGAATTTGCTCATTATTCAACTCAAACTAAAGAAAACCTTGAACATAATAATATTTAGGGTTATATTAGTTGTCTATTAGAGACTAGATCTAACTTAGCCTCTAGGTTAGAACCTACATCTCTGAGAACTAGGTCTTAACTAGTGCTTGTTTTATAGAAGGTCCTAAGATGTCATTCTTTCCTTATAATGCGGTAGGTAGTATGAGACGTTAGATTATTTAGAAATGATGTGCATCAAGGGAAGAGAAACCCTAGACATATGGCACTCATTATCTAGAGAAGCTATACTAGTCTACACTTAATTCTCACCCCTTTAATTAGGTGACATGACACTAGAATCTCTACTATGTGTGGAACACTCATTTTGTGGATTTGGTTTTTGATTCCAACCGGATCAAACCTCGATAGTTTTTTTTGTGACATGTTTTATCGAAGAAAAACTATATAATATTTTATTATATATGTAAATATTACAAAAATGTGTCCCCATACATGTACGAGTAGGTGGTGGTCATGCAACCTAATTGAAAGTGAGTGGCATCAGTCTAAAAGAGAGTAGTTTTAGATTAGATGTCTAGAGCCTTGTTTATATAAATGATATATGGAATAGATGAAATATGTTTAGATGATAAGATCTAATCCTTATATAGATGATATAAGATGAATTGTGATGATATATGTTTGTCTTTGAGGACCTAAGTTTGGATTTGAGGTTTTGAGATAAGTTTTATTATGCAAGTATGTGAGCTTTTCTAAGATAAGCTAAGATAGGACAAGTTGTGAGTCAACTTGATCCTCAAGATCTTTTACAAGGGAGGATCTCTAGTATTAGGACCAGTTATAGGGTTAACTCCAGAGAGAGTCAGACCTAGATTGATAAGTATAGAGAACCTAAACTCCAAGATATGAGAATTATGAGAAATATGTGATATGATGTGTTTTAAACTAGAATACTACTGAGTGATTAATTTGTGTTGCATTATGCATGATTCCTCTAGTCTCGTTGAACCCTAGATGTCCTTGGGAGGACCAAACCCTAGAGTCAGAGAGAGGTTGTCTATATAGGAACATGTGAACATAAATATGAGTACCTACCATATAGGTGAGGGAGAGAGAGTCCCAATACCCTAGAGGAGGTAAATGTGTTAGTTGTTGTAATGCCTCAAGCTTGGGTTTATGGTACCTTGAAGGAATTTCGTGGTTGCATATATAAAAGAGTTCTGGATAAGCATGTCTCATGGGTATAAATCCTATGAAGTTAATGTCATATCATGTTTTGGTTTGTGCTTATGTGGCTAGATCTTGTGAAGTTGATCACTAGTTCCAATGAGGTAGATATGAGAACCCTAGACTAACAAAGGAAGACAAAGTTTGTCAATGTATGATATTCATAGAGATGAGTGAGCTGAGAGAGACTGAGCATGACACTACCCTCATGTTAGGGGTCAAGAGAACCTCAAATGGATTAGATAAAGTTCTAATATATGTTTGATAAGACACTTGTGTAAGTTTGTTGAGCACAACCCTAATATAATATAGGTGTTTGTGACCTAATATTGAGATTTCATATGTAGATATGACATGATTAAAAACCCTAGAAATGCTTTAGATATAACTCTCTATATATGGTTAGCCATATACATGAATAGAAATTATCATGTGATATAGTTGGTTAATCAAATGATGAAGTAACTAATAAAGTTTGTGAATTAGTGTGAAAAAAAATATGAGACCATATTAATAAACATTGAATGTGGTGTCAATGTTAGTGCTTAATGAAGATGGTGAATATAATCTAAAAGTGATACGAAATGCCATATGATAGATAAGGTGCTAATCTTAGTGCTTTATAAGTATGATGAATGTGGATTAAAAAAATCACCAACTAAAGTTGATGGAACCCTTAATGCTTGGGTAAAATGAGGATCTAAATCCTAAAATGTGAAATATGGCATGGCATAACCTAAACATGGTAAATATGTTATATGGTGATTTGTTCACAATAGATGTTTTAAATCTCCTAGAAGGTATAGATATAGTTTTGGAGCTTCTATTTGTATGTTTTACATAGGGAGGTGCCCTACATGTGGATATAGACTTTTTGATTTTTCCAGGGCATAAGGAATGGCTTAATTTTGATGATGAAATTTCTTTTCAGATGTATATGATTTGATGGATTGGGTTTTGACTTAATTTCAAGGGAAAAATTTATTATAAGGTGTGTAGGACGTGTTGTGGCGAACTTTTGGAGTATTTGAATACCTAATGATATAAGTGAATTCATGTATTTAAGTTATTTAAATATTTACAAGTGATTTTATAAAACATGGATGTTAATTGGTGTGGACATCATGATTATGATTCATAAGTTTTATGACTTTTTATGAAGTGTATTGATTGGTCAATAGTGTTGTTTTGATATCAAAGTTGGACGGTATGTAACTTGACTGATTAGAAAACTATGTCCACATCTGTGATATTTAGATATTTTTCAAGAATTATAAGTGGTATTATGGTGACACTAGTACGAGTTGTAGTGATCATTGTAGACATGTGCCATACTAGTTTGAAGTGCCACGGATTGGCATAGTGGGTTCTCTAATTCTAACCATTGGATGCAGTGGACCACTAAAAACATATTCTTCCTTGCAAAAGTTATAGTTTATCTTAGATCGGTGAACTCCCACGTTGCCAAGATATCTCTTCATGGGTGGAAAAGTGTATGTAAGTAGACGGTTGTCATCAAATCTTCCAGGAGTGTCATTTTGACGCTCAAAGAATGGCTTTTTGATGCTATTTGGACAAGTAGGAGTCACTATCCCTGGATGTTTATACATTGCGCTTGCAGCTTCGAACATGGAGATAGAGTCTGAGGTAGGAGGATTTGAGCAAGAACAGAAGGAAGGGAAGGTGGTCCTATTAGGTATAGGAAGCTATCAAGCTACCAACATCCCTCTGGTTGTCGATTCCATGGCCAACCAAACTCAAAAACCTGAGATCTAGGCAGAAGTCAGAGAAGGCTTTAGATGCTTCCTCCCTATAGTTAGATGACACAAAGCTATCCAATATGAAACCACATATCTTTTTGAATGACCATATCTTCACCGGGATGTGCAGTACCCCCTCTCTCTTTTATTCCTCCATGGAAGCAACCTACTGGCACCGAGTCCTTGGGTTCACGAAAAGGTGTATTGAGCAGAAATCCAAGTAGTTGAGGATGGATGCATAGAGATTACAAAGATCATGACACTGCAAAGTTATGCTAAAGAGGAGGACTGTCGTCATTGGGGTGAAGAGGAAGACGGACGGTGGTGAAACCCTCAAGCAGCCTGGGAGACCTTCTAGAGGCATGAAGGACTTATGGAGGATGAAATTGATTTGATGAAGCCGCTGCTAGATCTTGCTGGAGATCGTCCTCCACGATGGCACTCGAGTTCAAGGCTAGGGGGAGGGGGAAGGGATGGATTGCACACCAGATCTAAGGCCTGCTGCTACAGCTTTTCGCGACAGGAAAAGAGAGTCACTCAGCAGCTCACACTAATCACGTGAGAAAGAAAGGGGGAAGATCGAGTCTACAGCCCTGAGCCAGAAGGCTAAGATTGAACCGGATGGCTCCAAGCCAAATCAAGCGGGTCCATCATCCCAAATCAATACGTAGAGCCGCTCCTTCTAACATGATGTGTCAGATCCTGATTGGCCCACGAAGGTAAACTAGTGTTTAATTACCCAGAAATATATAGTTCTTCAATAATTCATAGTAATTAGCTCCATTATATGAAAATTATAAATAAGGTACTAAAATTCTCAGAAAAATGAGTAGAACAACATGGAACCCTTACATTAGGATTTTGATGCCCTAATCTCAATGTTATCATGTAAGTTTTGAAATGATTCTTTCATGGATAATAAATATCAAACAATGGCCTTAAATTATGATAAATGTCTATAAATTCATATTCATGTTTATAATCCATTTAATGTTAGTGATTATGATGTTGATGCACGAAATCATGTAATTTTCTCCATATGTCTAATTAGGGCTAATGACCCTAATTTATATGCAATAATTACAGGTATGTTCAATAAATCTTCAAAAGTCCAGAATATATTCATAATAGCATATGGAACACAATATAAAAACTTTGATATTAGTTAAATTCAAAGAATTCATGTTATTTGAAGATGACCCTTAATACATTGGTTGTAACCCTAATATGAATAATAAATGTAACATAGGGTTAATTTGTGTTATAAGTATATACAACTGAATAATCATATAATGTACTTTAATATGGAATTCATGACAGGTAACATAATCACATATTATAAGAAGAGTAAGACAACAAATAATGATCAAAATATCCTAATGAACCAAGCTAAATCCTAAAATAGAAATACTAGGGTTAAGTTGATGAGAATCTAATGATAGTTTGTGGTCTAGTCTTAATTAGGGTTTGACCAAGGATATAGTTGACCTGAGCAATATGTGATGATTAGATTGTCTTGATCAAGATACCCTTACCTCTTACCTGGATTATTATACAGTATGTTTGTATTATATGTGTAGTAAAATACTTGGCATATGATATTGGATGAAATGATTGTTCATGTATGATATCTTGTTTTATTTTCCATACTTATGGCTATGAACACATGAAACATAATGTATTAGTTCCATTATATCCAAGCACTTCAACTCTTTGGTAGTCAAGTGTTGCAAAATAAAGTACTTCCACTCTTTGGTAGTCAAGTACTTGAAAGTGATCCAACTCTTTGGTAGTTTGATCACATTATGAAATGATCCAACTCTTTGGTAGTCGATCATAAGGCCTTCAGTTCATTCAACCTATGGATGTCAATGCATGGATGATATATGGAAAATGTGCTTAAAATATGTGTTCTCTTTTGTTAATAAACATCTTTGTTCAAGTATATTCTTTTTGTTATATTTATTTATAACTGCCAAGTATTAGTTTTATCTTATTGTCAAGGCATAGTAATGAGAGGTATATAAAAGACACGTAGGTGTACTCAGTATAATATTCTTGAATATTGTGCCGATGTGTACTACATGTAATCTTTTGTTTATGTTGTGGACATATGCTTTTGAAGAGCCAAGATAGTTGAGAGTTATGTGTCGAGCTGGTGTACAGGTGGACTTGTTGTCTAGAAGATCCTATTTTAGAATGTAGTATGTTCATATGTAAAAGTTCATTATTCAATGTGTAATATCAAATGTTCTAACAATTCATTGTATAATTATATGTTGAATGGTGAGCTTGTATTGTTGTGGTTTGTTTATTGTTCATGTCCATATGCTACTATTGTTTCCTTCTGACTTCCTCTGATCTTCTTCTTCTTAGCCTACTGTGGGGAGTTTAAATTGTGGTCTCACTGAGGTGAGGTTTCAATTTGTACGTCACACATTAGATTAAGTTTTAGAAAATCATGTGACATCATAGAAGGTAGTGTCTACATTTTATTTAAGACCAAGCTCATTGGAAAACAAAACTAAATAGGACAAGGTAACTCATGAACTATGGACTTAAGTTGGTCATGGAGGGGTGAACAATAGGGTCTTGTGGTGCTCACAGTTGCATCAAATAGAAGAGAGGAGTGTTATAGTGGTGGTTGTGAAAATGGCCTAGAGAGAGAGTTGAGTGTGACTTTGGGTGTTTTATCCATAGTCCATGAGGGAGGGTAATCCAAGGCTCAATAGATTCGGGAAAGTGAGGAGAGATCGGTGGTTACAAAATGAGCAATAATGAGGAAGAACAAGATTGAGAAACAAAGAATAGCAGGTTGGTTTAGACTCGCGAGAATCACGGATGTAGGAGATGCCATTAGAGCCGTCGGATTAAGAGCAACTAAAGTATTGTCCGTTGAATCATGTGAAAAGAAGGAGAAATTGAAAGTGTAATGTTTGACATTGATAAATGACTGTGACTTTATGTCGAATTGGTGTATTTAATATAGTTGTAATTAACCCTTAATCAAACTATATGAAAAACTTCCGAAATTAAATCGAATGATCAAACATGGTCAAAATGACACCAAATTTCGATCACATGTCACATAAATGGTGTAGATTACTTCTATGCCCTTGGATTTTCATTTTTTCCAATATATGTCTATAAATACAATAAATGTCATTATCTTGAATTATGCACATAAAATTTGTATTGAAATGTAATAACCCTTTATAATTGCTCCCTTTGACTCCAAAATGAGGTGATTAACTTATTACTCACTATTTATATTATTTTTTAACTTCAAATCTCTTGCCTTTCTCTTTTATGTCTTTTAAGCATGATGAATAGTAGGAGAGGGAAAAAGGAAAGCAAAGGCTAATATTCATCCTTTTGAGTTGAGAGCAACACCTAATGCATAGATGAAAGAGAAAACATACATTGGGTCTCATTTTATTCTCCTCACTTGACTATCATTAAAAATATTATATTTATAATCTTTTTGCATTAAGACCCTCAATGAATTTTTATTTAAGTAAAACTACATTCTAAGGCTTAAATTAGTCTAGAAAATTGGGATGTTATTGTCTCTATATGAGTCTCATGACATTATTTCAAATATTTTTAGTTATAATTCTATCCAGTGGAGAGGTTGTGACAAAGAAGATGTAAATAGAATAATCTAGACTAGAATGTCCTTGTACTCTCTCTTTCTCAGGATGGATTGTAGATCATTTTATTCATTGATATACATGTAAGTGATGTAAACTAAATTACAACTGAGCGATTCATCTTGATTTTGGTTTTAATGGAGTCGTATACGATTTGTGGTGATTATATATGTTATCATTAATGTGACATTGGTTACTAAACTAGAAACGTTACTAAGATCTATTATGCTCTTCTAAATAGTATTCAACTAAAAAATTTCTAACAATAGAATGTAGTTTTTGAATTTTTATATTCAACCTATACCCAGTAAGACATACTCTGACATATAGCCAATTAGGGGACATACCCGACCACATATTCAAATGAGATTATAGTGCATTTAACCATATAATTTTTCATAATCTATCTGAGACGTTGGATGTTATCCATTCGATATGAAGCATTATTTTGAATTATAAAAAAAGGTCTTTGGTCAATTACATTTTAAGTTGGCATAGTAGTTTGTTTAATCATTTTATAATGTTAAAAAAATCCAAAACATTAAGGCCCAAGCCCCTGGCTAGTGTAGTGTTGCGTTTGTGCATGTACGGTCTTCCATAACCTCCTTTAGTCCTTGCGAACTAGTATACAATATCCATTCCATGTGTAAGGGTTGATCCCATCTTTGATGTAGGCAATGTGGGACTGAAGAATCCCCATACCACATTTCACACTACTCTAGACCATGGTATTATTATAAATCTTATTACATGATCCACATATAAAATATACCTAATCTGGATGTGTTGCATCCTAAGGACATAATTGAGATCCTTCTTCTTAGCGGAGGAGTTGGCTCCTTATAAAGGGGGTCCAAATGAAAGTAGCATTTACTTTTGTATTGTCCTATTTATATCAAATTTATTTTGATGTAGTAAACCATATCAATCAACTGTATAGTCAGATAAAAAAAAATCAACTGTATAGTCAGATCAAGAGAAGTGTAAGAAAATACATTCATCCATGTAGTGGCGTAAGCATACATGATGAAGATTTTCACATATACAATAGTCTGCAAAATAAAAAAATATGTGATATAAAAATAAGCAATCCATTGAGTGCACATATTTAACATAATCATTAATATTGTATTTTACCTAAAATAAACAACTATGAAGATGGAGTTTTAGATAACGTTGTTCTTAATATTAAAGGGAAAATAACAAAATCAACTTGCTTAAAATACAAAACAAAGAATAACATGTACCCCACATAATGAATTTTGACATGTGCCTACAAAGAAATATGAGTGTGGAAAACTACAACAAGATAAAGAGATTCATATTTTGTCATGTGAAATGGATGTGATTAATATGCTAGACGCATTATTTAGACTAAACAATGCAATGAGAAAATAACATGAGTACATGTTTCAATATAGTAACACAAAATAGGCATGTAGTTGAATCCAATATTGGTTTTTTTTTTATTTATATTACTTTCAAGGGTGGAACCAAAGGGGGGCAAGTAGGGGTCACCCCCCAAAAAAAAAATACAGTATATATATGTATATATACATATATTTATAAGGTTATATTCATAATATATATTATGTATACCAGATACTAGTCACAAACATAGGTTTGGTAGACTGATCTGTAGTTGTTACCATATCCAAGAAGTATTGAGTTCAAATCCTTATATGTGCATTATTCATTTTTTGCAATAAATGCAGTTGGTATATATATTCACTTTGATACAATGAAACACATAACTTGACTTGTGCAGCAGTTAACATATTTGTTGTTGTACTTCCGATCTTATATTGAACATCTAAAATTTTTTGACCACCCCAACGACCAGCCCTTCCAAATCCGCCACTGCTGTTCTTCTCGACAACAAGAGTGTATCGCCCTTTGCTAAAATATCCTACGAATTTCTGGACCTCTATCCTGGGTAAGTGAAGTGGCTACTAGAAGATTCATCTTCGTCATGTGACGCCACATGTCCGGTCCAGTCGCCGAAGGGGGTGCATTTCAAGTTGAGAAACCCCTCATTGAAAATAGGTGATGATTGGGTAAACCAATAAAAAATTATTGAATCAGAAAGAAAAAAATCTTTTATGCAGCATCTGTATCTCCCGGTTTCAAGGACGATGATACCCTTGACATCCATTCGAAATAGAGCTTGGAGCCTGGGGAAGGAGGAACATAAATGCTGGTGGGGTTTGATTTTCATTATAATAGAGCTTTGGGATGCAATATTATACGGCTCCCGACTCCTGAGGACGGAGACACCAACTTTTGCTTGCCGCGTGAATGCGGCTGCTGCCTCTCTCCCACGAACACTGTCCGTCAACAGAGCCTTTAAGGTGCTCAATCAGAGAGAAGAGCAGCTTGGGACGTGCGGTGTGGTTTAAGCAGACATTTATCTTCATAATTATTTGACCTGACAAGCAGCTCACCTCCACTTGCTTGATGGAGAAGGTTAGAGCTGTAGCAGGGTTGCAGGGGTGACAGACCCAACATGATAGTCCTGCTGAACTATGCAGTAACCATTCAGTGCGACGCAATGTAAAGTGCTTAGGATCTTGATCCAGAATCCACTAGTTTCTTCTGCACCACTCGTGTTGTTTCTGAGAGATTGTTCTCTAATAAACGCTGATTGTCGATCAACATGTTAGACGGCAAGTCGCTTGCTAGCTACTTACCCAGAGTGAGAATTTCTTGCAACCAGAGATGGGCTCTTGGTGGCAGTTGCTGGTTATTGCGGTGGACAAAACTAAAATGTAAAACGGGAGTGGTTTCCACTCAAGCATTTGGGAGATCAACAAGACTCGTTCGCGATTGTTAATCATTTTGGGCCGCTTCTGATGGTTTCATGAAATGCTTCATGAATCCAGTTAGGGCCCCACTTGTTTGGATACATAAGGTTATGAGTTGATATTTTTATTGTAATCTTAATAGTAGTTGAAGAAAGAAGATATCGCCTATCAATATAAGGTGAATAGGGAAGATCAATACGATAGGCATGGCTCGCCAACTCATGGTCATTGTGTCGTTCTTATGCGTTTGCTTCTCGGTCCCAGAACTTCTTTATCACATACGGAGTGCGACGTTACCCGGACGGCCTTCAGCTTCTGCGTATCCACCATAGGTGGGGAGGACGTCAATCCGGATCCAAAGTGTTGCATTGGAGTCCACGATGTCCTAGACATGGCGCCTGATATACCTGAACAGCATAGGATTTGTGTTTGCCTGAAGAAGATGCTCGTCTATGCTGGCATCTCAACAACAACTCCCGATGTTGACATCGCTTCCTTGTGCCGTGTTGCTGCTGGAAATCGAACCAAGGCAATCCCAACCAGCACTCGTTACCGGTGCCCGTAGTTTGATGGTGTTATCGAACCAGTATAGCAGTATCATATGCCGGCCTAGCTTAGTATATAGGTGTTGCCTCTCTGCTTTGATGTTTCAAAACTCGTAGTAATGACAAGTTCTTATTTATTATTTTTTCGTTGTGTATGCCCATTAGTATATATGACAATGATATATTCTATAAAAAAAAGAAGGAAAGAAGATGGCTCTCTATGTGTGACACGTTATTATTTGGAAACAGTCGGAGGCAGTTATAGAATATATCACTGATTTATTAAAATAACTAATATGTGTTTATACACACTCTTATACGTATACAATGTTTGCCCCTAAATTTTAATCGTTCATGAGCGTGGATTCTCTAATTAACCTACTTTATTTTAAATGCAAAGTCTACAATACCCAATATGGTAAACTTCTTACCATGCAAGTATGTATTAGAAGTGTTAGGAATTGTGGTGGACAAGTGACGGTGTTCTGTAAAACTGAAGGCGTGAAGAATAACCATCCACGATTGCATTCAACTAGTGTGCCTTTTGAGTCAGACTTTACTATGTTCCTATGGGCTACAAATCAGTGGGAGGCAGTTAAAAAGATTGGGGAAAAAATAGGCAATGTAAAATCCGTTGAGAATGAGAAAAAAGGCCCTTAGGATTTGCTGTTACTGGTTAAGAAATAAACACGCTGCACCTCATTCTGGATGACACCACGTATTACATGAATCAAATCCCCACCCAACCCTCCGATGGGCAGGGACACATGCAAATGGATGAGAATAGGAGTAGCCTGCTCCTTACAAATTCAGGAACAACAAATCTCGACTCGAGAAAAGGGTGGTCAAAGGTGCACCGTCTGATAATCGAAATGAGGATAAATAACCCCGTTAAACAATTTCATAGAGTCAAGCATAGATGGAAGCATCGTGGGTGTGGAGATCAAATATGAAGATTGCCGATATTCTATTTCAAATGTGGTCTGGTAGAACAAACAACTCAAGATTGTCTAGCAGAAAAGGAAGGGGAGGATGAAACACAAAGCTTGTGGGGTTAGTGGCTTAGAGCATCGCCAAGAAAGCAAAATACAATGCCAATGTGGGGGGCTGCTATGAATAATCTCAAAGAGGCATATTCCAAAAAAGATGTAAGATGAAGGACGGCCAAGCTTTAACAACCCGTGACATAGGAAGGAATAAAGAAAGCATGAAGGAGAGGCTGACCCCGAAGTGGTGAATGTTAGCTTTCTAAACCTTGGCGCTATGCTCTGTCTAGTTTACTCTGTTATTTCTTTCAGTAGTATGCAATCGTGTGACCTGTACACAAATCGTGTGACCTGTACACGAGGCATCAAGTTCAGAGTCTAAGTCATAGTGTTGCAGCCGTTGGCTCCGCATCTGGCTCGGGTTGTGGGTTGGCACAGCTATGAACGGGTCGTGATGTGGCGTTAACGGAGCCAGTCGAGTCATGGGGCTCACCATGACCATCGCGGGATGGAGCGAGTAATATGGATCGTGGTGAGCTTATCGGCCACTACGACCAAGTTTATTTCTCTCGAATAAATAGAAGAAAGAACCACAGAAAAGTTGTAAGTCGAGCAGCACCAAACCAAGTGTTTCGTTGTATTCATCGTTCTTCTCCTTCTACTTTTCGTCTACTATGATCACGTGTGTTTTAGTAGGTGATTGCCTAACATTTGGTATCAAAGCCGTTACGATCGACCTGTGATCAATGGCGTTCAATGGGGACATGACTCCTACCACTCGGGACTCCGGCATGACACAGTGGACACAACTCACATGCACCAATTATGACGAATGGGTGCTTGTTATGCAGGTTATGCTGGAGGCGAGGGGACTCTGGGTAGTCGTGCACACCGGGACGTCAGAGCGAGAGCTAGATCGCCGCGCGATGGAAGCCCTCCTCCGTTCGGTGTCACCGGACATGATCCCCACACTGACGGGGAAGGCAACGACACCGGAGGTGTGGCAGTCTCTGAAGACGATCCACGTTGGCAGCAACCATGTCAAGAAAGCCAAGGCGCAAACGCTGCACAAGGAGTACGACCGACTCGCGTTCCGCGACAGTGAGGGCGTGGATTCTTTCTCCATGCGCCTCAACGCGGTGACCAGCGCACTGTCCACTCTCGGCGACACCATTGACGAGGAGAAAAGGTACTCAAGTTCCTAGCGGTGGTTCCTAAGCGCTACAGCCAGATCACGCTAGCCATTAAGACCCTGCTCGTCGTCGACACCCTCACTGTAGAAGATCTTACCGGAAGGTTCAAGGTGGCGGAATTCCATGATGACACTGAGAACATAGGCTCATTGGCGAGCAGAAAGCTGCTCCTTACTGAGGAGGAGTGGCTCGCCCGGACAAAGGCAGATGGCGACTTGTCAACCGATGGCAGATCGAGCAGCGGGCAATAGAAAAAGTGGAAGAAAAAAAGGACACATGCACGTCTCCTTCCAAGGGAGGCGGTAACGGCTCCAACGATGGCGGCATCGGTTCCGACAGTAGAGGCACGACCCGAGAAGATAAGTGTCTCTACTGCGGCAAGTCCGGCCATTGGGTGCATGAATTAATGCCGTAAAAAATAGAGGGACGAGGCTCATCTAATCCAAACGGAGGACGATGACGAGCCCTCACTATTGATGGCCCAAGTATGCTCCCTCATCGCACCGGCCGTTGGTGCCGGCTCGAAGGCGTCGATCTACCTGAACGAGGAGCAGGTCAACTTGGGTCAGCCCAAGGACACCGAGGAGGGCGTGTGGTTCCTCGATACTGGCGCAACCAATCACATGACTGACAACCGAAACGTCTTCTCCGAGCTTGAATCCACGGTCATCGTCAAGGTGAAGTTTGAAGACAGGTCTGTGGTGAGCATAGAGGGACGTGGAACCGTGCTCTTCTCATGTTTCAATGGGGAGCACGAGGCCATCTCCTCTGTGTATTACATACCACGCCTGCACTCAAATATTATAAGCCTCAGCCAGTTCGACAAGAACGGGTGCCAAGTGCTTATAGAGGGCGGCATACTACGGATTCAAGACACACAACGACGACTCTTGGCGAGGGTGAAGCGTGGCGGAAATAGACTCTACATCCTCAAGCTCCAGATCACGCGGTCGGTGTGCCTCTCCGCTCAAGCCTCCGATAGCAAGGCCTGGACCCGACACTCCAGATTTGGGCACCTCAACTTTGAATCGCTTCATCAACTAGCTCGGGAAGGCATGGTACATGGTCTCCCTCACATCGAGCATGTTGATCAAGTGTGTGAAAGCTGTCTGGCAGGCAAACAAAAGAGAGCGTCTTTTCCAGGCATTGCCAAGTACCACGCAGAGAACCTACTCGACATTATGCACATCGATCTATGTGGTCCCATAACGCCTCCGACATGGAGCGGCAAGCGCTACTTCCTCCTTCTGGTGGACGATGCAAGTCATTTCATGTGGCTTGTCCTCCTGAAGTCGAAGGACGAGGAGTCAGAGGCTATCAAGCGTGTCAAGGCGGTAGAACTCGAGTCCAGGTGCAAGTCACGCACGCTGTGCACAGACAGGGGAGGAGAGTTCAATTTGATGGCCTTCAACGACTACCACGCTGAG
Source organism: Alisma plantago-aquatica (assembly GCA_963693085.1). Classification (NCBI taxonomy): domain Eukaryota; kingdom Viridiplantae; phylum Streptophyta; class Magnoliopsida; order Alismatales; family Alismataceae; genus Alisma; species Alisma plantago-aquatica. The sequence goes on along the minus strand of OY856414.1, from coordinate 715,440,359 downwards.
TTGGGAATTCAGCAACACCTGACGGCTCCCTATTCGCCGCAACAGAACGATGTTGTCGAGTAGAGGAATCAAACCATCATCGCCATGGCTAGAAGCCTCCTGAAGGCACGACACATTCCTGATGAATTCTGGGGGGAGGCGGTCACCACCCGGTCTACATCCTCAACCAGTCTCCGACACGTAGCTTGGAAAAAGGTGACTCCATCTCAAGTATGGCACGGGAAGAAGTCGAATGTGCACTACTTTCGAACCTTCGGATGCATAACACATGTGAAGACGGTCAAGCCAAATCCCAAGAAGTTGGATGACAGGAGTACTCCCATGGTGATGCTTGGATATGAGGTGGGCACCAAGGCTTATTGCGTCTACGACCCTGTCGCCGATCAAGTTCATGTCACACACGACGTCGTCTTCGATGAAGTGACCAAGTGAAATTAGGGAGGAGATGCCAACGCTTCAAGCCATCGTGGTGAAGGTAACATCGGTGGTTTCACTATTGAGAATGAAGCTTACCATGTGTCAGGCAGTGTTGATGCTCCAGGAGATGGGAGTGCGACTCCTGACATGGTCGACGCCGCCTCGCCAGCAACACCCGTCGAAGCAGACCTGCCTGGTGGGCGTCTACGTTTCGTGACCCCGTCAAGAAACCTCGTGGACATGCTTGATGCGACAGCTGATCCCAAAGAGCCACACCGCTTCTGTACACTAGCAAATGTGTACAAGGTTGGTGTAGTCGAGGATCTCGTTGAGGAAGATTTGCATCTTCTTGCTGCAGAGGAGTCGAGTACCTTCATGGAGGCAGAGCAACATACCTACTGGCATCGTGCGATGCTAGAAGAGATGGCTGCAATTGAAGGGAACAAGACTTGACGCTTGGTTGATCTCCCACCCGGTCATTGCCCATCAGCCTAAAATGGGTGTACAAGGTCAAGAAGGATGTCGCCGGCAACATCGTGAAGCACAAGGCGCGTCTTGTGGAGAAGGGGTATGTACACCGCTAGGGTGTCAATTTTGATGAGGTTTTCACCCCTGTCACATGACTGGAGTCTATACGGCTTCTGCTAGCTCTTGTCGCACATGAGGGGTGGGTCGTTCATCATATGGATGTGAAGTCTGCCTTCCTCAACGGAGAATTCGAGGAAGAGGTCTATGTTGTGTAGCTGCCGGAGTGCGTCAGCGACGACCAGGAGGGAAAAGTTCTTAGGCTTGACAAAGCTCTGTACGAGCTATGTCAGGCTCCCCGTGCATGGAACACAAAGCATGATCGATGCTTGATCACTCTCAGTTTTAACCGTAGTGTTTCAGAGCATGTGATCAACGCACGAGGGAGTGCATCATCATGTCTTCTGGTGGGTGTGTATGTTGATGATCTGGTCATCACCGGAAGTGACAAGGAAGAGATTTCCAAGTTCAAAACTGAGATTAAGAACCTTTTCTAGATGAGTGACATGGGGCTTCTAAGCTTCCATCTTGGAATCGAGGTTCATGAAGATGAAGAAGGGATATCGCTGAACCAAGCGGCGTACACTGCGGAGCTACTCGAGAAGTGCGGCATGACGGGCTGCAACCCCTGTCATGTGCCCATTGAACCTCACCTCAAACTCAGCAAGGAGAGCACAGAAGAGCTGACAGATGTCACTTCTTATCACAACATTGTTGGCAGTCTTCGCTACCTCATCCACACCCGGCCAGATATTCCATATGTTGTTGGGTATTTCTCTCGCTTCATGGAGAGGCCGACGGTCAAGCACCTCGCGACAGTCAAGCACATGCTACGTTATGTGACAAGCATGCTTCGCTTCAACTGTAGGTACTCAAGAAAGGGAGAAGATGGCTTCTGGCTGATCGAATTCTCGGATAGCGACATGGATGGTGACGTGGATACACGCAAGAGCACAAGCGGTGTAATGTTCTATGCCGGCCAGGACCTGGTGAGTTGGCAATCCCAGAAGCAGAAAGTAACCACACTTTTGACGTGTGAGGCAGAGTATATTGCGGCTACCACGACCACCTTCCAGGGAGTGTGTTTGGCTCGTCTTCTCACCGATCTGAAGAATTCTAAACTAGAGAGCGTGAAGTTGAAGATTGATAACAAGGCGACAATCTCTCTGAACAATAACCCGATGTTCCACGACCGTAGCAAACACATTGACACCAGGTATCACTTTATTCACGAGTGTGTTGCAACTGGGAAGATCGAAGTCGAGTTCGTCAGGACTGAAGGGAAGCTCACTGATATCTTTACAAAAGGTCTCAGGCGCATGAAATTCTAGAAATTGCATGCCAAAAATTGGTATGACTGAAGTGGAGCATGCACTCAATGTTTAGGGAGTGATTTGTTAGCTTTTTAAACCTTGGCGCTATGCTTTGTCTAGTTTACTCTATTATTTCTTTCAATAGTATGCAATCATGTGAACTGTACATGAGGCATCAGGTTCAGAGTCTAAGTCTTAGTGTTGTAGCAGTTGGCTCTACATCCGACTCGAGTTGTGGGTTGGCACATCTATGAACGAGATTCGGCGTTAACGGAGCTAGTCGAGTCATGGGGCTCACTATGACCCTCACAGGATTGAGCTGAGTAATATGGATCATGGCAAGCTTATCAGCCACTACGACCAAGTTTGTTTCTCCTGAATAAATAGAAGAAAGAACCACAGAAAAGTTGTAAGTCGAGCACCACCAAACCAAGTGTTTCATTGTATTCATCGTTCTTCTCCTTCCACTGTTCCTATACTAAGATCATGTGTGTGTTAGTAGGTGATTGCCAAACAGTGAAATCTTTCTCAATTGAAACTACAAAGGCACGACTCTAGTGGGGGTCCCAACTGTGATAGGGAGCAAGATATAGAAGTGGATAAATCTACAGTTGAGAAGGTGTGTAATACCTGCTCCAGCAAGACAACACAACCTACAGGTGGGGATAAGAAAGTTGCTACCCCTCTTATTAAAAGCTTTGAATAGGAAAAGGTGAACAACATCAGAGGAGTTTGAGCTCAGCTACCAATTACTTCTGTAGTGAGGCCCGAACAATAGGAGGGCATTAGTTACAAAAACCACACAGAAGAAAAGAGTGGCTACAAGCTGTCTAAGAAAAAGATATTGAATAGCACGTAGAAATAGAGAAAAAATGGGGTTAAAATTAGAAGACTTATGAGAAGCCAGGAGGATGAACTAGGAAAATGCATTGGCCCCTCAAAGAGAAAGAAAAAAAAAACATCTGTGAGACTGAGTCTGAGGAGATAGATTATAGAAAAATATATGGGGAGAATGTTGCAAGATGTGAAAGTACTACAATGATAAGGGAATCATATTGCCAAGTTGTGGTGGTTGGTTTGAACCAGTATCGTGAAGGCCAATGAAAATTATGAGTCATAATTGTAAAAGATCAGCCAAACTTGACACAATCAATAACCTCCACAAACATTGTAGAGAGGAAAAGCTTGATCTTGTTTTCATCATGAAAACCATGATAACACATATGGATATGGAAGCTACAAGAATTAAAAGCGGGTTCAGAAATGGTATCTACTTGGGGAGAGAAGGGAGAGTAGGTGGTATTGTGACATAGTGGAGGGCTGAATCCATTACAACTACCTCCTATTCTCAACACCAATTCATGGTCGATGTTGATAACTCCAAAAATAGTCTAAGATAGTGTTTTGCAGGGATAAATGGGTGGGTAGATAACAACAGTAAGCCCAAGACCTGGAGTCTTATGTCTATAATTTATAATGAAAGTACATGTCCCATTCTTTTCATAGGAGACTACAATGAGATTCTGATCTACAAGGAGAAGGAGGGAGGGGTGATTGGGGGACAAAGACATATGGAAGATTTCAAAAAGGTTGTGAATGAATGTAATCTTGTGGATGTTACATACGTAGATGATCGTTTCACTTAGCAGAGGGGAAAATTTATTCAAATAATCTTTAAAGAGAGTCTGGATCAGGCATTGGGCTTCTGCCAATGGAATTGTTGATTCCCAGATGCTTGGGTTAAGTTGCTTCATCACACAGGATCAAACCATTCCCCTCTATTCTCAATACACAACAAAGGCATGCCAAGAAATATGGTAGTAAAGAGTTTAGATGCCAAAACTATTGGATCACCAATCTAGAGTGTAAAACTATTGTGGTTGATGGCTGGGGGTCAAAGTAAATAAGCACATTACTACAAAGATCATTCAGTGTGCAACTAAGTTCAAGGATTGGGCAGAGTAGAAGTTTGGGAAAAGTAAAAGGAAAATTAAATCTATTGAGAAGGAGTTGGATGAAGCACAATCAAAACCCTTGAATATTGTGTCCTTTGTGCTATGTAAGAAATTGGGGTTGAGCTTTCCAAGTTTTATAACATAAATGGAACCTATTGGTATTTTAGATCCAGAGTTGCCTATATGAAAAATGGCGATTGAAACACTTCTTTTTTCCAAAAAACTGCCTCTCAACGCAAATAAAAAACAAGATAGATAAACTACTAAACAAGGAGGGAATCTGGGTGGGAGGGGACACGCCTATTGAAGAAGTTGTTGTAGATTACTATAATGATTTTTTTCACTTTTCACCAACTATAAAGCATGCATGAAGCTATTGCCTATATACCCAGTTTTATTACCCAAGAGAGGAACATGATACTCATGAAAGATCCATAAAAGAATGACATAGGGAATGTTCTAATTACTATGCATCCATAAAAGTCCCTGATTGTATGGTTTCCATGTAGGCTTCTTTCACACTTTTTGGGATATTTGTGGAAGTGATGTGGTGAACTTCATTAGAAATTTATGGAGGGATAAGGATGATATAAAGGTCATTAACAAAACTAACATTGTGAATGAATTTCTCCCTATCAGTTTTTGTATTACTTTCTATAAGATAATATTAAAGATTATGGTGAACAAAATGAAGCCTATTCTTGATGTTGTTGTTATTGAAAACCAAAGTGCATTCATATCGGTGAGGCTCATCACCGCCAATGTGTTGACTGATTTTGAGATGTTTCATGCTATGAAGAGGAAAAAAGGAAAAAAGGGGGACAATGGCACTCAAACTTGACATGATCATGGCATATGATCAAGTTGAGTGGCATTTTATACATGATGTGATGTTGTACTTTTGTTTCAGTAAGGATTGGTGTAAAAAATTGAGGGAATGCTACTCAAATATGACTTTGACGAGACTATTTTAATTATTTCAATTGGTCTAGTAACATGGTGTCTTACACCTCGGCTAAATGGGGAAGTTCTTTTGATGTATCTTTGTTTTGGCTGGATGGTTTCCCTAAAACTTGTTTTAGGATTCATGCAATGACTTGAAAAGTAATATATGAGTAGTAGCTTTAAAAAATTCATAGATAATAATGGGATGACAACCATATAATGATTCAATGGGATTTTATTTCCAATATGGTATTAGTTGCCTCTCTATAGTCAAACATGCGTTGTCAACCCCTCCTTCAAGGCAAAGTGCATAGCCATCCCGCCCTCCAAGCAAAGTGCATCGTTATGTCACCTCCCAACACCAAATTATCTCATAATTCTATCAATGGAAAGAGATGTTGTCTCCCCCCTCCTCCTCATGAACCATAGCACCCTTCCTTCATCTTTTCTATCAATATTTGGATCATCCTACAAACTGACAAAATTCATTATTCTTCATGGTGCTTCCTCTTGAACTTCATTGTGCCGCATACAAAGTGCAAGAACATCTTGATAGGTCTTCTCCTCTTAAAGGTTCCGACATGGATATATTTCAGCATATCAGTTCTATCATTGTACAATGGATTTATTCATCCATCTCAAACAATATTGAAACATCCCAACTCAAACAAACAATGATTACATACTAACCAGTGGATTACCAAAAACTATGGGAAATTAAAACCGATTTACAACAAGAACCATAAGATGAGACATATTACATCTGAGCCAACACTTTCCTTTCATAACATATTTTCAAGGTGCTACAACATAATTTCCCATCATCTCATTACATGAAATAACTGTTCCACATGCTGATTTATTACATCAAGGTACATAAGCCAAAAATCATACATCGATCCTCATATAAGAAACATAGGAAACTCTCCTGAAGCCCTGAGTGTATAGGGACGACACATAGGACTCTACTGCTAGACACTATCTATTCCACCAGGTCTGATACCTCTACATATCATTCTCAACTACATGATCTTTATCTCGCCAGGAACATCCACATAAAAAGGTTATTAACCAATGGGGTGAGACACACAGTCCCCGTGAGAAACATAACCCTCTACCAACTTTATTATTATCACAGATAACTGAGTAGATAGTTCAACTAAACAATTGGTAACCACTAACCAGTTATTAAGGGGAAATATGAAGAACATGTATATGAAGACTTATACAAAGACCATATTAGAGCATATGAGAGAGCTTACATCATCCAAGGCCTCAACCAATGTTCTATATTTGTCTTACCACAGATATACTATTCGACTTGATTACAAATTATTATGCCCAGAGGAAGTGAGTCGTACCGCCCAAATCCAACTGATGGTTGTGAAACCCTGATCGGTGCCATACAAGGTCAATGGAAGAGCCGGACTCCATGACCTCAATCTCTTCATGGTCAGTGCATGATATCCAAAGCAGGACCATAGTCTCTTGCTTACGTGACCTCAGTCACAGGGTTAGCTCACGCATGCTACCCTTTCCTCTAGCCCACTTTGGTACAGGTCTCGGTGCTAGTATCCATTGAGCCACAGGCCTGTTCACCGTGCTCCCAAGCCATGAACGCATTCATGCTCTATCACACTGAGCCATGGGCCTATTCACCATGCTCTTATATATATCCTGAGTCTACAATCGAAGTTGCACTCTATTCCTCCTATTTTCATCTAGGATAAGCCCCGCATATTCAACAATATGTGCTCCATGTTAACCCGTAGGAGAACCCATTTCACCATCACCAACTCCTGACAATGATGGATCTATGGCTAGGGCAAACTACATGAAAGGTTCATCTGTAATTAATTAATACATTTTAGGTGGATTGTCAGGGTCAACCAAGTTGTATTATGCAAACCATAAACAATAGTTATAAACATGTAAACTACATAGATTTCCTTATTTTGTGTCACACTGTTACTTTTATTCTCAATTCCATCAACACTATCAGTTTGCCATGGGATATTAATCCCTTATTTCATCACATAGAGCCACTGCCTCTCACAAGGCTTCATCATCATACATCATCATGGGATAGCAATCCCTTATATCATAACTAGAGGATAACACCTCAATCAGGCACTCAACCTTTATCAGGTCACAAGACCTCTCACATCATACTAGTGATACATGTTATCTCATCAACAAGGGACATTATCATTACCCAAATATTTCACATATACCAAGTGCCACACAAAGCACATATTCACATAAGCATCATAGCCCTTGCCTGGCTATGTATTTCAAATAGTAACATTTGCATGGTTAGATTGCACATAAATAGAGATAACTTAATCACCAACAACAACTTATTAAAGAAACATATCATGATTATCACATCATTAGGATTTGGAACATCATCCATTATCATGAACACATGGAGCATAATGTATTAAATGGTATATTAGACAATACACATTACTATCACCATACCAAGGGTATGCCACCATACCCTACTTCCCATGTCACCATGAGTACCATCCCTAACGATTCATCTTTTAAGGATCATACAACCATGAACAATCATCAACCTTCATCAAAGGTTCACCTATCATCAACGATAGGTGACCACCATACTAAGGTTTACCACCTATTCATCATACCTCATCATCATGACCAAATATATGGCCCAAGGTAACAAGATAACTATACTAACATCTAGGGCTCAAGATAACACTTAGGGTTATGGGGTTAGGGTACAACCTTCACTAAAGGTGTCGCCTACCCTCACCAAAACCAGGCAGTGACCAAAAAAACCCTCACTAAAAGCCGGTATCAGCTACAAAGCTTCAACACCACAACCCAAGGTGATATCAGACACGATTCTTATCGGGTAAGACCCACAAGCCCCACCTATGCCTGGCATGAGGCAAAGCATGTCATGCAAAGAAGCCACCAAGGTCATATCGTTCAAACACACCTCAGCCCATCCTGGTCAAGGGACTATCTTCTGGGATATCAGGCAACTCACGTATCTAACACATCTCACTTCATATCGGGTTAGGCAACCTTGCAACCATGTCAGCCAAGAACCACATAACCTTATAGAGACTAAGGTATTCTCTATGTCAACCCTAGAATGGTCAACTCCCTTTTACCTCGTCCATGATCATTATTATCATGCATACTATCTAAGCCAATAAACTTCAAACCCTAGGCTGCATATTTACATAAGGATGAGTATATGGATCTCATAAATAATACCATACCATCAAAGCTCTCAACATGTATTGTTTAAACACCATATTGATCAAGCTCAGAGACCTACCAGCCTAAACCTCCCTAGGTATTAGGTAACCAACCAAAAAGGAAGCATGTATCTTGCAAGGGCATATTAGCCAAGGTATCATATCTTCATATAGGGTATCGGCCAAGCACTCTATCCTGGTATCGCCTAAGCTATCATGTACATAATTATGCTCATATCAAGATAGGGATGATGATATCGAGCAAGCCAACAACATGTGCCTCAACATCTTCACAAAACATAGATCATACTCATGAAGACTGATGTATCAACCAAGACCTCTATATGTTTGTGTCAAGTTAGCATGGATATCGGGTTTGGGGTTCTTCACCAAAACATGTCGGGAAAGGATACTTAGTATCGCCCAACAACTTACTCAAGGGTAGGATTCACATCTAAGGGTATCGTGCAAAGCACATCAAAGCCATATCGCCCAAACACAACAACACCATATCACCCAAAGATTCTAGGGTATCGGGCAACACTACCTCTAAGGGTATCGCCCTCACTAAGGATCAACCTATCGGGTTCCCTATACCAAACATGGATACCCATTGCTAAAGGCATAACCACCCAATATCGCCCAAGGTACCAACCAAGGGTTCAACCCCAAGAATATATCATGCAACTATGGTACATCACCATCTTAACACTAATATCATCACTTCTATCGGCCAAGATAATATGTCGCCCTACCATCTAGAGCATAGGCTCACCTCTCAACAATAAGGTGAGAGAGGGGTTTTAACCAAGGACTCACTACTTCCACATACACCTTGGATCTTAAGCTCACCTCTCAACTAAACGAGAGAGGGGTATTGCTCATGATCCATCAACCAAAGCATAACCTACCAGGCAAGGCACTATATCGGGCAAAGCTCTATATCGAGTAAAGCCCTATATCGGGTAAAACACCATATCGGGTTGGTCATCTTCAACCTCAAGACACCCCTTACCATCCCTCACAAGGAGAAAAAGATAAAGGAAGTAATAAAACGTAACCTTTCCATTAGATCAGATCTCAAGTTCAACATAAAAAACTATCATAGGGAAAGGAATTGATCTAAAGACAACAATCTATTTAAGCACATATGAAGAGTGAAAATAATAGATATGATTGAGAGTTATGTAACCCACCTTAAGAGGATCTCCATGAAATACATCAAGATCCCTGATCCAAGCATCAAACTCACGTTCCTCACCATGAATATCATCCATACAAAGCTCCATACTTGCCTTTGGCACCATCATCGCCTTAAGAAACAAAAGATGAAGAAGAAGAAGACATCATGGTTATGCTTAGCTCAAGAAGAAGAAAAGAAAGAGAGAACCACGGCCTTTCCTACTTTCATTAAAGTTCCATCCATGGCTGAGAGGGGAATAAGGAGATGAAGTAGGAAGCACAAAGGAAAGCTATCAAAGAAGCATGACTCACCAAGGTCGGATCTTCAACAAGAAATCTCCATGGGCAAGGAACTCGGCCTCCCAAGCTGCATGGGGGTTTCCTTAAGCTCCCAAAGCTCCCAAGCTCGCCCCACACAAGAAGGGGAAATAGGTGGATGAAAGGGATCACTTGGGTAAAGAGGAAAGGAGTTATATACACCAAGGAAGAGAGAGGTAGCAAAGGAAAGGTGGCATTCCCACATAAACATAGATGCCACTTGCTCACGATCTAAAGCCACTTGTAACCACCCCAAACTCCACATGAACATCCTGGTGATACACTATAGGCTATGTATCATGAAGCTAGACAACATCCATGGGCAATACACTCCCTAAACCGATACAAACCCCAAGCTTCTTACCCGATACACTAAAGGACAAGATACCACATGTGACATATATGGCATTAAAATGATATAGAGATGTCACTGCTTGTCTAACGTCCGAACAAGGCACCCATACCTTCATACATTTTCTAGATGATGCCAAAATGAAGCAAGAAAACTCTAGAGCAGATAAATTGCATATTGGCTCACCACTTTGGGTAATTTGCAATTTGCACCAAAACTAGCACATAAAGCACAAGCATCATCCAACCAAGCTCAAACTTGGAACATAGGCCCTCCAAAAGGAACCCCACAACAACATTCTCTTTATAATGGTGCTAGAGAACTAAAGGCATGCTCTATATGTGACATATTTCAATATAACCCCTTACCTTGGGTAAATTGCACTTTGATCCAAAATAAGCAAACATTGTTCATACAACATCCAAACGGGGCCAAACTGGAAACATAAGCTTGTCACATGATATCAAAACATATCGAGAGATTAAATTAAGATTCTAAGAACCTTACTTAAGCAAAGAAAACAAGATTAGCCCAAAACATGGGTCAGGGTCCATACAAATCATAAACCCCTAACAAGGATTTCGTCCCCAAAATCCCAAGTAGAAAGAAGAGGGGTGTTACACACGCATCACATCATACAAATCTACAAAGCTCTTGGGTATCATAGATCTATGACCAACATACTTGTTCTTCTTCCAGAGCCAACACAGGGTTTCCTGTACTAGTTACAGGCTCAGCCCTCCGTCTCATCATCCTTTGTATGGTAACACTCTTTAGATATTGGAACATCACTTGCAACTTGTATCTCTCAGGTATCAGTTCCTTTACTTGATATATCACCTTCCTTTCTACACTTCTATTGTGCTACTATGATCTTACAAGCTCAACACTTAAGCTTCACATGACTCATATCACTATCTTTCTGTTATGTATCAACTGTTCCTTCTTTTGCTACAAAGGATATCTCTAATCCAAGGGAAAATATATATCTCAGACGAGATTATCACAAGATACATACTCTACCAAACACATGTATACACCTAACAGAGCTCATAAAGGACTACTCTATGTATTGCTTAAGGCTTAACACAAAAGGAGCTACGAGTCAACCAAGGAACTAAACATCTCGGGTTAGCAACAACAGAACAAGGTACGCCACATCATCTTAGATTCAGGCTGCCACAACTTCATATCAGTTTCTAAGGGCTCAACAAGCATCAACTCAGGTGGTAACAGATATGTAATATCTCAACTGATCTGGATAAGAATCACAAATCTTGTTAATCTGTCTCTAACCGATGCACATCCTGCCTGGAATTTCCTTTACTCGATACTTAGCTAGCAGTATTCGAAGGAAACATGCTTAACTTGATGAACTTTTCCCAAGACAATCTTACAAAAATTCTTTTCCTTGGGTGCATACCTTCTGATGTCATGATTATGCGAAGCATAAACCCCTAATAGGTGATAGCCATTTTATAAGCACTTAGCCAGGTCAAACCAAAGCCAACTTCTCCATCTGAGACCACTTCACACCTTCCCAAGGATATCCATTCTAGGATTATCTCGATCCTCAACATGTCATGTGGAAAGAGATTCACTTGGCTATCCTGTCCTGGAAAGGGAAGGACACGAGAAGGATATACTTCATCCAACACAACTAGGTCATCCAACAAGGCATTTGACAACAAGCTATCTCTCTTCTGGCTAACAAGAAGGAAACATCTTCCACACATCCTATAAGTGTTCAAAGGAGGGTACATCCTAGACTGGATCAACTAGAGAAGATAAGAGGCAAGAAGAAGACAAAGAAGAATGGAGCGACTCCATCCAACCTAGCAACAAACATGTAGGTTAAACTATCGTTCTGGCCAACTCATCTCACATGATCTAATAGTTTCCTATTACCCTCCACTACCTGGTCAGGCTCTCCGGTCCTCACTTCCTTATCCTCATCAGTGTTCCTCTGTGTTACTGAACTGCTGCCTCAAAGGTCACCTCATAAATCCAGACTCCAAAACAAGCTTCAGCTTATGGGTTCAAGGTCATGGATGATCTATCAAGATGGTCCATCACCATACCTCCCCGATCCAAGTCTCTTGACTCTTAACTCTCTTACCAGATGACATGTTCTCACCTTCTCATACACTTGGCACTTCTCATATACTAGGATTCCTTACCTTGGTATCCATCTCATGAGTCAAAACTCATCACTTTTGGTATCAAATCTGTATTCTGTTGTCTTCACCAGATCAAAACACGTCAAGAGGATCCTGACATCGTCTCAAAACATCATCTATCACATGTATCTCCATCTTGGAAACTAAAGCCCAAGATCTATTGATACTTTTCAAAGTGTCCAACCAAATATCACTTCAAAAGCATACATATCAAGTGACACAAGGTCCACTTGACTTCCACTCCCTTAGAAGGAAGGAACACAAGGGAACAAGCTCCTCCTATCACCCCATCAACACATGTGGTTTCATATCAAGGGGAGGAAATTATCAATTTATTTGATCCTTACATGAGTTTTCAACTGTATAAGTATCATTAAACCTTATTCCATTTGGTTTTATCCTATTTCTTCTTGGTTTCCTTGCAATCAACACAAGAATCATTGACGTGTATTTTACTACGCGCTTAAACGCAAGTATACGCGTCGAGTAATATAGGCCTTGTGAGGCCCGAGTCGAACTCAGGGATACGTGAATTATTGGAGACTTCTACTAACTAATTGCAATCATCTAGACCGATTAACAAAATAGGGTTTTGTTGTTGAAATTAAAAGAAAAATAAAAATCAAACAAAGAAAACAATCGATTAAAGGTTAATTTAATCAATTCAAAGGGATATCTTTAGGATGGCGGTTTCACCGCGGGTCAACATTGTATTAGGTTTCATATAATTCCTCACACTTCTCTCTCTATCCGGGTAGTGGCCTGAAATGAGAATTACCCACTGTCGTGGTGTAATTCAATACTTAGGTTTAGGTTGATTCCACCGTCGTAGTAATCATTCCCCTAAATTAAGCGCATTAAAAACGGTCCCTCAGTTCCCACCATTAATTTTACAACTCCTTTGTCAAGGGTTTTATTGATTAATGTAGAATTCGTCTCTTTTCAACCGTTAATCCTTCTGTCGAAGTGATTAAGGGTGTTAAATTATTATTATGGTGATCAAGCATAACAATAGAAATGGAGAAAACGAATCTATACCACGGATTTGAGAGAAAAATATGAATTATTGATATAAAAATGTCATACACTGCATTCCCGGGCTACTCCCGGTCCTAAAGATTGAGGGTTTTAGCCCCTCATGTTCATCTCACACGAATACATGGTAGAAATTGGGGAATTCATAAGAGAAATGGGAAATAAATGGGAAAACCCCTGAACGGAGAAGAACCGGTGGATCCTTGGCGTAGAACACGAGCTTCCCCGCCTGTCGGTGGTGGAAATCGTCTTCGGCAGCGTCCGAATCACCCAGGATGAGCTTCTGGCCTCCGTTCTCCTTTCTCTCCTTCCTCGGCACTCGTGCAAAGCGATATCCGACCCCCCTCGTTCTGGACGGCCGTCATTAGGTATAAGTCCCTAATTAGGTCGTCAAATAACAACATCCGTCCGATCGAGATCAAAACAGATCCAACGCATATCTGCCGGCGTCGATACCATCGACGCGAGTCGATGGTATCGACCCAGTGGATTAGCGGCAGCTTTCCTTTCTTTTAGTCTGAGCACCTGTGGTGATCTCGATACCATCGACTTGGGTGTCGATGGTATCGACTCCTTTAGCGTCGGTTTTGTCTTCTAGCGACGTTGTAGCTCTCCTTGTGTCGATGGCATCGACTTTCGTCGATGGTATCGACAGCTTTCTCGCCAGCAACTTGAAGGGATCTCGATACCATCAACTTAGGTGTCGATGGTATCGACTCTGTATTGCTCTTCTCGGCTGACAACCTGTGGCTTGGTCGATGGTATCGACTTCCGTCGATGGTATCGACGGAAGCAGATACTTGTTTTTCTTGAAATTTCACAACAAGACCAAGTAAATCCACACAATTTATAATAAGATGATAAATGATGCTCAAAATAGTAAAACAAAGGGGATTTGATATAATATGATGGCAAAGACCAAATTAAGTGAATTATGCAATATTATCCATAAAAATGAGTAATTAGAGAACAAAACACATATGAAATAGGTCTATAAATGCGACTCAAAATCATCGCATCAAACTCCCCTAAGCTTAAACATTGCTCGCCCTCGAGCAACTAATCCTTAGAATAGGATTGTAGATGTCAACTAACAATCAACATACCAACCTACATCACACATGACTCCCACTGGACGTTCTCAACCCGACCTTTCCTAATCACAGAACAGTAATTACCCTACAGGCGACAATAATCATCAATAAGAAAAATTATCCTTCAAACCGATGAACACTATCACATAAGGCAGTTAACATAATAAGGTTCGCCGATTCAGCATTGGTGCATCTTGTGATCGCCTACACTACGTTGCTCGCCCTAACTACCATCTACATGGAAGCAGTTCTCCTGATAAACATGAGTGAGGAGAAAATCACAGTGGCCTACCAATCCGAGCAACGGGTGGATGGAATGGGTGGTTCATGGAAGAATTTGGAAGTATTACACAGTTTCAAAATGCACATAACAAAATGTCCTAAATGATGTGAATGCACATTGAAAATGCCCTAATGCTTAAAATTGGGTGGAATGATGCATGCACTAACCTTCCACCTAAAAAAGAGATAGAAATCTAATTAAGCCACATCATGTACTCAATTTCCTTGTTATGCAAGTGATATCATGTTCCTTTCTCCCTCTTATTCCATTTCCTTCTAAATTCTCTTTTTTTTTTCAAATTGTTTTTCAGATTTTTAGAAATTTTTTTTTCTTTCTTTTAGCCCACATATCCATAATTGCTTAGAGATACATGTATAAGGCCATTTTTTTTCACAATTGGAAGTCTTTGCACTATTTCGAGGGTATGGAACAATTTAGATCACTTTTCAAGACAAGCTGAGGTACATGGTGTACTTATGCATGAAAATCATGAAAGTTATGAGTGCAACTACATGACATGCACCTAAAGGTAATGTGCATGAATCACTATACATTTTTTCGTTTTATGCAAAAGTATGAAAATAACAATGCAAAACCTATCTACATGCTATGCACACAAGAAGGAATTAAAACTGTACTTTACTTCCAATTCTTTGGTAGATTATGGAAAAATATGAAGTGGAATGATCACAAGATTAAGTTACTGAACCTTAGAAAAATATCATGTGTCCCTCCTTACTGACATGTGTAGTAGTTCAAAGGGTTCTTTCTCTTATATCCAATTAAGGTCTCATTACCATTTGATTAGGTTAGGCTCAAACAACCGTTACTATCCACTTTTCATGAGTCAATGGGGGTGTAGGTGTGACATATTGCTTCAAAGTTGACATAATCAATCATTTTCATAGGACAAGTTTCCCAAGGACAACCAAGTTAAGCTATCCAAAAGACACAGAAATTTTTAAATTCCCTTAAATTTCCCATGAAAACAGCAAGATGACAATTTTTAAGACATCCACGATTACACTAGATAGATGTGGATCCTAAACAAACTAAAATTTCAAGAACAAATAACAAAGCAAAAACTAAAAACAACTAAAGAAAAGATAAAAGATAGAGCTGTTCCAGCCACCCCCCTAAGCTTGAATTCGACTATGGCCTCATAGTCAAAAACCAACTTAAGGGTGGAACAGTGATACCCTGATCAATCCTGCGGAAGCAGTGGTGGGTATTGCGGTGCCGTAGGATCCCAAGACGGGTACTCCCCCTAAAAGCTTGGATCATATTGGGTCCTCAGCGGAGGCTGTGGATAGCCTCCAAAGTAGTCTTGACTCCAGTAATGGTCGAAGAAAGGCTCCTGTTGCGTCTCTATCCACTGCAACCGGGTGTGCATTTGCTCTTGGTTGGCGAGGATGAGCCGCTCATTCTCGAACATAGCCCGTTGGTTGTCAAGTACCCAGCTCGTAGTCTCATGAATGCCGGTATACATACCCATGTGCTGCTGCTGAGTCTGCTGGATGTCCTGCAGCATGGTGTACATCCCCTGCATGGAATAGGGATCCTCGGTTGGCTGCTCATACTGTGGTGATGGCGGAGGGGGCTGAGATGATGAAGATGCACCCGGATGCATCCTAGGACGCTTCCGTGGTGCCACACGTGCTCGAAGAGGTGTGAAAGCCTCCTCTTCCTTTGCAGCCTCACCTTCTTGCTCGTCACCTCCGCCTTCTTCCTCGGAGGACTCGATGGCTATGATTGGCCACCGGAAGTGCTGCTTGCCCTCTATGTTGAAGACGTCGTCCGGTAGGGAGCTCTCCTGATAAGCTTGGTTGACGTGGCAATGAGCGTATGCCAACCCGTCCCGGAGAAGAATGAGGTTTGAACGGTGCAAATGTTGCACGTTCACCTTGCTCCTCGTAGAGATCGGAGTCATGGACTGAAGGTTCAGCCCCAAGTAAAGCGCCAACTTGGTGACAAGACCACCAAAATGGATTGGAGCCTTCCTTGTGCTCCTCTTCACCGCCAGGACGCGCTGTAGCCAGAACGCCCCCCAGTTGCATGGTTGACGCTTCAGGAGTGCGTAACGGAAGAACAAGTCACTCTCCTGAAACTTGCTCAAAGCAAGATCACTTCAAGCGAAGAATGTCAAGCTCAACATCCTATGCAAGACCCGGACGAACGGGTGCTCAAAATCTGCTACCGCTGCATTGTGGTAGCTCACGGTCTTCCCCGCCGGCACTGTAACTAGCTCGGAGAAGATCTTTGCATAGTCGGTGTGGGAGTCCGGCCTTCGGTGATCATGTGGAGAGTGGATCCAGTTGAAGATTTGATTGAACTGGACCAGTGTGAGATTGTAGTTGTTGTTGAAGAGTCGGAAGGACACCCTTCCCTTGATCCATTCCCGGTCCGAAGCTACCACGTCGTTTGGTACGACGCAGACGTCGAGAGACGCCATGAACTCCGCCACCAGTTCCTTGTAGGTGGGCCATTTGCCGAAAAATGGCTGCCCATCCGCATGGTACTGCAGCTCGTCAGGGCGTAGGCTTCTGTTGGTGAGGCGTGCTTGTCCATGAAGCACATAGGCCAAGTTGGCCTCGAATCCCAACTCCTGGATCATGCCCCGGTCCACATACCGGGTTGGCTCGAACTTTCGCTTCATCTCTTCATAGACCTTCCTCACATCCATGTTGGCATGAATTAGGTGTGGACGAGGGATGGAAGCGGTTGGGGGAGGAACGAACTCCTCGATCTCCATAGGGTGTGCGCTTGAGGACGACGCTCTGGCGGCGTGCACCATGGTTGGGAGAAGATGGGATTAGAAGAAAAGAGCTCGGTGAAGATGGAGAAGAAATTCTCCGCTCTGGCACTTCTCTTCAGTCTTGGAGGGCTCGGAGGAGTGCTCGGCGCAAAGGAGGATACTTGCTCTGAAGGTGTGACGTCAAATGACGTTGCAAGTCCCCTTAAATAGGTTTGATCGGCGCCCCTGTTAACCCGTCGATACCATCGACGCAGGTCGATGGTATCGACACATCTCGCGGGAATCCGCCTCCCTCGCGAGTATCGACGGCTGACGTTTGCTGGATCGAGAAACCTGGATTGCTGACGGGTCGATACCATCGACGGAAGTCGATGGTATCGACGCAGCACCCGGATCGCTGACGTGGCTGTTGCGATCGTCGTCGATGTCTGTGTGCGGATCGGTGACATGTCCGTCGATACCATCGACGGATGTCGATGGTATCGACTTGCTTTTATTGCGACACCGCCGTTGTGTTGCATTCAACCTGTGATGATGTCGATACCATCGATGAGGCCGTCGATGGTATCGAGTTGACTGAGAAAAATTCGTCTGAATATCTCCAGAGATCTCGATGGTATCGATTGGGTTGTCGATACCATCGACACTTTTATTGCGACCTGTCTGTGACCATGTCGATACCATCGACGGGGGTGTCGATAGTATCGACGCAGTGCGATTTTTGCTGGTGTCAACCTGAACCCATGTCGATACCATCGACGAGTGTGTCGATGGTATCGACCCTGCCTGTGCCTGCACATTCAACAAACGGATCAAGGTATCATTTTTAAACTAAAATTTAAATGAAATAAAAGCAATCTATGACTAAAATTAAACTATCCTAATGTACCGATGGTTGGGTTGCCTCCCAACAAGCGCCCTTGTTTAACCTCTTAGGCTAGACGGTGTGACAATCATCATCTTTTCACCTTGGGAACTGGGCTTAGAGGATCATTCGGTAATTTGAATTCAACTCGATCTCCTCCAATACCCAAGGACAAAGTCCCTCTGCCTAAGGCAGTCACGACATCTGCCGTTGCTTGAAACGGTCTTCCAAGGAGAATTTCACAACTTTGGAGTGGTGGCATATCCATGACGACAAAGTCCACAGGAAATATGAATCTATCCACTTTGACGAGAACATCTTCACATACTCCATAGGGTCTCACGGTAGACCCATCTGCCAATTCAATTGTTGCAGCAAACTTCTTTATCTCTTTTAACCCCAACTTTTGAAATGTAGCCAAAGGCATGAGATTTATACTAGCGCCGGAATCACATTGCGCTTTAGAAACATGTTGACCACCTATTGACCACGGAATGTAAAAACCTCCTGGGTCCTTTCTCTTCTGTGGTGAACTCCCGTGAATCATCGAGCTCACCGTCTCATTCATCCAATAAATTTCATCGTCTTTTATCCGCCTCTTCTTATTAATGATTTCCTTGATGAACCTCCCATAGGCGGGTACTTTCTCGATCATCTCCACTAATGGAATATTGATGTGGAGTTTTCGGAATATCTCCAGGAATTTTTTAAAGTGACGATGCTCTTTCTTTGACTTAGAATTTACCGGATCCGAAACATCAGCTGCAGCAACACGCCTATGAGGTGGCACATAAGCGCTTTTCGGGGGTACCTCCCCTAAGCTTGCTTCAATCATTCCCTCGGACGTGGGCTTTGGTGAGACATCATCAATAGTAGCAGCTTGTTGTGGTTCCTCTCTCGCCTCAGATGTCTCCACATGTGCACAAACAACCTGCACCTGCTCCTCTTGCCTAGATGGAGATACCATACTCACAACTCTCTCTGATTTTCTGAAGAAATGGTTTCCGCCCGGCAATCTATAGTACGTGCGTGGATATGGTATCGCCGGTGTTGCATTCACATTGAAAGTCATTTTTCTTTCTTCTACAGCTTCTTGCACCTGAGATTCCTCATTTCTTACCACCGACATGTACTTAACCTGATGATGTGCTTGGGCCACGTTCGCATTCTCAGCTGGTTTCTGTTGATTGGCGTGCTTGATGGCCGCCACTTCATTTGAAATATGTGCCACGGTGGTCTCTAATGCCCGCATCTGTGCTCCATGGCTTTGCAACGTCTTCCCAAATTTGGTTAGAATGTCACCTTGAGATTGTAATTGTTTACCAAACATGGCCATCATCTCTTGGTTTTGCTGAACCATTTGACTTAGCAATTCAGTGTTCTTTTCCTCGGTTCTTTGCTGTGGTTTGGCATCCGGATCCTGCAGAAAATTATTCGGATCCTTCCATGAAAAGTTTTTATCCTTTCTCCATGCATAGTCATTGTTTCTATAGCCCTGTTGTTGCATGAACTTCACTTGGGCTTCCTCATCCTCAGATGCATCTTCCTTAGTTAGCAGCTTCTTGGCTAGAAGATCTAGCTTGTCGTTCAGCTCCCTGACTGTTCTGGATTCGCCGGCATCCCTGACATGTTCCACTGCACCTCTGTCGCCCCATGACTGTTTCCTAGCCATGTTCTTTAATATCTCCCAGCATCTTGTATCAGTGTTGTTCAAGAAAAATCCTGAACCGGCCGAGTCCAAATTGCTTCTATCATGCTCGGAGAGAGCAAAGTAGAAGATCTTCACTTGGGTTTCCTTGTCCAGTCCATGGTGTGGACATCTCCTCAACATGACTTGGAATCGCTCCCAAGTCTCAGAATAAGTTTCACCCGCCTGTTGGGTGAAATTGTGGATCTTTCGGATCATATCATTGGTCTTCTCAGGAGGGAAGAACCTCTCGAAGAAAACCTCCACCATGTGATCCCATGATTCAACAAACTCATCGTCGAGGTTATGTAGCCACTCTCTTGCCACTCCAGCCAAGGAACTCGGGAATAACTTGAGGTAGAGCACATCCTGTGGAAATCGGTCTATCTTCACCATATCACAGTTCTCCACGTACTGGCTGATGTGTGCAACCGGATCTTCATTTTTCAGCCCGTGAAATGCATTAGATTTTACCAAGTTGATCAGCACTGGATCGATCTTGTATGTAGGTATGTTTAGCCCCTGTTTCTTTATAGGCCCCTTTGATGCTGAGGAAGAAGACGCCTTGATCTTCTCCCATATGGTCTGTGCTTCAGCCATTTCTTCTTCTTGTTCTTGCTCAGATTCAGAATTTATATCACTTTGGTGTTCCTCCTCGTAGTAGTCCTCGTCCTCTGGTCCCGCAGATGGAACCTCAAGTGTGCGATTCACGTAGTCTCGACTACGTGTGTGCACCATGCAAAGTACCTGAAATATGGAAATAGGGGTTCAGTACAATGCTTTGAACGAGTCAACACAATTATAGAGAAATAAAGGAATTTTTTAAATTGTTTTAAAATTAAAAAAAATGTGGCCTAGAGTGGCCGCTCTTAGCGCTCAAAGTGCCAATAATTCACCGTATCCCCGGCAACGGCGCCAAAAACTTGACGTGTATTTTACTACGCACTTAAACGCAAGTATACGCGTCGAGTAATATAGGCCTTGTGAGGCCCGAGTCGAACTCAGGGATACGTGAATTATTGGAGAATTCTACTAACTAATTGCAATCAGCTAGACCGATTAACAAAATAGGGTTTTGTTGTTGAAATTAAAAGAAAAATAAAAATAAAACAAAGAAAACAATCGATTAAAGGTTAATTTAATCAATTCAAAGGGATATCTTTAGGATGGCGGTTTCACCGCGGGTCAACATTGTATTAGGTTTCATATAATTCCTCACACTTCTCTCTCTATCCGGGTAGTGGCCTGAAATGAGAATTACCCACTGTCGTGGTGTAATTCACTACTTAGGTTTAGGTTGATTCCACCGTCGTAGTAATCATTCCCCTAAACTAAGCGCATTAAAAACGGTCCCTCAGTTCCCACCATTAATTTTACAACTCCTTTGTCAAGGGTTTTATTGATTAATGTAGAATTCGTCTCTTTTCAACCGTTAATCCTTCTGTCGAAGTGATTAAGGGTGTTAAATTATTATTATGGTGATCAAGCATAACAATAGAAATGGAGAAAACGAATCTATACCACGGATTTGAGAGAAAAATATGAATTATTGATATAAAAATGTCATACACTGCATTCCCGGGCTACTCCCGGTCCTAAAGATTGACGGTTTTAGCCTCTCATGTTCATCTCACACGAATAGATGGTAGAAATTGGGGAATTCATAAGAGAAACGGGAAATAAATGGGAAAACCCCTGAATGGAGAAGAACCGGTGGATCCTTGGCGTAGAACATGAGCTTCCCCGCCTGTCGGTGGTGGAAATCATCTTCGGCAGCGTCCGAATCACCCGGGATGAGCTTCTGGCCTCCGTTCTCCTTTCTCTCCTTCCTCGGCACTCGTGCAAAGCGATATCCGACCCCCTCGTTCTGGACGGCCGTCATTAGGTATAAGTCCCTAATTAGGTCGTCAAATAACAACAGCCGTCCGATCGAGATCAAAACAGATCCAACGCATATCTGCCGGCGTCGATACCATCGACGCGAGTCGATGGTATCGACCCAGCGGATTAGCGGCAGCTTTCCTTTCTTTTAGTCTGAGCACCTGTGGTGATCTCGATACCATCGACTTGGGTGTCGATGGTATCGACTCCTTTAGTGTCGATTTTGTCTTCTAGCGACGCTGTAGCTCTCCTTGTGTCGATGGCATCGACTTTCGTCGATGGTATCGACAGCTTCCTCGCCAGCAACTTGAAGGGATCTCGATACCATCGACTTAGGTGTCGATGGTATCGACTCTGTATTGCTCTTCTTGGCTGACAACCTGTGGCTTGGTCGATGGTATCGACTTCCGTCGATGGTATCGACGGAAGCAGATACTTGTTTTTCCTGAAATTTCACAACAAGACCAAGTAAATCCACAGAATTTATAATAAGATGATAAATGATGCTCAAAATAGTAAAACAAAGGGGATTTGATATAATATGATGGCAAAGACCAAATTAAGTGAATTATGCAATATTATCCATAAAAATGAGTAATTAGAGCACAAAACACATATGAAATAGGTCTATAAATGCGACTCAAAATCATCGCATCAATCATCAAGATTATTTTGTGATTATTCATGATTATTTCCTGATTGTACCATGCGTCCACTTTTTCCCTTCTTGTTGTTTTATCATATTCATTATTATTTCCTGAATGTACCGTGCATCCACTTTCTTTTTGTGAAAAAGAGCATTAATCTTCACATATTCTTTACTTATCATGAATTTGCACTTTATACTTTCTTATTTTTGCTTACGTTCATTGGTTGGTCTAATATTAACTCAGGTTCCATCTTTTTTACTCATCACTTGTTCTTCTCTTTCTTCCAACCTTATCTTTCTTTCTAGGCATTTTCTTCATCTTGTTTAAGTTTTACACTTTAACTCACCTTGTTATCACAAGTTAATCTATCTTTTGCCATGTATATCTCTTGAGATTACGATTTCAAGAACTTATCTCATCATATTCTTACATGGATTTGGGTTTCATAGATCCATTACTTCCTCTTTTAACTATCAAGCATCCAAGTTTTAAAGAGTTATGGTGCATTTATTTACTTCTTTTTATAGGAAGATGAAGGTATTAGCGTCATATTTCTTATTTGTTATGCTCTTTAGATTGTTCCAGAATGACTACTTGATTAGAGTAATCATAGAGGAAACAATCTAAGGCTCCACACTTGCCTTTGTCTTGAATATTTGAATACCTAGCCAGGGCATCCAAGTACTGAGATTAGGTAGTATGCACCATATTTTATGTCACGGTCCAACCTTAGACACTATCCTAATCCTAGTCCTAGTGTCCATGTAGACTCGGCGAGCCTAGAGCTCTGATACCAAAAACTTGAAACATCCCAACTCAAATAAAACATGATTACATACTAACCAGTAGATTACCAAAAACCACAGAAAATTAAAACCGATTTACAACAAGAACCATAGGATGAGACATATTACATTTGAGCCAACACTTTCCTTTCATAACATATTTTCAAGGTGCTACAACATAATTTCCCATCATCTCGTTACATGAAATAACTGTTCCACATGCTGATTTATTACATCAATGTACATAAACCAAAAATCAGACATTGATCCTCATATAAGAAACATTGAAAACTCTCCCAAAGACCTGAGTGTATAGGGACGACACATAGGACTTTACTGCTAGACACTATCTATTCCAACAGGTATGATACCTCTGCATATCATTCTCAGCTATATGATCTTTATCTTGCAGGCACGTCCACCTAAAAAGGTTATTAACCAACGGGGTGAGACACATAGTCCCAGAGAGAAAAATAACCCTATACCAACTTTATTATTATCACAGACAATTGAGTAGATAGTTAAACTAAACAATAGGTAATCACTAACCAGTTATATAAGGGGGAATATGAAGAACATGTATATGAAGACTTATACAAAGACCATATTAGAGAATATGAGAGATCTTACATCATCCAAGGCCTCAACCAATGTTCCGTATTTTCGTTACCATATATATACTATTCGGCTTGATTAAAAATTATTATGCCCAGAGGAAGTGAGCCTGTAATGACCACATTTGTGCTTAATTGGTAAACTAGGGTTTACCTGAATGATTGCATGCTTGATTAGATTTAACATCATTTAGACTTGATTAATGATAGTAGATCAATTGTGCTGTTTCAAACCTAAGAATAAACTCTAACTATGATTTTAGTTTTAAGAATTATGGTTTGAGAAATGTAAACCCTAATCGGCAAAAATTAGGATTTTGATAGTACATGAATATGGAATTTGATCAGGACAACAGTGTGGTAAATGATTTTTAACATTTTCTACAAATTTTTATTTAATTGAATTTTTGATATGATATGTATAACTCAATCATGCATATTGGAGAAAAATTTCAGAATATTTGAGTGTTCTTCAAAATGTGGTTCTTAGTCAAACTATACTTCGACCAAAATACTGACAGAGTGCTTTTCAGCAGTATAGTGTTTTATTTGTATTTATTTATTGGTAGCTCCAAATCATCTAAAATTTTAATTGGAGATCTGAAACTCAATCATAAATAACATGTACAATTTTCATTATTTTTGGATGTGGTTAGACCTTATCAGTAGAGGAATTACAGTATTATTTTAATGACAGAAAATTCAGCTGAAATAAGAAAAAGTATAGTGAGGGGTCAATGTGCAATTGACCCAAGCAGCTCAATAGCTCTATATGGTCAACCTAACACACAAGGAGCTCACATAATTTGTGATTCAATCTAGAGAAACGAAATCCTAGAGAGAGAGAGGGAGAGTTAGGGTTTGAGAGGAGAATGTGATGGAGATGTTGACCTAGGGTTTTGTGGTTTGAGGAATGATGAAATCATGTAAGTTTAGCCTCTTTGGATATAGTTTTATGGTGAATCTTCTCTCACATGTCAAGATTCCATCCCTCATCTGATTTTACCTGAAATGGTGTCAAAACTTCCCCTTTTCTCACTCTTTCTTCATAATCCCTCATTTTTAGGGTTTCCGAGTTGAAAGGAAGAAGAATCGGGTGAATTGCTAGGGATTTGATATGAGATCAAGATTTTCAGGGATGAGCTGCTTTTTTATGGTGTTTTCACACCTTAGGGTGAGTGGGAACTTCCTTTAAATAGTATATTGCATGAAAATTGGTTAAATCATCCATAATCTTTAATTTCTTAGTATGCGACTACAAACCCTGAATTGTCTGTTTGATCTAAGTTGTTGCAAAATGACATGAAATTAATTCTTTTTCTATTTGGACGAATTTTAGATGATAAATTCATATTATAAATGTATACAATACATCCAAATGAGAATTTCCAAAGTATTCACAAAGGATATAAGAGTAAACTAAAATATAGGGAATTTGTCTGTGACTGAAATTGTTGTATAATTAAATAGAGAAATTTGTTTATCTGGATCCCCTTGGTTATGAATGATTGTTTATCTAAATGTGTAGTACATATATGTCAGATGCTATTTTGGATTTTGTGTGATGTGAATAGTGTTTTCTTGATATCTTCGTAAAGAGGGTGAAGCCCTATATGAGTGAAAAGTTGGAAATTTTGGGAATAAATATGGTGAAATGCATTTGAAGTGTTTTTCTTGGCATCATAGACTCTATTTATGCAATGTTATTCTTGATTCATAATATCTCAATGAATGGCATGGAAAACTCTAATTTAGCTCAATTCGAGGATTTCGTACATATGTTGATTGTATATGACTTGTTTAAAGCAATATGTATTTAGTGGATGTTTATGACATATTAAATCCTTATGAGAGACATGTGTTAAGTGAATGATGTAAATGAAACCATAAGGATAGGTTGTTGAATGAATTAATCATTTTGATTACCATGTTCTCAGTATGAGATGCACAACCTAGGATTTGGGTGGATGTTCACATTTTCCAAGAAAGTGCAAATAATTTATGGGTACAAATGATGATTACTTGTATGCCAAGTAATTAGCTCTTATCAGTGTATTAAGATGTTTAATTGCATGATTCTAGTGTATAAGTCTCCTTAATATACAATATGTTGTATCCAACATCAACTAGAGGTCCCGGTGGCACTAGAGTATAGAAAAGTCAATAGGTGGCTTGAGTCTCCGCCTGTGTGCTTAGGTTAGAGGAGGAGTTCAGGTTTTATGGCATAATAGGTGTGTCGAGGCCAGAGAGCCATTTTCCTATTGCAGACCAGTGACGTAGTCAGGCTTAGCATTCTCGGGTGTGTCATCTAAGTATTGTACGGTGAGATCGTAGTTCGCTACGAGTCTTCATATGTTGAGTACACTTCATATGATCAGGGCATAAGCTAAAATATGTTCATATAGGTTTAAAGAGTTTCTTATAAATAAGAAAGGCTAAGAAAGATTCGAGTACAATTTCCCAACAATTATTCTTTGTATGTTTCTGAATTATTAGTTGTCCTTGAAATTAATCAAGCATGCTCATATATTGATTTACCCTTGTTGATATCTAGAATATACTGCCATATTTATGATTGTCAATGATCAATCTCTTTAAATCTTACTGTTGTTATAATTGATATCATTTTCTCAAAAGTATATCTGTGATTATATCAGTGCTTTAGATTGTTTCTTTGAAGTACTCGTGCACTGAGCGAGTAGGCTCACCCCACTACACAAAATTTTTAGGGAAATCACGTGGACTTGAAGAAGGTCAAAGAATCAAAGTAGATCTACCACATGAGTTAAGCATGAGATTAGTTAAGTTCAATTGGTCACTGTCACTCTAGGTCCTAGTATAGATGCGAGAGTGTTGAAAGTGATGTTTTGTATCTTTGTTTTCTTAATAAGAGAGAATGTATCTGATTATCATGTCGTATGTACCTGAGAATGAATGTATGTATGTGTATCATTCATGTTGAGATCATATTAAAGTAATCAAAGTTTGATTCTCTTACAAAGTTGTTTATGTGATTGGATGTGAGAAAATAATGAGTTTTGAAATAAAAGGAAATAAAAAGAAAAATAATCAAGAGTGAACTTTGTATTAAGTATAATCCTCAATCTCATTCCCTAATATCATGATTAGTGGTAATCGGGGGATGCAGGTGTGATAATATTTTGGTATCAAAGCTTAGGATGAGTTGTTAGGGACCATTAAGTTAGTAAGTTAGAGTCATAAGTGTGGAAGATAGGCGATGTTATGATGTCAGCTTTGGGGATTTGAGTATTTGGATATTCTGGCCCGATATCTGAGTACTTGGATCAACCAGTATCAAGCTACTATGTCTATTCTTTCATGTATACCCTGGTCAGGTATATAGTGGAAGGATGGTCTAGAGAGGAACCCTAGAAATATTAGGGTTAGAAACAAGATTAGTAACATGAATTAAGAGCATAAATATAAAATAAGATAGAACTTTCATTTCATATTATTTTTTATTGAAGATTAATAGAAAAGTTCTTATATGTTTGAATTCAAATATTCAGTATTTTGAAATATATATGGGTCTTTAAGATTTGTTGTACACTATGCAGTTGTTGCATTTATTGATTAAATTCTTTGTATCAAGTAGACTAGAAATGATCTTTGAATGAGCTTTCCTATGTGGATAAGTTTTCATCCACACATTTGAGATGAATAAAAGTTGAGTAATCTTGAGTAGCTCTTGGTTTTAGGACTGCAGGTTCGTCCTGGTCCGGCTGGCATGATGCATTACTGGGATCTAATGACCCCTATTAGTAACATAACAAGAGTAAATTCTAGATAGATTAGATCCAAATTGTAGTATGAATGTATATACTCTAAGATTTTGAAGTATAAGGGAAAGACTGGGATAACTAAGAATCAATTAGAACTGATATCTGAGATCCAACTTCGGGGCCTCATATGAGAAACCCTTAATTGGGAATAAAGGAACATGACATAAGGTTCAGATTAAGTTTAATTATTGGTATTATATGAAGTCTAAATATGAAATATGTAAACGATATGAGAAAAGTATGTAAAGGGACAAGATAGTAAGAATCAATCATGAGGAATGGATTATATAACCAAGTACAATGTTTTTATGTACTCCAAAGCAAAGGGAAAATAGAAGAAAAGAGCTAAGTATACAATAAGTACATAGAAGTGAAGAGTCTTCATGAGAGTTAAAGTGAAGAGAACTAGATGAGCATGTAAATCATAAAACTAGGATAAGAAACTTAGTTGAATCAAAGAGAAATGTTGGAAATAATGAGCTTGATTAAGGAATGAGGGTTATGATATATTTGAGAGCATGGAATGTATACCTTTATTAATAAGTTTAATACATTCATCCTTACTACCTTTGGATTCTAAGTCTCTATAGAACAACAAACTAGTTTCTAAAAGAAGAACAAAAGTGTAGCTAAATAAATGAATAAGTCATATAAAGGTAGACTATATTCAGGAAGGAAAAACTTGATTGAAAGATAAACTTTGTTTCACCCATGCATGAGCCGTTTGATTTAAAATGAAGGATATGTAATGTATTAAACATGAGGTGATACTAGTAGAGAGATTATTGATTTAGAATTTCAACTGCACATTAGTAGAAGGATAAAAGGAAATATATGCAACATGGTATACATGATCATACACATAAAAGAAGCAACATGATCATAAGAGAAAACTAGAAGTTAAAGATGACATGTGGAATAGTAGCATATGGTAATGGAATTATGGAAAGTAAAGAAGGGTTTGAAACATAATGGAGTAATATAGATTATAAAAGAAAGAGGTGGCGAGATTCAAGAAAGTGCTAATTAGTCAAGTAACCTTGTTGTTAATTAATTAAATCTACATATGAGAAATGTATTATTAAATGTTTGAAGATAAGAATTCTAAGTCTCAAAATCATCTTCTCTTTCATATCTTCCTTAATGAGAGCAATGTGGGAATGAAGTGATAAGAAAATGAATCATATGTGATGCATAATTACCGTGGTAGAGACATCTAGTGAATGTAATAATGACACACAATATGATGATGAAACCCTAGCAGGGTAATTGAGAATGTAATCTATCTGAATGGCCAAGTAAGAGAAAGTAAATTCAGTCGATAAGATAAAGAAGACTTTAGTAAAACTTGTGAGATCCAAAGTTTGAATTTCAAATTAAGGGAGAAAAGTCACATCACAATAACGTCATGCTACTGATAAGGACCAAACCCTAGAATGTTTAAAGTTGTAGTAGTTCAAGGGATGTCACTAGTGATTTGACCTTGAATACTAGCATTTCTATAAAAAAATATCATGAGATTTGCACTATGAGAATTAAACTAGCACTGATAGTAATACATGGTTTAAAGATAGCTAATCTGAAAGGTAGATAAACAATATGGAAATGATTCAGAGTAAAGAGTAAGATATAAATTTGAAATGGAATATGTGTGTTTTGAATAAAAGGAGAAATACAATATGAATGAAGTGTGACATGAGATAAGTTCTTGCAGTGATAGAAAGAATGATGAATAATCTATTTGTACATTGTATGTTTCAATTTTAGGAATGTTTAATCTACATGATTAAAATGAAAAGGATAAGTAGAAAAAAGTAATTAGTAGTGAATGAGGAGAGAGATAAGAGAAAACAATGGCTTTTAGTAATATGTGAATTTGTTTTTAGAAGTATAATTTGATGAAGGTATATTAAGGGATGTAAATTGGTTCTACGTATGATTTCAGTGTACATGTGCAAGAAATATGTTAATTAAAGGTGTCTAATAGTAGTAGTCATTTATACCAGTAATCTATCTTAGTATTGTACAATTGTGGTATGGTGATATGGGTTGAATAATGATGGAACAAATGAAGGGTTACCCTGAATAAGGTAGTCTTACCTATTCACTCATATGAATAGAAGGGATGACAATCATATTGTATTAATATGTAACCCTAATGAGGTATAGCTTGTTATACCTAGCTTTAATATAACTAAGTGATGATAATTGGGTATGAATAGTCCTTGAAAGACTAATACAATAATGGAGTACTTTGTTACTGTTGTTGAAACCCTAGTATGCTATAACCCGATGGTTACACCTTGAATTATGTGTGGGTTCATACTTGAGAATAATATGGAATGTGATGGTAATGCTTCATCTTATGCATCCATGATGCAATGGGGATGTCGTGAGTAGTATTGCACAATTTCTGTTCAATCTAGTCTTCCAACTCAAGACTATTTTGCTTTGAGTAGAACAATAGTAAAATTCAAAACAACATGGTGAACTCTCTTTTGTGACTTAGAGGTAATACATAACAATAGTACATATTGAGCCGTATGAATTGAGATAGTTGGATCAAATTATAAATGTTGAGGTAACACCTCAATAGTATGAAAATATTGAAATGGTTGTTCTCTTTCCTTTTTTTTCCTATGATTGATTGTGGCATAGAGAATTTGTTTGTTATCATTGAGAACTATTTTAACATGTTGTGATTAGAAAAGAAATACAAGACTTAACATTGAAAACTACATTCAAGTATGAAATACAAGAATATAATGACAAGTAAGATTTTAGAAGCTTAAAATAAACTTTGAATATACTTTGTTTGCGTATTTATGTTTCGGGGATGAAACTTTTTAAGGGGGTGAGAATTGTAATGACCACATTTGTGCTTAATTGGTAAACTAGGGTTTACCTGAATTATTACATGCTTGATTAGATTGAACATTGTTTAGACTTGATTAATGATAGTAGATTGACATGCTTGAACTGTGTGTTAAACACAAGTATACGTATCAAAGTAATATAGTCCTTGTGAGGCCCGAGTCGAACTCAGGGAAACATGAATTTTAGAAACTACTACTAACTGGTTGCGACCAGCTATACAGATGGAAAAGTTGATTGGTTTTGGAAAAGAAAATAAAATAAAGATAAAACAAAAGATAAATGATTAAATGTTGGTTTAATCAAATAAGAATGGGAATCCTTAGGATTACAGTTTCACCGCGAGGTCTCACTGCATGCAATTCTACACAACTAACATAACTCGTCCCTTATCCTGAATAGAGGCCTGTAGGCAGAATTGCTCGCTTCCACGACGCAATCCACTACCTAGTTCTAGGTCAGTTCCACGCCAGTAGTAACTTATACCCTAGATCTAAGTGCATTAATTAATACTTTGGGTATCGCCCATTAAACGTACATTACCTTGTCTAAGGAATTTATAGGCTAATGTGTTAATCATGCCTTTCCAACCACTAATCATCCATCAAGATCAATTAACAGTATTAGAAATCAACTATGGTGATCAAGTATAGCAAATTGCGATAGAAACACGATAACATATCAGGGAGAATTGAGACAAATTATGATAATCAATGGAAAATTGTCATGTAGTGATTCCCTGGGCTACTCCCGGTCCTATGGATAATGGGGATTAGCCCTGCATGTTCATCTCAAAGATACACATGCAGAAGAAAGAGGAAAACATGGGGAAATAAATGAGAATATGATGTAACCCCCGAAACAGAGAAGATCTGGATGATCCTCGGTGTGTGACGCATGTTCTGCAACCTTCCGGGAGTAGAATCGTCCTTCTGTGGCTCTTGAATCCTCTGGAACATTGCTTTCGACTCCGTTCCTTACTCTCCTCTCCTTCGGGACTCATGTGGCAGAATAGAACATGATACCCTGGACTGGGCCATCTTTTCTTTAGTTGAAGGTATGACTTACGACCGCCAAAAGATCACAGTCGTTCGATCATGATGATTCTATAGAAAATTCTGATCTGACGACATCGATACCATCAATGGGCTGTCGATAGTATCGACACCTTAGGGCACACATACTTACTTCAAAAATGGAATCTGTCTTGTTGACATCCTGATACTATCGACCATGTGTCGATAGTATCGACAAAATGCTATTTCATTTTCTAGGCTAATCTCAAAACCATCGACATTGTGGGTCGATGGTATCGACCGGGGTGCTCTTCTCCAGCTTGACTACCTGATGCATTGTTGATAGTATCGACAACCTGTCGATAGTATCGACATGTTCTGGAACATAAGGTACCTGAAAAATAGAGAAAAACACAAGTCAATTTGGGAAATTTCACAAATCATACAAAATATGATAGAATAAGATCAATTTGATGCACAAAGTGTTTATAGGCTAAAGAAAGTGAATCATGCTATTATAGTCACAAAAATGAAAAATAATCACACAACACAAATATGAAATCAGCCTATAGATATGACTCAAAATCTCCACA
The DNA here is from genome assembly GCA_963693085.1 of Alisma plantago-aquatica. Classification (NCBI taxonomy): domain Eukaryota; kingdom Viridiplantae; phylum Streptophyta; class Magnoliopsida; order Alismatales; family Alismataceae; genus Alisma; species Alisma plantago-aquatica. The sequence goes on along the minus strand of OY856414.1, from coordinate 715,407,998 downwards.
TCAAATTCCCCTAAGATTGAATCTTGCTCGTCCTCGAGTAACAAAACTATAAAATCTGATTGAGAGTGTCAACTAAAGAACATAATCACATTGAATGATATCTCAAAATGATTCCCACCTGTTAGCCACATACTGGCCCTTACCAACGACAGAATGATAACTGCCCTTCAGGTGACAAGAATCATTCATGAAAGATGTTTACCCCAAAATTACAGAACACAATCAAGTAAAGAAGTTAATATAAGTAAATCTTCCGGTTCAGGATTGGTGCATCTTGTGATCTCCTATCTACATTGCTCATTTCCCTAACTACCATATAAATGGAAGAAGATCTCCTGATATACAAGAATGAAGAGAAAATCATGGGTGGCCTACCACTTAGAGCAACAGGTGGATGCAATAGGTGGCTGTGCAAGAAATAGAAGCACATTACAGTCAATCATGCAATACATAATGATAACTTATGATGATGCAAAAGGCAGATGATAATGATCCTAATGCTAACATTTTTGGTGAAATGATGCATGTACTATTATTCTGTCTCAAAGTGAGATGGAATATCAAAAAAAACTACACAATATGCTTATTATTTTTAATATGCGGGTGAGAACATGTTCCTTTCTCCCTCTTATTCATACTTACTTCTCAATCTTTTGTTTTTTTTTCTTTTTTTTTCAAGCCCTCATTTTCATAAATGACAATGGATTATTTGTCGGGCTTCCTTCTTTTTACAAAACGTGTACATTTGATGCATTCTCTTCTAAACTTTTCTGAGGGTATGGAACAAATTTACCACCTTTAATGTTTTTAGAACAACATATAGATACATGATGTAACACATGCTTAAAAGATGACAATGCAACTAGATGATAACAGTTATGCAACTAACTGACATGCATCTGAGGATAATGTGCATGCATAAACTACTCTATATTTTTTTTCATTTTCATGCATATATTTTCAAAAGAACTATAATGTAGGATCTATCTATATGGAATGCAATCAAAGAGAGAAAGATGGTTATGTGCTCCCAATTCTTACAGTGGAGTGTGAATGACATTGCGGTGAATCAGATCACAAGACTAATTGAGAGAACCATTAGAAAGAATTATATGTCCCTCCTTACTGACTTTTGTACAAGTTAATCAAGGGATTTCTCTCTCTCACTTCAAATTTAAGTCACATTAATGTTTGGTTGGTTTAGTCTCAACATCCATGTCAACCTCTTCCCGTGAACCATAACGATAAACATTCATGTTCATATGTTTTAGAGTTGACCAACCCAATAAGTTTCACAAGTTAAGTCCTCAAGTTCTCACAAGACAAGGTTATAAATTTTTAAAATTTTCATTTATATTTTGTTTGCTCACATGCCCCCGAGGTGAAAATATAAGATGACATGGATTACATTACAACTCCACTGATTATACTAGATAAATAGTGGATCCTAGAAAATAGTATACTAAGAAACAATAACAACTAATATTTCAAAAGTAAAAGCAACATAAATAAGTAAATAAAAACTAAGATAGAGGGTTGTTCCAACACCCCAAAGCTTGAATATGACTATGGCCTCATAGTCAACATTCCCACTGAAGAGGTGGAACAACGGTACCATTCGCTTTGAAGTGTGGTGAAGATGGATGGTTGGATGCTCAAGTGGACCAAGCGATGCTTGCTATCTCCCTCTTTTTGGTGGCCCAATTTTGTGTCTTAGTGGTTCTAAGACGTGGCTCGCTTCATCCTTCTTTGCTTTACAAAAAAATGGTGCAAAAAAATCTCATTTCAACACCTTTCACGGCCTGTTTTATGTAGTTGTCCTACAGGTGTCGATACTATCGACAGGGGTGTCGATAGTATCGACCATTACTGATAAAAATTTGTCTGGTTTGTTTAGAGAACTCGATACTATCAACACTAGGGTCGATAGTATCGACTCTTGGTCAGCATTTACTGATCCAAACTTGTTACTATCGATAGGGGTGTCGATAGTATCGACTGTAAAAGTTTTGCACACTTGAAAACACGAGTCAGGGTACCATTTTTACAAAAAATATCAAAACCTAAGCAAAAACTAAGTACATAAACATAAAAGAACATAAACAAAAATAAAATAAACCTAAAGTTGGGTTTCCTCCCAACAAGCACCTTTATTTAATGTCCTAGGCTTGAAATAAGGATACCTTTAACCTGGGTTGTCAAGGGATGTCTCTAATGATTCATTTGGCAATTTGAATTCAACTCTATCATCACCAATCCCAAGTGTCAAGTAACCTCACCCAATGGCAGTGATTACATAAGTCATAGCTTGGAACGACCTTCCCAATAACATCTCACATCCTTCTAGCTCATGCATGTCCATGACCACAAAGTCAATATGGAAGATGAATTTGTTGACTTTGACTAGCACGTCCTCACATATACCTTGTGGCTTCACAATGGAGCTTCTGGAAGAGCTCAAGAAATTTCTTGAAGTGCATTTGCTCTTTCCTTGGCTTCAGACTATCCGGGAATGACACGCTTGGCTCCTTGATGCCCTTGTGTGGTGGAATATATGGAACTTTAGGGGTCTCCTCCCCCAAGCTTGCTTCAATGTCACCTTCTAAGATAGGATTTGACACATCTTCTGTGGATGGCATGACTTGTGGTTGCTTCTTCTTATTGATAGTGGCTGCTCCACTACGAAGTAAAGCTTTCACCTACTCTTCTAGTATAGGAGTCTCTTCAGAAATATGAGATGTGGGCACGACAATGGTGGAATCTTGGAGTGATTTGATTGGCGTCCTACATCCTCCTGGAAATCCATACAAACTGCAAGGGTATCAAACTTTGCGTTTATCCTCCAAGTCTATATGCATAACACTCCGCTCATGCATCTCCTCAATAGGAAGCTCTGGCCCCTTTTTGACGGATATATATTTAACCTACTGATGTGGTTGAGCGGGTTCTCCATTCTGAGCTGGTTTTTGTTGAATGATTTGCTTCATGGCATCCACCTCAGTTGCAATTTGGGTTATGTACGTCTCTAGCATCCTCAGTTGTGCAGGATGGCTCTGTATCTGCTGCCCAAACTGGTTCATGTACTCACCGTGTGACTTAATTTGCTTGTCGAATGTGCTCATCAACTCTTTATTTTTCTTAATAACTTGGTTGAGCAACTCATTGCACTTTTCCTCTGCACTAGGTTGTGGCTTTTGATCTGTATCCTGCAAAATTTGTTTGGATCCTTCCAATAAAATTTCTTGTCCTTCCTCCATGAATAAGCATTGTTCCTGTAGCCCTGTTGTTGGCGCATGAACTTTTCTTGTGCCTCATCATCAGACCCATCATCAACTTTTTCTAGAAGTATCTTTTCTATCAAATCCATCTTCTCATTTAATTCTTTAATGGCCTTGGCATCCCATGCATCTTTGACCCTTTCACCCCAAGATTGTTTCCTAGCCATATTCTTTAAAATCTCTTGACACTTGGAGCCTTTGTTGTTTAGAAAGAAACATGTTCCCACTAAGTCAAGATTACTCCTATCATGTTCGTTAAGAGAAAAATAAAAGATCTTCTCTTAGGTTTCTAAATCCAGCCCATGATGTGGGTATTTTCGCAGCATGATATTGAAGCGTTCCCATGTCTATGAGTATGTCTCGTCAGCCTACTGTTTGACGTTGTGGATCCTCCTTACTAGATCATTTATCTTTTCAGGCATAAAATACCTTTCAAAGAACACCTCAGTCATCATATCCCACAATTTGACATATTCATCATCTAGATTATAAAGACATTCCCTTGCGTTGTCTGCTAAAGAGAATGGGAGTAATTTTAGATAAATGGCCTCCTATGGGAACCTATCTACCTTCACCATATCACTGTTCTCCACAAAGGTGTTGATGTGGGCTACTGGGTCTTCATTTTTGAGTCCATGGAATGCCTACGACTTGACCAATTGAATAAGCCTGAGATCAATCTTGTAATTGGGTATGTTGATAGCTTGCTTCTTGATTGTCCCCTTCTGTGTAGAGGAAGAAGAAGCTTTAATCTTCTCCCAGATCATCTGCTCCTCATTTGCCACTCCGTTACCCATTATTACTTTACTAGTACCTGAAATTTCAAATGGTAGTGTATGAATCGGTACTAATAATTTAAATAATGAATAAGATTTGCAATTCACATACAAAGATTAAAAGAAAAATTACAGGAATTAAAAGTGGCCTAGTGTGGCCACTCGCAGCACTCGTAGTGCTGAAACTTGTCGTTTTCCCGACAATGGCACCAAAAACTTGACACGCTTGAATCATGCATTAAATGCAAGTATATATATTGAAGTAATATATGCCTTGTGAGGCCCGCATCGAACTCAAGGAAATGTGAATTTCAAAAACTACTACTAACTAGTTGTGACCAGCTAAACCGATGGAAAGTTAATTGGTTTTGGAAAAGAAAATAAAATAAAGAGAAAATAAAAGAGCGATGATTAAATGTTGGTTTAATCAAATAAGAATGGGAATCCTTAATATTACGGTTTCACCACCAGGTCACAATGCATGCAATTCTACACAACTAACATAACTCGTCCCTTATCCTAAATAGAGGCATGTACTCAGAATTGCTCGCTTCCACAATGCAATCCACTACCTAGTTCTAGGTCAGTTCCACGCCAGTAGTAACTTATACCCTAGATCTAAATGCATTAATTAATACTTAGGGTATCCCCCATTTAACATACATTACCTTGTCTAAGGAATTTATAGGCTAATGTGTTAATCATGCCTTTCCAACCACTAATCAACCTTCAAGACCAATTAACAATATTACAAATCAACTATGGTTATCAAGCACAGCAAATTGCGATAGAAACATGATAACATATCAGGGAGAATTTAAACAAATTATGATCATCAATGGAAAATTGTCATACAGTGATTCCCCGGGCTACTCCCGATCCTAAGGATAATGGGGATTAATAATAATTATCAAATTCTACCAGACTATACTAAAAATCTATATTAAAATAAAACTTTGCATACCCTTTTTGAAAACATGGATATCTACTTCTATCCACATCTGGAGTCTATTCAAACTAATCCTCCTTTGTACTTTAATTCATATTTAATTCCACATATGCCACGTTATTGTTTGCCCTTTTCACTTGTACCTCAAACACCGACAAATTAAATATTGATCAACATAAATGAATATGTCAGAATGTGGGGGAAACATTAACCGTACAATTAATTGTAACACCATATTGTAGTCAATTATGATTTAATGAAAAACTTTACATTTTCAGCATAACTACTCAATCCATACATACCCCAGCCTCTGCGTTGTCCCTGCAGTAGACCTAGATGCTACCTTCCCTATGGTAGATCCCCAATAAACCCCTCATGATCCTACCTAATAGGTGAATCAATTTCTAGGGTTGAGTCACATGGCACTACCCGTAGGTAGCCCACTCCTTAACTCATGGTGTGCTAAAGAGTCTCATGTCACTACATGTGGGTAGCCTAATTTCTAACTCTTGATAACCTGATGTCCTACTTAACAAGTAGGTCATGTACTAGATTACCCTTTTCATCATTTGCAAAGCCACAAAGGAGGACCAAGGTCTGAGCTAGTCGTGTATACACATTTATGGTGATAATCATAGTCACTTTATAGTTGCATGAAATAAAAGTCATGTAAGCAGTTATTTTCAGACAACTGATAAAACATCTGGAAATCATCATGAATCTAAAGCGATTAACCATAAGCATAACCACATACCTATTAGGATGATTTGAGACAGAATAAATCCAATCAAATGCAATAAATCGAATAGGCAAGCAAGCACACAAAGAGATCCTGAAACATGCATATAATTTCCTATTATTTATCATGCCATCAAGATATATTAAACCTATCTCGCTTCCTAGGGTTTCTAGTCTACTTTTAAGGTTTCCATTTCAATTAGGGTTTCACTGCATTTTTACTATTTTAAACCCTAATTTTATACAATTACTTACAAACCCTAGTTATCTCATCTACTCTTCATGAAAGATATTAAGGTTACCTTTTAACAACATATAACCCTAATTTCATATTAAAGGCACAATTAAACATCAATTAAGTCTAGTATGTCTCTTTTCATTAAAACTACAAATTTTATTCTTTTAATTCATGACAAGATCATTAGGCCCAATTATGATCTTTGGTTCCTTTCAAATTAACAACTTATCTTTCATGAACTCTATTTATCACTAATTCCACATTTATCCAATAGAAAACCCTAATTACCATATTAAGGGTATTTATCCACAATTAGGAACCTTTATACTCAAAATAGCTTAGAACTATCATATCTCAACTTTAATCACGACATTGAACAATTAAAGCCATTAAGAGTCACATTTACTAACATTAGGGTTTCAATGCCCATTAAAGCTTATTTATGTACCTGAAACTCTAAATTAAACCAATTACATGCAAAGTTCATCCTTTTTGTTTGTAATGTAGATTAACAGGTTAATACCACCTTTAATCAACCATAAAACCCTTCTAAATAAATTAATCATCTCAAAATAGGGTTTCTTAATCATTAATACATTAAAGTAGATAACTTCCACTACTTTTTGAATTTCAAGAGGAATTAATTTCTAAAACTATTTTTATTGGATTCCTCTCATTTTTCTGAGCAACTTTCATATTTTATACACATTCATCTGACCTACCAATAAAAAGATATGAATTTTGCAATAATTTCTTACTTGCATTAATCGCTGAGCGCCACGTCACTTCTTTCCTTACAACGCAACCCCTTTAAGAAATATAACCAATTTATGTTGTTGCCCTCATTTAAGTCGATCGTTTCTTCATCCCACGGAGGGGGAAATTGGTCCAATGTACGTTTGGTCATCTCCTCCTATGGAACCATACGCGGTCGTCGACCTGCAGCCAAGCGCGAGGCTATCTGCCTCACTCCATGACCTGGAGCTCGTTGGAACTGAACGCCCTGCCTCCGATGTTCCCTATCATGCCCAACAGTGCCTTGAAGCATGGCTGGGATGACTTGTTTCAAGAGAACCAAGCCCGCTCGTGTAGTTGTTCTTGCAGCCAAGTTGCATCTGTTGCGCCTGGGTTAGGGCACGATGGTGACGGCCAAGCCTCTCCCCAGCTTCGTGGTGCATCCTACTTTCATCTCGACTACCTCACGGTCCCTCACTACTCCAGAGATAGAGCTATTCTCAAAGGTTAGGGTTTGCATGCAAAGAACAAGAAGAAGAGAGAAAAGGGTACGTGGGATCTTTCTTGAACTCGAACCAGAGGGTCTACCCCATATATAGGGGAGGGTATCCACGCCCCGACATGCCTGCCCACGAAGAAACAAAGTCTTTTCCCAATCGGAATCCTATTCCATTAATGAGAAGTAATCTTCTCTCTCCTATTTATCTCCTTGATAAACTATACTCTTTGGACATTCAGGAATTCGAAAATCCTTTCTCATTTCTCTTTATGCTTAACTTTTAATCCATTGGCACAAATTTATATTTTCTTTTTGTAGAAAATGCCTCGTTTTTAACAATGCAACAAAATTCATTAATTATGTATCACATTATCTTCTTATTTTTTATTATTGGTAGTTTCTCTTTCCTTTTTCTCCATTGGGGCTCCTTAGACCCCAAGAAACTCTAATATTTCGAAATCCCTTCTAGTGGATACTCATTATGCATCTTTATCCATTATTTCTCATTATCTCACTTATTTCTTTATTAAAATGTCTCTTTTTGAGGATTTCTCTTTATCTCTCTTTTTATTTTCCTTATTAAAATTCCTTTTAACATTAGGAACCTTGTGGATACAAAAATCCACCAATGATAATTCAATTATACCTTTTTCCACTTATTTCCCACATTTTATCATTATTTTCAATTTCTTTCTTAATAAAGAAATATTTAATTGATCTTTTCTTTTCTTGTTGCATTATCTTTGCAACTTTGGACTCCTTGGAACCTAAGGAACCGAAGAGGCACGAAATCCATATTTGGCTAACATTCGTTTGCCTTCTAGAGGTTTCTACATCTTTCTTTTCTCCATTTTCTTATTTACTCATTTATTAATGGAGTTTCTTTTGTCTTTTCCTTGTTATTGGGCCCAATAGACAATAAAGCCCATAAAACAACCAACAAGGATATTGTAAACAAAATACATTTATTCAAAACAAATTATATCATTATGTGTTCAAATATCTTTAATAGGAGAAATTACATTTCTCACCAAAAGAACCCAAAAATTGGGGTTGTAACATCCTTCCCCTCTTACAAGAATTTTGTCCTCAAAATTCCATCAAGCAAACAAACAATCCAAGATAAGACTTTTCCATGTCCATCATTGACCCCTATGTGGCTTTACCTTATCCATGGCGCTTCCAAAGAACCTTTATCATCACATATTCGTTTCTCTGAGTTCTTTCACCTTGGCATCTATAAACCTCACAGGTGACTCATGTCATTTCAGCCTCCCTCAGGGCTCACTAGATTCATTGCTCAGCACATGGCCCGGGTACCTCACATAGTGCTCTAAATTGGACACATGGAACTCATCACACATTACTTTATTCTGAAGGGTAAGGTCAAACATAACCTTATCCACCAATCCATCTCAAAGAACCCATGTATCGGGGACTCATGTCTCTTAACTATAACTTAGAGGGGTTGGATTTTCTCATCACATACTCTCCCACAGTGAACTGCATGTTAGTCTGATTTGCATCAGCTCATGACTCATGTTGCCCCTGGGCTCTCCTTTGGCCATTGTACGATCAAAGCGACTTCATCTGCACACACTGTGGTCTTTTTCTAACCTTCGCGAGGTCCATTCACCAACATCATCTTAATGAAGTGGTGACTGACAAAACCTCCCTTGCGGAGCTTCTATACATCCCAATACTGGCTATGGTGGTTATCATCGCATCTTACAAAAGACAAGAACTGTCTACATGTATCACCCTGAACAAGCACACATGCTCTTATCAGACCCTCTAGTCTGGATTATACTAACCATTAGTTAGGGGTGATAAACTGTACTAGCATCGAGTTCTTCATGTACCTACTCCCACCTTATGGAAGTGAACCTTTGGGTCATACTCAAGAACTTTTGAACTCACATCATGGTGTAGTTGAACCATCTCTCTCTCTTATAAGTACTCAACTAGATCTGTCCCTTGACAGTACTCTTTCTTTCTCTTGTTATCTAGGTAAGGCGATCCACCATAACCCATATTGCATCTCGACCTTCCTTGGTCTGGGGGAGACTTACAACATCCATAGTGATGAACTCCCATTCCCTCTTGGGGACTCTTTATCCTCTATATTAATACATTGGGTTACTAGTGTTTGTTCTTCACCTCTTGTCATGCATGGCAACATACCACCTGCAACTTCATCTTAGGCATCCAAAGTACTATTGTCACTTACTATATTCATAGTACCATGGTGTATGGTGATCTTAAAATTAGGTCTCGTATATTGTCATGATTCCTCAAGATTGATTCCTCAGAAACCCTAAACCATTCTAGTCGGGGTTTCATCACCTTCCTTTCCAAAGAAGTGCATCTAAGGTTATACAACCATCCTCTCATTGCATCAAGGCCTATGTTGGCTAACCAAACAACTGCTAACTTGATCAACTGATATGTTGCATCTAAGTGTTAGCTAAACTTATCTCTTTTTCAAACTTAGGGTTAACCTAACAAACGCTTGTAGCCCATAGCTAAACTAGGAGCTGCATCTCAACCAGAGCATCCATTACCACTTCACATCCTTAGGTGTTAGGTAATGTTGAAGACATACACCTCACTGTTTTCCACTTATCATCTCATCCCAAACTTCTAAGTCTATCTTCATCAAGAAAACTCTAATCTCATTCTCTTAGTTTTCAAACTCAACCTTGTATAACTCAGAGCTCATGATAAAAACATCCTCATAAGATGACTACCTTAATACTCTTAGTGTTTGCAAACCATCCACATATCGTTCACCCCACAAGGGTATGTTATCGTCTATGTCCTCATGCCTCATAGAAATGTTCCAACTCACTTCATCTTTTATCCTTGGTGTATGGCATGCGTACTATCCTATCTCTCATTCCCATAACAAGAGGAAATAAGCATTTGGCGGTCGTCCAAACACAAAGTTCTTCCTGTTCTAAGAGTAGAGATGGTACATCCCACATTGATAGTACACCTTCAAATCTAAGTTGAAACGTGCATCTTATGCCTCTACATCACAATCATCTCGATATCAAAGTTACTTCCATAGAAAACTGGTCTCAAACCTACTTGGGTCCACCCACATTCCTTGCTCATCTCCTCTAAGGGTGCTGTCACTTTTGGGGTCATCCCTCTTCCCTCATGCATCCAGAGAGTGCCATACTCATCTGCCCTTTGGGTCCCATGAGTTCATGAAGGTGATCAATCTCCTAACCCATGACCCTCAAATAATGATAAATGTTACCTCCCGACCCTATGGTCATGTCCAACTTGGGAATTAGGCAACTCCCACTTCCATCGGTCTTATCCCTACCTGACCCTAAGATAGACTTAGGATTCCATTATAGTACATGTCTAACTTAGAACCTTACCCAAACCTTCATCATCTCTCTCTTCATTCATGGGCTAACTTTCATCCTTTCATAGGGGTCATGGTGACCCACCTACCTTGGTCAGGCCCCATACCGGTTACCTCCATGGTAACACATCCACATGCACTTAGAGATGGTTATCTATGGGTCTACAGGTTCATTCTCTTACCATGTACTTTTCACTTAGCTTCTCAAGATCCTATGAGACCTCTTTAGGTTACCTCAAAACCAACCAAACTGGTATACAATGTACCAAAGGGTCCCCCTCCGTGGATGGAAGGATACTACACCTTGATAAAAAAAGGTCACACACGTCCTTATGTCTAAGGTTTACATCCACATGAGCATGCTTAACCCTAGCAAGCTACTAAGGCACAAGCAAACCACATACTAAACCATGCTAGGTCACACTTGTTCTCATCCTCAACATTGGATCAAGATCATACCTTCCCATGTCATCAACTTAGATATGAGGGGTTCATCAACCATACCTTAAACTTAAGGGGTTTCCCTTTCCTCTAAACATGAGGAGTACCATGCTCGAATCTATAGAAACTCAAATCTCATCATGAGCATCAGGTACAACACTTCCCCTCTTAGGCCTAGGAGCCCTAGGTTCACTTTTTGATGACCAACTGCCTGCTCAACTTTTTAACCACGATCCAAGCATGTACAGGGTATGACATGCACTTCCCATGATCCTTCTACTTGTACAACACTTCAGAGTGGAGTCCTCTTCAAGGACAACCAACAAGGTATAAGACCTCACAACCTGTTACTAAACCTCTTTAGGGTCTAAGGAACTCTTGTTCCCCTCTCAGAAGGTAAACACCTATACCATAGGCACATAGGTACCAGAAGCCTCATTCTATCTCTAGGGTTTGGTTCCTCTAAAGGAAACCACGAAATCACTAGCCTACAGGGATCAAGCATGAGGTAGCCACTATCTTCCACTAAGGTCGCATCGTCCTCAACTCCCCTTTACTCCTCATATCTCAGAGTCTAGGCTTCCAACCTTCTTGCTTGGGTCCTGCTCTCTCTCTAGAGCTAACTCCACAACCAGCCTAACTACTAGAGGTGTGACATCCCCGGATTTTCTAAAACTTAATCTGATGTGTGACGTCCAAATTGAAACCCTCACCTCAGTGAGAATCCCAATTTAAACATCCCACACTAGGATAAGAAGAAGAAAATCAGAGGAAGTCAAAAGGAAACAATAAGTAGCACATGTACATGAACAATGATAAAACCATACAACACTTGTTCACTATTCAACATATAATTACAACATGAATTGTTACAACATTTGATATTACATATTGAACATCAAACTTCTACATATATATGTACTACAACTAAACAACAAGATCTTAAGACAACAAGTCCACCTGTACATCAGCTCGCCACACAACTCTCACTATCCTGGATCTTCAAGAGCATAAGCCACAACCTAAACAAAAGATTACATGCGGTACACGTCAGCACAATATTCAAGCATATTGTACTGAGTACGCCTACATGTCTTTTATATACCTCTCATCATATCATTGGCAATAAGATAAAACTAATACTTGGCAGTTATAAAGAAATATAAGAAAATTATATACTTTCACAAAGATGTTCATCAACAAAAGAGAACACATATTTTAAGCTTATTTTCCATTATATACCAAGGCCTTTATGATCACTACCAAAGAGTTAGATCATTTGTACAAGGTGACCACTACCAAAGAGTTAGGTCAGACCACTACCAAAGAGTTAGGTCATATGTACAATGTGACCACTACCAAAGAGTTCGGTCACTTCCAAGCACACTACCAAAGAGTTAGTGCTTTCATATAATGGAACATATATATCATGTTTGATGTGTTCATCGCAGTAAGTATGGAAAATCATGCAATATATCATACAATAATAATCATTTCATCCAATACCATATGCCAATTATTTTACTATGCATATAACACAAGCATATTGTATAATAAGCCAAGTAAGAGGTAATAGTGTACCTTGATCGAGAGATAGATCATTATAAACACATATTCCTCATGTCATCTAACCTTGGTCATCCCTGATTAAGACAAGATCATATACTATCATCAAGTTCTCATCATCATACATCTCTTCTTAACCCTAATCATATTCATTAGGGATTTACTTATCTCATTAGGATATTCCCATCATTACTTGCATTCTTGTCTTATATTTATCTTCCTGATGTAATTTTCCAGATTAGAATACATAATCTGAATATCAGGTTCCATATCATTATTTATACATATTAACCCTAAGTTACATGTATTACTCAAATTAGGGTTTCATCACATGTTTCAAGGTTCATCTCAATATAACAGGGATTCTATGCATCATTATGATTTCATAATTAAAACTGAGGTTTCATATACCGATATGATCTTACTCTGTAAATTTCACCATTTATTGATCATAAATGTATTTATGCATATTAATTAGGGTTATTAGTCCTAATTAGCCACATTAAACAAATTACATGATTTCGTACATCAACATCATTATTTATGACTTCAATTGGGTTATAAACATGATTATGGACTTACTGACATTTTTCCATAATTTTAGGCCAACGTTTGATATTTATTATCCATCAATTAAACATTTCACGACTAATAAGATATCACTGATATTCGTGCATCAAAAGCCTTATATTATACTACCATATTGTTCTATGCATTTTTCAGAGAAGTTTGGTACCTTATTTGTACTTTTCTGATGTTCGAGCTAATTTCTGTGATTTATCAAAGATGTAGCTAATTACTAAGGTATTTACCTTTTTCTGCCAATGGTCCGTCGCCACGTGGCGTTTGAGGCATTGCTCATGGCTCCTCAGCTAGCTTTGAGTCGGCCGGATCTGGGGCGGGATCCGCGAAACCCCTGGACCCGATAACCCGGGGCGGGCTTCCTCCCTTTCACCCGATCGCGAGTCCCCGTGGGACTCTGTTTCCTCTGTGGAACAGAGCCCACTTCCATCTGCTCTCGGCGCCGCCGTGCACCTCTCCTGGTCTGAGATTTGTCTCCACAATGCCGCCAGATCCCGTCTTGCTCAACAATTCGCCAGCCCATCGACATCCGTGAGCATTGCCCACGATCTGCGTGGGCACCGCCTGCACCCTTGTTGTGTGCCACCAACCTAGGGCCTCCCCCCGGAGCACCTTGACTCGGCCTCCATGTTGCGCGGATCCCTATTTGTCATGGTGTTGTCGACGCAGATCAACGCTGATGAGGAATCGATAAAGCCTTGCTCCTCCTCAAAGCTTTGCCTCGGCGAGCAACTGTGGCTCTTCCTTGCAAATCCAGCGGAGATGCCAACTGCTAGCTATTGCCATGACGAGGAAATATAATAGGGAGATGCCTAGAAGCCTCTTGATCTCATCGTCCTCCTCCTTTAGATGCATCGCCATGGCTAGGAGAAGAGTGAGGAAATGCGCTGCCTGCCTATGCTCAAGCACCACCATCACCGTCCTCCAAGGAAGTGTCAACCTGGTTTTCACCTTATTGCGGAGGAGAGTTACATACGGGAGGGTGAGCTTGTTCTTTATCTAGGCGGCACTAAAAGTCACACACGTTGAGGGTCAGGGTGGATGTGAGGCCAACTGCCCACTTCACTTCCTTCTTCAAAACACGAACACAACGTGGGGGCTGAGCAAACATAGTGTCTCTATTTGCCTCAATGACTGCAAAGAGGAAGGTTTTGCATTCGTTCGATTACATCCCAGGGCTGTAAAAGGACCCTTCACTTAACCAATTTGTGACCACGCACTCACAACAAAGACCTAGAATGTGCACCTAGAAACTTAGGACACATGACTTATATCTTCCTCTAAAAGCATTACAATGCATCAAATATTAAAACAAACTCAAACCTAAATAGCTCCTTCTAGGTATATCAAATCATTATGGGATTTTAATCATAGCTGCATCACCACTCTATCAATGTTCCATTGATGTTTGATGTCCAGATACCACTTCCGACTACCAATTTATATCTTGAAAAGATTATCTGTACTTAGGGGCATACACATAATATCAATATCATTTGCACCCTCAACTTCGTTAAAACTCTTAGAGCCCTTTATTAAACACATGAATACACTTATGTCATTAGGTATCTGAATACTATAAAGTCTACTCCATCACATCCTGCACACCTTAAAAGATATTTTGTTCCCGAAATTAAGACAAAATTCAGTCTTTTACATCATATATCATCTTAAAAGAGCTTTCGTCCTCGAAAGTAAACCATACTCGCACTCCAAGGAAAACTACCATGCCTTCATCCACATGTAGGCACTATTCTATGTGTAACATATCCGCAAGATTACCTAGGACCATGTATCCAAAGCACTATTAGGGGGTTTTACAACCATCTTGGTGTACCAACACTCCATTCAAGGTTAAACTCAGGGTTTAGAAACTTAGGTTATGTCATTACATATCTCATATGCTAGGGTTGCATCCTTATCTTAACCCATGCATTACGATTTCCACATCATATTATCATGTTCCAAAGGAGTTAACCCATTATATCAAGGTGTCATAATCATTTTATTTAGTTCATTGTTAGAACATGTTCATCATTGACATATGCTTTTTAGGAGGGAGTTAATTATCATTAACTCACTTTATCCATCTAGATCATAACAAGGTGTCATAATTGTTATGTTGTGTTAACTGTAAAACTATATTTTTCATCTTTATTAAGCACTAATATTAACACCTCATGTAGCATATTTCATTCTTTTGATCTAATTTCATTACTCGTAATAAATTGCAACAATTACTAGTGATTTCATCACAAGATTAACCAACAATTTCACATCAGTATCATTATTCATGTATATGACTAACCATTTATGCATAATTATCTATTAAACCATCTCTAGGTTTCCATCATATCATGTCTACATATCACATATCGAGATTAGATCACATCCGTACATGTATTATATTACGGTTGTGCTAACAAACTTATGTAAGCGGCTTGTCAAACATGTATCAAAACTTTATATAGTCCAAATGAGGTTCTTCTAACCCATACTGTGAGGGAAGTGGCGTGCTCAGTCTTTCTGAGCTAACCCAACTCTATGAGTATCTCATAAACAAAAACTTATCTTCCCTCTCTGTCTAGGGTTCTCGGATTACCTCATTGGCACTAGTGGGAGCTTTACAAGCTCTAGCTACATAGCACAAACCAAAACATGATATGACATTCTCATCATAGATCTCTACCTATGAAACATGCTTACCCAAAACTCTCTTATATACACCACTAGATTCCTATGTGTGAAACCACCAACCCGAGCATGAGGCTTTCAAAGAAACTAACACATAGTTACCTCCTCCAGGGTCTTGGGACTCTCTTCTCCCTCACCCATATGGTAGGTACTCATATTCATGTTCGAGCCTCTCTCTATCTCTAGGGTTTGGCCCTCCCAAGGACATCTAGGGTTCAGCAAACTATAGGAATCATGCATAGAGAAACACAACTCAATCACTCAGGAGTAGTCTAGTTTAGGACATATCACATATCTCATAATTCTCATGTCTTGGAGTTTAGGTTCTCTAACCTTCTCCCAATGGGTCTCACTCTCTCTGGAGTTAACCCCGAAACTGGTCCCAACACTAGAGGTCCTCCTTTGTAAAAGAGCTTGAGGCTCATGCTGACTCACAACCTTGTCTCATCTTAACATATCTTATCTCATAAAATCCTATTTACTTGCATCATCAAAACATATCTCATATCCTCAAAACTGAACTTAAGTCCTCAAAGACAAACATAGATCATCATAACCATCTTATGTCATCTATATAAGACTTACATCAAAGCTTATTTCATCTATTCCATCTATCATATATATATTCCAACAAGGCTCTAGACATCTAATCTAGAACTATCTCTCTTCTAGACTGATGTCATTCACTTTCACTTAGGTTGCATGACCACCTCCTACTCGTACATGTGTGGGAACACATTTTTGTAATACATATATATAATAAAATATTATATAGTTTTTCTCCGATAAAACAAGCGTCAGAGAAAACTATCGAGGTTCGATCCGTTTGGAATCAAAAACCAAATCCTGAAAATGAGTGTCCCACACATAGTAGAGAGTACAGTGTCATGAAAACTAGTGAAAAGGGTGAGAACAAGGGGTAGACTAGTGTAGCTACTCTAGACAACGTGCGCAATATGTCTAGGGTTTCTCTTCCCTTTATGCACATCATTTCCAAATAATGCAACGTCCCATACCGCTGCACTATAAGGAAAGAACGACATCTAAGGACTTGTTATACCACAAGCATTAGTCTAGACCTAGTTCTCGGACATCTAGGTGCTAACCTAGAGGCTAGGTCAGATCTAGTCTATACAAGATGACTAATCTAACCCTAAAGATTATTAAGTGCAAGGTTCTTTAGTTTTGAGTTGCATAATGAGAAAATGTCAGGCTTTGCTATTGTTCATGCTCTGATACCACCTGTGACGTCCCCGGATTTTCTAAAACTTAATCTAATGTGTGACATCCAAATTGAAACCCTCACCTCAGTGAGAATCCCAATTTAAACATCCCACACTAGGATAAGAAGAAGAAAATCAGAGGAAGTCAAAAGGAAACAATCAATAGCACATGTACATGAACAATGATAAAACCATACAACACTTGTTCACTATTCAACATATAATTACAACATGAATTGTTACAACATTTGATATTACATATTGAACAGCAAACTTCTACATATACATGTACTACAACTAAACAACAGGATCTTAAGACAACAGGTCCACCTGTACATCAGCTCGCCACACAACTCTCACTATCCTGGATCTTCAAGTGCATAAGCCACAACCTAAACAAAAGATTACATGCGGTACACATCAGCACAATATTCAAGAATATTGTACTGAGTACGCCTACGTGTCTTTTATAGACCTCTCATCATATCTTGGCAATAAGATAAAACTAATACTTGGCAGTTATAAAGAAATATAAGAAAATCATATACTTACACAAAGATGTTCATCAACAAAAGAGAACACATATTTTAAGCTTATTTTCCATTATATACCAAGGCCTTTATGATCACTACCAAAGAGTTAGATCATTTGTACAAGGTGACCACTACCAAAGAGTTAGGTCAGACCACTACCAAAGAGTTAGGTCATATGTACAATGTGACCACTACCAAAGAGTTCGGTCACTTCCAAGCACACTACCAAAGAGTTAGTGCTTTCATATAATGGAACATATATATCATGTTTGATGTGTTCATAGCAGTAAGTATGGAAAATCATGCAATATATCATACCAGAATAATCATTTCATCCAATACCATATGCCAAGTATTTTACTATGCATATAACACAAGCATATTGTATAATAAGCCAAGTAAGAGGTAATTGCGTACCTTGATCGAGAGATAGGTCATTATAAACACATATTCCTCATGTCATCTAAACTTGGTCATCCCTGATTAAGACAAGATCATATACTATCATCAAGTTCTCATCATCATACATCTCTTCTTAACCCTAATCATATTCATTAGGGTTTTACTTATCTCATTAGGATATTCCCATCATTACTTGCATTCTTGTCTTATATTTATCTTCCTGGTGTAATTTTCTGGATTAGAATACATAATCTGAATATCAGGTTCCATATCATTATTTATACATATTAACCCTAAGTTGCATGTATTCATCACATGTTTCAAGGTTCATCTCAATATAATAGGGATTCTATGCATCATTATGATTTCATAATTAAAACTGAGGTTTCATATACCGATATGATCTTACTCTGTAAATTTCACCATTTATTGATCATAAATGTATTTATGCATATTAATTAGGGTTATTAGTCCTAATTAGCCACATTAAACAACTTACATGATTTCGTACATCAACATCATTATTTATGACTTCAATTGGGTTATAAACATGATTATGGACTTACTGACATTTTTCCATAATTTTAGGCTAACGTTTGATATTTATTATCCATCAATTAAACATTTCACAACTAATAAGATATCACTGATATTCGTGCATCAAAAGCCTGATATTATGCTACCATATTGTTCTACGCATTTTTCTGAGAAGTTTGGTACCTTATTTGTATTTTTCTGATGTTCGAGCTAATTTCTGTGATTTATCAAAGATCTAGCTATTTACTAAGGTATTTACCTTTTTCCGCCAATGGTCTGTCGCCACGTGGCATTTGAGGCATTGCTCATGGCTCCTTAGCTAGCTTTGAGTCGGCCGAATCTGGGGCGGGATTTGCGAAACCCCTGGACCTGATAACCCGGGGCGGGCTTCCTCCCTTTTGCCCGACCGTGAGTCCCCGTGGGACTCTGTTTCCTCTGTGGAACAGTGCCCGCTTCCAGCCGCTCTCGGCGCCTCCGTGAGCCTCTCCTGGTCTAAGATTCATCTCCACAACGCCGCCAGATGCCGTCTTGCTCAACACTTCGCTAGCCCGCCGACATCCGTGAGCATTGCCCACGATCTGTGTGGGCGCCGCCTGCACCCTTGTTGTGCGCCACCAGCCTAGGGCCTCCCTTCGGAGTGCCTTGACCTGGCCTCCATGTTGCGCGACTCCCTATTTGTCATGGTGTTGTCGACGCAGATCAACGCTGATGAGGAATCGATAAAGCCTTGCTCCTCCTCAAATCTTTGCCTCTGCGAGCAACTGTGGCTCTTCCTTACAAATCCAGCAGAGATGCCAACTGCTAGCTATTGCCATGACGAGGAAATATAATAGGGAGATGCCTAGAAGCCTCTTGATCTCATCATCCTCCTCCTTCAGATGCATCACCATGGCTAGGAGAAGAGTGAGGAAATGCGATGCCTGCCTATGCTCAAGCACCGCCATCACCGTCTGCCAAGGAAGCGTCAACCTGGTTTTCACCTTATTGCGGAGGAGAGTTACATACAGGAGGGTGAGCTTGTTCTCTATCTAGGTGGCATTAAAAGTCACACACATTGAGGGTCAGGGTGGATGTGAGGCCAACTGCCCACTTCACTTCCTTCTTCAAACCACGAACACAACATGGGGGCTGAGCAAACATAGTGTCTTTGTTTGCCTCAATGACTGCAAAGAGGAAGGCTTTGCAGTCATTCGATTACATCCCAGGGTTGTAAAAGGACCCTTCACTTAACCAATTTGTGACCACGCACTCACAACAAAGACCTAGAATGTGCGCCTAGAAACTTAGCACAAACGACTTATATCTTCCTCTAAAAGCATTACAATGCATCAAATATTTAAACAAACTCAAACCTAAATTGCTCCTTCTAGGTATATCAAATCGTTATGGGATTTTAATCATAGCCGCATCACCACTCTATCAATGTTCCATTGAAGTTTGATGTCCAGATACCACTTCCGACTACCAATTTATATCTTGAAAAGATTATCTGTACTTAGGGGCATACACATAATATCAATATCATTTGCACCCTCAACTTCGTTAAAACTCTTAGAACCCTTTATTAAACACATGAATACACTTATGTCATTAGGTATCTGAATACTATAAAGTCTACTCCATCACATCCTACACACCTTAAAAGATATTTCATTCCCGAAATTAAAACAAAATTCAGTCTTTTACAAGAGGCCCTCCCTCCAAGAAAATGGATCAAGCTCACAAGCATTCCCCTACATGGGTGTAGCCTCTGTTCAACTTATGCTCAAGATTATCCATATCCCTTTATGCTTATCTCATAAGCTATCCATCATACTCTCCTGGCCAGGGTTTCAACCTACTGCCCGCACTACTGACATACTCTGGATGCATGTTATGCCATACTCGCATAAGCCCAAAGGGTTTGCATAGGTTCTTTACTAACCTCATCATTGAAGGAGCTATCCCTCACCCTAACATGCACGACCCTTACCAGGGTTAGGTTGCCAAAGGTGCTAGGTCATCCAACCTCTCATGGCTCATATGGGCATCCAAAAACATGTCCACCTACACACTTGCTCTATCATGACATCTAACTCATCATGCCATCTCTCTCTCTAACCACCACTTAGGGTTAGGGTTAGCATATCCTCAGAGGATGCACCAGGTCTCTACTTATAATGGAGGTCTCTACCTCCAAGACTAGCTCTCTCTATTCATCCTCCTGACAAGAAGGTCTAACCTCAGGTCTCTCCTGAGGGCATGACAACACGTCATATGACCTAAGCATGTATATATTCTCTAGTTTATGCTTAAACTATTAAGCTTATGTCCATGACATCTTATTTACATGTTTTTCATTAATTATGTGGATGGTTCCTCAAACCTTATCAACCTTACCCATACCTAAAGAGGGTAAGGAAAAGACAGAAAACCCTAATCCTTAAGGTCCTTAACAACATTTGAGTTGAGAAGGGATGAACAAGATGAGAGAGTCCTAAAGGTATCTTATTTTGTGTCAAATCTTAAGACATTGGCGAGGCAGTCACACTAATCTGGGATTCCTCATATTCTGACTAGCGGTTCGGAGGAAAATATTTCCAGGCCCCGGACGTGATCCTTTTCTAGACACCTCTATCTTTCGGAAAATCCTCTAATAACTCCATTGGGTTCTATGGAGTTTGTAAAATTTAATAACTATTAAACATTAAATGAGCAACCTATGCTCTAATACCAAATGTAACGACCCTACCTCCCAGTAACCCCCAATTAAGGGAGACCAAGAGGTCAGAGTCAGTAACCCAATTTCCAGATCAAAGGATCGACAAATAATCAATAATAATTATCAAATTCTACCAGACTATAATGAAAAGTTGTATTAAAATAAAACTTTGCATACCTTTTTTGAAAACTTGGATATCAACTTCTATCCACATATGGAGTCTATTCTAACTAATCCTCCTTTGTACTTTAATTCATATTTAATTCCACATATGCCACTTTACTGTTTGCCCTTTTCACTTGTACCTAAAACGTTGACAAACAAAACATCGGTCAGCATAAATGAATATGTCGGTATGTGGGGGAAACAATAATCGTGAAATTAATTGTAACAACATATTGCAGTCAATTATGGTTTAACAAACAAATTTACATTTTCAACATAACTGCTCAATCCATACATACCCTAGCCTCTGCGATGTCCCTGTAGTGGACCTGGATGCTACCTTCCCTATGGTAGATCCCCATTAAACCCCTCATGATCCTACCTAACAGGTGAATCAATTTCTAGGGTTGAGTCACATGGCACTACCCGTAGGTAGCCCACTTCTTAACTCATGGTGTGCTAAAGAGTCTCATGGCACTACATGTGGGTAGCCCGATTTCTAACTCTTGATAACCTAATGTCCTACTTAACAAGTAGGCCCTGTACTAGGTTACCCTTTTCATCATTAGCAAAGCCACAGAGGAGGACCATGATATGAGCCACTCATGTATACACATTTATGGTGATAATCATAGTCACTTTATAGTTGCATGAAATAAAAGTCATCCAAGTAGTTATTTTGAGGCAACCGATAAAACATCTGGGAATCGTCGTGAATCTAAAGCGATCAACCATAAGCGTAACCACATACCTGTTAGGCTGATTGGAGATAGAATAATTCCAATCAAATGCAAGCAATCCAATAGGCAGGAAAGAACACAAAGAGATCCTGAAACATGCATATACTTTTCTATTATTGATCATGCCATCAAGATCTATTAAACTTAGCTTGCTTCCTAGGGTTTCTAGTCTACTTTTAGGGTTTCCATTACAATTAGGGTTTCACTGCATTTTTACTATTTTAAACCCTAATTATATACAATTACTTACAAACCCTAGTTATCTCATCTCCTCTTCATGAAAGATATTAAGGTTACCTTTTAACAACATATAACCCTAAGTTCAGATTAAAGGCACAATTAAACATCAATTAAGTCCAGTATGCCTCTTTTCATTAAAACTACCAATTTTATCCTTTTAATTTATGACAAGATTATTAGGCCCAATTATCATCTTTGGTTCCTTTCAAATTAACAACTTATCTTTCATTAACTCTATTTATCACTAATTCCACCTTTATCCATTATAAAACCCTAATTACCATATTAAGGGTATTTATTCTCAATTAGGAATCTTTATACTCAAAATAGCTTAGAACTATCATATCTCAACTTTAATCATGAAATTGAACAATTAAAGCCAGTAAGAGTCACATTTACTAACATTAGGGTTTCAAGGCCCATTAAAGCTTATTTATGTACATGAAACTCTAAATTAAACCAATTTTGTGCAAAGTTCATCCTTTTTGTTTTTAATGTAACTTTTTATAATTAACAGGTTAATACCAACTTTAATCATCCATAAAACCCTTCTAAATACATTAATCATCTCAAAATAGGGTTTCTTACTCATTAATACATTAAAGTAGATAACTTCCACAACTTTTCGAATGGCAACAGGAATTAACTTCTAAAACTATTTTTAATGGATTCCTCTCATTTTACTGAGCAACTTTCATTTTTATACGCATTCATCTGAGCTACCAATAAAAAGATATGAATTTTGCAATAATTTCTTACTTGGACCAATCATTGGGCGTCCGGTCACTTCTTTCCTTGCAACGCGGCCCGTTTAAAAAATATAACAAATTTATGTTGTTGCCCTCGTTTAAGTCGATCGTTTCTTCAGCCCGTGGAGAGGCAAATTGGTCCATTACACGTTTGGTCATCTTCCTCCTATGGAACCCTACGAGGCCATCGACCTGGAGCCAAGCGTGAGACTATCTGCCTCACTCCACGGCCTAGAGCTCGACGGAACTGAACACCCTACCTCCGACATTCCCTGTCGTGCCTAATAGGGCCTCAAAGCATGGATGGTACGACTGGTTTCAAGAGAACCAAGCCCTCTCGTAGGACTGTTCTTGTAGCCAAGTTGCATCTGCTACACTGGGGTTAGGGCATGATGGTGATGGCTAAGCATCTCCCCAGCTTCGTGGGGCATCCGACTTTCATCTTGACTACCTCACGGTCCCTCGCTACTCTAGAGATAGAGCTATTCTCAAAGGTTAGGGTTTTCATGCAAAGAACAAGAAGAAGAGAGAAAAGGGTACGTGGGATCTTTCTTGAACTCGAACCAGAGTGCCTACCCCTTATATTGGGGAGGGTATCCTCGCCCCAACATGCATGCCCCTGAAGAAACAAAACCTTTTCCCAACAGGAATCATATTCCTTCAATGAGAAGTAATCTTCTCTCTCCTTTTTATCTCCTTGATAAGCTAAACTCTTTAGACATTTAGGAATTCGAAAATCCTTTCTCATATTCTCTTTAAGTATGAATTTTAATCCATTGGCACAAATTTATATTTCCTTTTTGTAGAAAATGCCTCCTTTTTAACAATGCCACAAAATCCATTAATTATGTATCACGTTATCCTCGTATTTTGTATTATTGGTATTTTCTCTTTCCTTTTTCTCCATTGGGGCTCCTTGGACCCCCATAAACTCTAATATTTCGAAATCCCTTTTAGTGGATACTCATTATGGATCTATATCCATTATTTCTCATTATCTCTCTTATTTCTTTATTAAAATATATCTTTTTGAGGATTTCTCTTTATCTCACTTTTTATTTTCCTTATTAAAATTCATTTTAACATTAGGAACCTTATGGATATGAAAATCCACCAATGATAATTCAATTATACCTCTTTCCACTTATTTCCCACATTTTATCATTATTTTTAATTTCTTTCATAATAAAGAAATATTTAATTGAACTTTTCTTTTCTTGTTGCATTATCTTTGCAACTTTGGACTCCTTGGAACCCAAGGAACACAAGAGGCACGAAATAAATCTTTAGATAACATTCGTTTGCCTTCTAGAGGTTTCAACATCTTTCTTTTCTCCATTTTCTTATTTACGCATTTATTAATGGAGTTTCTTTTGTCTTTTCCTTATTATTGGGCCCAATAGACAATAAAGCCCATAAAACAACCAACAAGGATATTGTACACAAAATCCATTTATTCAAAACAAATTTTATCATTATTTGTTCAAATATATTTAATAGGAGAAATTAAATTTCTCACCAAAAGAACCCAAAAATTGGGGTTGTAACATCCTTCCCCTATTAGAGGAATTTTGTCCTCAAAATTCCATCAAGCAAACAAACAATCCAGGTTAAGACTTTTCCATGTCCATCATTGACCCCTATGTGGCTTTACCTTATCCATGGTGCTTCCAAATAAACTTTATCATCACATATTCTTTTCTCTGAGTTATTTCACCTTGGCAGCTATAAACCTCACAGGTGACTCATGTCATTTCAGCCTCCCTCGGGGCTCACTAGGTTCATTACTCAGCACATGGCCTCGGTACCTCACATAATGCTCTAAATTGGACACATGGAACTCATCATACATTACTTTATCCTGAGGGGTAAGGTCATAACTTTCTCCACCAATCCATCTCAAAGAACCCATGTATCGGGGACTCATCTCTCTTAACTATAACTTAGAGGGGTCAGATTTTCTCATCACATACTCTCCCACAGTGAACTGCATGTTAGTCTGCTTTGCATCAGCTTACGACTCATGTTGCCGATGGTCTCTCCTTCGGCCATTGCACGATCAAAGCGACTTCATCTGCACACAGTGCGGTCTTTTTCTAACCTTCACAAGGTCCATTCACCAACATCATCTTAATGAAGTGGTGACCGACACAACCTCCCTTGCAGAGCTTCTTTACATCCCAATACTGGCTATGGTGGTTATCATCACATCTTATAAAAGACAAGAACTGTCTCCATGTATCACCCTGAACAAGCACACATGCTCTTATCAGACCCTCTAGTCTGGATTATACTAACCATTAGTTAGGGGTGATAAACTGTACTAGCATCGAGTTCTTCATGTACCTACTCCCACCTTATGGAAGTGAACCTTTGGGTCATACTCAAGAACTTTTGAACTCGCACCATGGTGTAGTTGAACCATCTCTCTCTCTTACAAGTAGTTCAACCAGATCTATCCCTTGACAGTACTCTTTCTTTCTCTTGTTATCTAGTTAAGGAAATCCACCATAACCCATATTGCATCTCGACCTTCCTTGGTCTAGGGGAGACTTACAACATCCATAGTGATGAACTCCAATTCCCTCTTGGGGATTCTTTATCCTCTATATCAATACATTGGGTTATTGGTGTTCATTCTTCACCTCCTATCATGCATGGAAACATACCACATGCAACTTCATCTTAGGCATCCAAAGTACTATTATCACTTACTATATTCATAGTGCCACGGTGTATGGTGATCTTAAAATTAGGATCTCCTATATTGTCATGATTCCTCAAGATCGATTCCTTAGAAACCCTAAACCATTGTATTCGGGTTTTGATCACCTTCCTTTCCAAAGAAGTGCATCTAAGGTTCTACAACCATCCTTTCATTACAACAAGGCCTAGGCTGGCTAACCAAACAACTCCTAACTTGATCAACTGATATGTTGCATCTAAGTATTAGCCAAACTTATCTCTTTTTCAAACTTAGGGTTAACCTAACAACCTCTTGTAGCCCATAGCTAAACTAGGTGGATGCATCTCGACCAGAGCATCCATTACCACTTCACATCCTTAGGTGTTAGGTAATGTTGAAGACATACACATCATTGTATTCCACTTATCATCTCATCCCAAACTTCTACGTCTATCTTCATCAAGAAAACTCTAAGCTCATTCTCTTAGTTTTCGAACTCAACCTTGTATTACTCATATCTCATGATAAAAAGATCCTCATAAGATGACTACCTTAATAATCTTAGTGTTTGCAAACCATCCACATATCGTTCACCCCACAAGGGTATGTTATCATCTCTGTCCTCATACCTCATAGCAACGTTCCAACTCACTTCATCTTTTATCCTTGATGTATGGCATGCGTACTGTCCTATCTCTCATTCCCATAACAAGAGGAAATAAGCATTTGGCGATCGTCCAAACACAAAGTTCTTCCTATTCTAAGAGTAGAGATGGTACATCCTACATTGACAGTACACCTTCAAATCTAAGTTGAAACATGCAACTTATGCCTCTACATCGCAATCATGTTGATATCAAAGTTACTTCCATAGAAAACTGGTCTCGAACCTACTTGGGTCCACACACATTCCTTGGTCATCTCCTCTAGGTCTATAGGGTGCCGACACTTTTGGGGTCATCTCTCTTCCCTCATGCATCCAGAGAGTGCCCTACTCATCTGCCCTTTGGGTCCCATGAGTTCATGAAGGTGATCAATCTCCTAACCCATGGCCCTCAAACAATGATAGATGTTACCTCCCAACCCTATGGTCATGTGCAACTTGGGAATTTGGCAACTCCCACTTCCATCGGTCTTATCCCTACCGGACCCTAAGATAGACTTAGTATTCCATTATAGTACATGTCTAACTTAGAACCTTACCCAGGCCTTCATCATCTCCCTCTGCATTCATGGGCTAACTTTCATCCTTTCATAGGGGTCATGGTGACCTACCTACCTTAGCCAGGACCCATAGAAATTACCTCCATGGTAACACATCCACATGCACTTAGAGATGGTTGTCTATGGGTCTACATGTTCATTCTCTTACCATGTACTTGTCACTTAGCTTCTCAAGATCCTATGAGACCTCTTTAGGTTACCTCAAAACCAACCAAACCGGTATACATCCTACCAAAGGGTCCCCCTCCCCGGATGGGAGGATACTACACCTTGATAACAAAGGTAACAAACCTCCTTATTTCTAGGGTTTACATCCACATGAGCATGCTTAATCCTAGAAGGCTACTAAGGCACAAGAAGACCACCTACTAAACCATGCTAGGTCACACTTGTTCTCATCCTCAACATTTGATCAAGATCATACCTTCCCATGTCATCAACTTAGCCGTGAGGGGTTCATCAACCATACCTTAAACTTAAGGGGTTTCCCTTTCCTCTAAACATGAGGAGTACCATGCTCGAATCTATAGAAACTCAAATCTTGTCATGAGCATCATGTACACCACTTCCCCTCTTAGGCCTAGGAACCCTAGGTTGACTTTTTGATGACCAACTGCCTGCTCATCTTTTTAACCACGAGCCAAGCATGTACAGGGTATGACATGCACTTCCCATGATCCTTCTACTTGTACAAAACTTCAGAGTGGAGTCCACTTCTAGGACAACCAACAAGGTATAAGACCTCACAACCTGTTACTAAACCTCTTTAGGGTCTAAGGAACTCTTGTTCCTCTCTCAGAAGGTAAACACCTATACCGTAGGCACATAGGTACCAGAAGCCTCATCCTATGTCTAGGGTTTGGTTCCTCTAAAGGAAACCAAGATATCACTAGCCTCCAGGGATCAAGAATGAGGCAGCCACTATCTTCCACTTAGGTCGCATCATCCTCAAATCCCCATTGTTCCTCATATCTCGGAGTCTAGGCTTCCAACCTTCTTGCTTGGGTCCTTCTCTCTCTCTCTCTAGAGCTAACTCCACAACCAGCCTAACTACTAGAGGATGTCCCTCCAAGAAGATGGATCAAGCTCACAAGCATACCCGTACATGGATGTAGCCTCTGTTCAACTTATGCTAAAGATTATCCATAGCCCTTTATGCTTATCTCATAAGCTATCCATCATACTCTCCTGGCCAGGGTTTCAACCTACTGTCCACACTACTGACCTACTCTGGGTGCATGTTATGCCCTACTCGCATAAACCCAAAGGGTTTCCATGGGTTCTTTACTAACCTCATCATTGAAGGAGCTATCCTTCACCCTAACATGCACGACCCTTCCCATGGTTAGGTTGCCAAAGGTGCTAGGTCATCCAACCTCTCATGGCTCATATGGACATCCAAAATCATGTCCACCCACACACCTGGTCTATCATAACATCTAACTCATCATGCCATCTCTCTATCTCTAACCACCACTTAGGGTTAGGGTTAGCATATCCTCAGAGGATGCGCCAGGTCTCTACTTATAAAGGAGGTCTCTACCTCCAAGACTAACTCTCTCTACTCATCCTCCTGACAAGAAGGTATAACCTCAGGTCTCTCCTGCGGGCATGACAACACATGTCATATGACCTAAGCATGTATCTATTCTCTAGTTTATGCTTAAATTATTAAGCTTATGTCCATGACATCTTAATTACATGCTTTTCATTAATTAGGTGGAGGATTACTCAAACCTTATCAACCTTACCCATACCTAAAGAGGGTGAGGAAAAGAGAGAAAACCCTAATTCTTAAGGTCCTTAACAACATTTGAGTTGAGAAGGGATGAACAAGATGAGAGAGTCCTAAAGGTATCTTATTTCGAGTCAAATCCTGAGACATTGGTGAGGCAGTCGCACTAATCCGGGAGTCCTCGTATTCCGACTAGTGGTGCAGAGGAAAATCTTGCCAGGCCCCAGACATGATCCTTTTCTAGAGACCTCTATCTTTCGAAAAATCCTCTAATAACTCCATTGGGTTCTATAGAGTTTCTAAAATTTAATAATTATTAAAGATTAAATGAGGAACCTATGCTCTGATACCAAATGTAACGACCCTACCTCCCAGTAACCCCCAATTAAGGGAGACCAAGAGGTCAGAGTCACTATCCCTATTTCCAGATCAAAGGTTCGACAAATAATCGATAATAATTATCAAATTCTACCAGACTATAATGAAAAGTTGTATTAAAATAAAACTTTGCATACCTTTTTCGAAAACTTGGATATCAACTTCTATCCACATCTGGAGTCTATTCTAACTAATCCTCCTTTTTACTTTAATTCATATTTAATTCCACATATTCCACTTTACTGTTTCCCCTTTTCACTTGTACCTAAAACGCCGACAAACAAAATGTCGGTCAGCATAAATGAATATGTCGGTATGTGGGGGAAACAATAATCGTGCAATTAACTGTAACAACATATTGCAGTCAATTATGATTTAACAAACAACTTAACCTTTCCAACATAACTACTCAATCCATACATACCCTAGCCTCTGTGATATCCCTATAGTGGACCTGGATGCTACCTTCCCTGTGGTAGATCCCCATTAAACCCCTCATGATCCTACCTAACAGGTTAATCAATTTCTAGGGTTGAGTCACATGATACTACCCGTAGGTAGCCCACTCATTAACTCATTGTGTGCTAAAGAGTCTCATGGCACTACACGTGGGTAGCCCAATTTCTAACTCTTGATAACCTAATGTCCTACTTAACAAGTAGGCCCTGTACTAGGTTACCCTTTTTATCATTTGCAAAGCCACAGAGGAGGACCAAGATCTGAGCCAGTCATGTATACACATTTATGGTGATAATCATAGTCACTTTATAGGTTCATGAAATAAAAGTCATCCAAGCAGTTATTTTCAGGCAACCGATAAAACATCTAGGAATCGCCGTGAATCTAAAGCGATCAACCATAAGTGTAACCACATACCTGTCAGGCTGATTTGAGACAGAATAATTCCAATCAAATGCAAGCAATCCAATAGGCAGGCAAGCACACAAAGATATCCTGAAACATGCATATAATTTTCTATTATTCATCATGCCATCACGATCTATTAAAATTAACTTGCTTCCTAGGGTTTCTAGTCTACTTTTAGGGTTTCCATTGCAATTAGGGTTTCACTGCATTTTTACTATTTTAAACCCTAATTATATACAATTACTTACAAACCCTAGTTATCTCATCTATTCTTCATGAAAGATATTAAGGTTACCTTTTAACAACATATAACCCTAATTTCAGATTAAAGGCACAATTAAACATCAATTAAGTCCAGTATGCCTCTTTTCATTAAAACTACAAATTTTATGAGTGGAAAGTTGGAAATTTGTGAATAAATATGGTGAAATCCATTTTAAGTGTTTTTCTTGACATCATAGACTCTATTTATGCAATGTTATTCTTGATTCATAATATCCCAATGAATGGCATGGAAAACCCTAATTTAGCTCAATTCGAGGATTTCATACATATATTGATTGTATATGACTTATTTAAAGCAATCTGTATTTAGTGGATGTTTATGACATGTTAAGTCCATATAAGAGCAATGTGATAAGTGAATGAGGTAAATGAAACCCTAAGGATAGGGTGTTCAATGAATTAGGCATTTTGATTACCATGTTCTCAATATGAGATGCACAACCCAAGATTTGGGTCGATGTACACATTTTCCAAGAAAGTGCAAATAATGTATGGGTGCAATGATGATTACTCGTATGCCAAGTAATTAGCTCTTATCAATATATTAAGATGTTTAATTGCATGATTCTAGTGTATAAGTACCAAATGGACATGCATTATGTCTATTTAAGTATTTCAGTCTGTATGCATGTATAATATGTTGATTTCTCAGTATATTACAATGTTTGAATATTCTGCTCTGCCAAGTTAAGGATGATATACATGTTGTGTTATAAACTTCAAATGAATAGACACGGTACCATAGAGATACCAGAGTCAAGTATAAGTAAGGAAAAAGATACAATATAGTAAGAGCTTTCCAAGAAAAATAAAATAATAGACTTAAGAGCCTTGAACATGGTAGGTTTCATATGAGAGGTCTGTGTCATAGGGATGAAATGACCTAACCCTGGAAGTGTCCAGTATACGGGGGTCAGAATGTATTAATAGGTGGTACGAGGGATGAAACCCTAGTGAAAGTCTCCTTAATATACACCATGTATTGTCCAACATCAACCAGAGGTCCTGGTGGCACTAGAGTACAAAAAAGCCAATAGCTGGCTTGACTCTCTGCTTGCGTTCTCAGGTTAGAGAAGGAGTCTAGTTTTACAGCATAATAGGTGTGTCGAGGCCAGAGAGCCATTTTCTTGTTGCAGACTAGCGACGTAGTCTGTCTTAGCATTCCCGAGTGTGTCAGCTAAGTCTTGTACGGTGATATCGTAGTTCGCTATGAGTCTTCATATGTAGAGTACACTACATATGATCAAGGCATCATCTAAAATATGTTCATATAGGTTTAAAGAGTTTCTTATAAGTAAGAAAGGCTAAGAAAGATTTGAGTACAGTTTCCCAACAATTATTCTTTGTATGTTTCTGAATTATTAGTTCTCGTTGAAATTAATCAAGCATGCTCATATATTGATTTACCCTTGTTGATATCTAGAATATCCTACCATATTTATGATTGTCAATTATCATTCTCTTTAAAGCTTACTGCTATTATAATTGATAACAGTTGCTCAAAAGTATATATGTAATTATATCAGTTCTTTAGATTGTTTCTTTGAAGTACTAATTCACTGAACGAGTAGGCTCACCCCTCTACTCACAATTTATAGGGAAACCATGTGAACTTGAAGAAGGTCAAAGCATTAGAGTAGATCTACCAAATGAGTTAAGTATGAGATTACTTAAGTACAATCTGTCCCTGTCACTCTAGGTCCTAGTATAGATGTGAGAGT
Organism: Alisma plantago-aquatica; assembly: GCA_963693085.1. Taxonomy (NCBI): domain Eukaryota; kingdom Viridiplantae; phylum Streptophyta; class Magnoliopsida; order Alismatales; family Alismataceae; genus Alisma; species Alisma plantago-aquatica. The sequence goes on along the minus strand of OY856414.1, from coordinate 715,375,934 downwards.
GTTGTAAGTGATGTTTTGTATCTTTTTTTCTTAATAAGAGAGAATGTATCTGATTATCATGTCATATTTACCTGAGAATCAATGTATGGATGTGTATCATTTATGTTGAGATCATATTAAAGTAATCAAAGTTTGATTCTCTTACAAAGTTGTTTATGTGATTGGATGCGAGAAAAATAATGAGTTTTGAAATAAAAGGAAATAAAAAGAAAAATAATCAAGAGTGAACTTTGTATTAAGTATAATCCTCAATCTCATGCCCTAATCTCATGATTAGTGGTAAGTGGGGGATGCGGGTGTTACAATCTTTTGGTATCACAGCTTAGGCTAAGTTGTCAGGGACCATTAAGTTTGTAAGTTAGAGTCATAAGTGTGGCAGATAGGAGACGTTATGATGTTAGCTATGGGGATTGGAGTATTTGGATATCATGGCCCAGTATCTGAGTACTTGGATCAACTAGTATCAAGTTACTCTATCTATTCTTTCATGTATACCCTGGCTAGGTATACATGTTGGAGTATAGTGTATCGGATAGACCCACCATGAGAGTGACACATGGAACCATGACATGGTAGTCAGAGTCATCTCTCATAGTGATGGTGGTAATTGTCATTCTTAGTCCTTAAATCATTGCACTCATCGAATGTGATTCGATACACTTTGACATCATCAACCACAATCTTGAAACATGGGTTGTTATAACAATTATGATTGGGTGTCTTTGACACATGAGATAGATTGTGGGTGATAGACATGGGATTTGTCCCTCCTAAGGAAATATGATGTCCATGCCACTTGATAAGAGAGACTAAGAAAGACATGTGAATGCCCATTGGAATCAATATATGATATTGATGTCACACATATCTCAAATAGTTTGCTCTAGTTCAAGAAACATGAATGAACATTCAAAGGATGACAACTCCATGCCTTGAGTTCATTCAGGATATCATAGACAAAGGAATTATACATTCACTCGAACACCAATCATAAACTGTAAGATTGAAAGTTGTTCTCCAACTTTCCTTTTCACTTGGGTAGCACTGATGTGCAACTAGGTACCACCCTTTGCTTGTGATATCATAAGCTAGTTATGGACATTCACTACCAACGTGAAATGGGACCTATAGGGTCAAACACAAAGGATTCACCTGGAAGAGGAGTTTATCCATGAATGATGTTTGGATTGATTACTAAAGTGTTTAGGTACTCAATCAAACATTCAATCAATAGACTTCACTCAGAATTATCAAGTGCAAGTGTTGAACCAATTGATTAGAGTGTCAGATTGATTGAGAACTGAATTGACTGTGTTCTGCACAATCTGGACCACCAACTAACTAGTTCATTGGGTGAACCAATCAACATGATGATAGGTTCACTCTAGTGAACCGATCAGTTCAATTGGACCAAACGAACAGTGTTGAGTTGTCCCAGTTTGTGAGAAAGGTTTTTATTTTCACTTGTTTAATTTGATTGGGACAAGAATTAATCTTTGCATTAATTAGAAACGAATAAGGAAATTCAATTACAGGCAAGTCTGTGAAGTGAAATGACCGTTTCATTGGGTGAACCGATCTGCTCACACTCCCAACCAACTGGTTCACTAGTGAACCGATCGACTCACCTTGCCAAATGACCATTTCAATAATGAAATGACTGGTTCATCTGCCACAGTGTAAATTGTTCATGGAAATTCTTGACCCTTCTACTCCTGCACAGACTGGGAATCGTGACCCTGTCCTCTACTATAAATAAAGGGGTACAGGGGGCTTCTCTAGAGAAACAACTCAAAATATCAGTTGCTCTACAAAGTTGTTGTCCTCTATGATTGTGGTAATAGAAAGAGCCCAAGTAAGTTCTACCCATCCAGGGAGGAACAGTGTGGAAAAGACAAATATAGAAAAGTGATTGGTGGTGAGAGAGTGTGTCAGTGACTAGTACGTCAGCATAAGGGGACAAATCCTTCTAGTCCATTCTTCAGGATGACTAGAGTTCACGATAGTCTATGTGGACTATCTATAGAGACGGGAGACTTCTGCTACTCAGGAGGATGAAAGTAAACCACAATCTGGGTCAAGATGAGGACCTGCACAGACTCCATCAAAGATAGGTGGTTGAAGACCACACTTGCTACAAGGTATAGTCATTGAGCAAGCCACAGGTGTAGGTATAACTCGCTTAAACCATCCTTCCCATTACTTAGATGTTGATGTGATTTGCTGGTTATGGGCTTATTCTCAAGTCAAAAAATTGTTTCCGCTGCCTACTCCGACCATGTAAAACCCAAGAATAGTATCAGAGCCATGTCAATATTCTATGTTTTGAGATAATCGATATGATCAAATTCTGGTTTTACCATCTTTTATTTATTTCATATGATGTGAATATTTAAATGACTAATAAGAATATCTGATTAATACCACATGATCCCGAACTAATATATACATATATGATATGGTATATATGCAATCGATACGTGTCGCCTTAAAATGGTTTTGATGGTGGATTTGTAGCATGGTTATGGCCTATAAACCCTATGTGTATGTGTGTGGTTCGTTATGGTTGCTTGCATCTTGGTCTATGCTCCGAGCCCACTTCTTCTATTCTGAATGTAACTTGAGATAACTCGAGATTCTATTCTACCTTTACTCCCCTCGAATGTAACTTGAGGTTTAACAAATATTATGTAAAATAGGATTAGCTTTATTTCTTTTTATGACAAAGACTGAAGATGACTACTTGATGGGCTGAGACGACCGATTGAGGAGTAGTTGGTGGATAGATGAGAAGTCCAGATGACCAGACGAGCCGACCATCTGGACGAGCCAGACAACCGATTGGAGGAGACCAACCGACCAGCCAAGAGGCGAGCCGACCAATTCAAAGGTTGAACCAGTCAACCAAGATTGGCAAGCACAGATCTTCATGAATAATAGGTTGCATGATATGTAGACCTTAGATGACCGTAGTTCCTTGTGGCACTAAGGAACTACAATAGGATGGCCATAATCATCACTTTATCATTATTGCAGGTTTTCATTTGTGGGATATAACATGTATATGATACATACTATATATCTGGTGATTGGATACATATATGCATGTATAAGAATATTAAAACCCCTCAACAAAATATTAAGTTTAAGATTCATTCTAAAAGAAACACACATGAAAAGCTTGATCGACTAAGTGTGGGCACGCCTTCGCGTGGTGCACTATCTATCTCGTGGAAGTGTGATAGTGGGTATGTGGGTCTGCCTTCACAGGGTGCATACTCATTGTGTTGGCTTTTGGGAATAGACTTAACAAGGTGATATTAATAGGATTAAGCACCTTGAGACATGCAAATGTTCATGAAAAAGAGTTGTGCATAACATCTATCAAGAGTTTCATATGATGCAATTGGTAAAAGTTGCCTACCTGAAAGAATCTAGTTGTGGACTTGTGGGTGACAACCCTCGCTAGTCCATAACTTAGAGGAAGTTAGGATCTTGCTCACTAGAAGGTTGTAAGCTACAATCTTCTGAATTGATACATGACTGTTATCAATTTAATCAAAATAGTGGGAGTGATAATTAAATAAGGACATAATTAATATCGTCTTTTTCAAATCAAAAAGTGTTTTGGACTAAAATTACAAATTTCCTTTTTCTAGAATAAATGGCTACGAACAACAATCACTTTTAGTAGTGATCGGTCCTTGAGAAGGATAAGCTAAATGGGAACAACTTCCTTGACTAGTTTAGGGCGTTGAGAATTGTTCTCACTCAAGAGTGAAAGCTCTATGTCCTAGATACACTAGAGCCAGAAGACCTACTCCCAACACACCAAAGGGTGAAAGGGATGCTAACAAGAAGCATACTCAGGATGCCATTGATGTGAAGTGCTTAATGTTATGCTCAATGAACTATGAGTTGCAGAGACAACATAAGAGCATGGACGTCATTGAGATGGTTGAACATCTTAAGAATATGTATCAAGACTAAGCACGGCAAGAGAGATATGATGTCTCGAAGGCATTGTTTAAGTGTGTCATGACAGAAGGAGATCTAGTAGGCCCTTAAACACTCAAGATGATTGGGTATGTGGAGAACCTAATTCGACTGGGATTCCCTCTGAGCCCAGAGTTGGCTATTGATGTGATACTACAATCATTGCCAAAATCATATAGTCAGTTTGTGATGAACTACAACATGAACAACTTTGACAGGACACTAACAGAGTTGTTGGGCATGTTGAGGATAGTCAAAGCATTGATGAAGAAAGACAAACCCAAATCTATGATGATGATCAGTTAAAATTAGGGAAAGTCGAAAGGCAAGGTAAAGGAAAAACCAAAGAAAGGTTCGGATGCTAGCCAGCAACCCAAGTCATCTTCAACTCTCAATGCCAAGGGAGGGGTGAACAAGGGAGGCAAATGTTACCATTTTCATGAGCCTAAACATTGGAAGAGAAATTTCCCTCTCCAAATAGATGAACTGAAGAAGAAGGAGGGGATGGAAGTCTCCACCTCAGGTATCATGAAATAAACATAAAATGCTTCTTTATCTTAGGTATATGATACCAAGATAATTGATCTAGCATATATTATGTTCAGGATCTAAAATGAAGTGATGGCCTTTATGAAAGGCCCAATAAGGAACACTCATCAACATTGGAGCGAGTGTTGAAGCCATAGATAGTAGTATGTTTTAGTTTATTTCAGCCCAAAGGGAATGTAATAGAGTTATAAACTACTGTTTTATTTTTCCAATAAATAGAAACACTTTATTTCTACATCTTGTAATGACAAGTATGTCTATCAATAAAGTTCATGTTTCAATTTAAAAGATATGATCTTTTATGGCAATGTCTTATTTATCTTGTGGTACTTGGTATGCATGAGATAAAATAATAATACCTAAAAGTTATTGATGACTCAAACTACAAATTAGCATTATCATATAAACAAATGAATGAGAAATTCATCTCTATGTTCCATGTTGATGGATAAACTAGACTCTCTTCATAAATGAACCATTAAGAGATATGAATGTCTTGTTTATTGGGCATGAAGACAAGTCAATCTTCACTAGATGTAGTGGGAGAATGACCATTCTATTAGGTATAATACATATTGATGTATATACATACCTATTAGAGTAAAATGCTAATACTTCAGATATGGTATTTATTGAAATACCAATATGAATATCTTGAAATAATTAAGAATATCATAAATGAATAACAAACTTGGTAAAAGTATTAATTTTTTTATATGATCAATGAACGAGATACTTAAACCAAATGTTTGAGGACCTTGTGAGTAACTATGATAGTGTATCATAGAGAAATCATGATAAAGGCATAATGATGTCTAAATCAAAGAAGGAATCATACTCTGTATAGTAATAGCATGATCATCAAACACATAACTAATCTTCTAGAATTCTTCTAAAGAACATGCTTTACACTAAATAAAGATATTGAGAATCACAAGTGTTGTGGAATCTCAAATTCCTTATGTAACATATACACCTCATATATTTAGTAGAAAACACCTTGAGCTTGATGGATAATGATATCCTACAAACTCAAAGGTGATGAGTTGGTCATATGATGATGAGCCAAGAATCTATCTAGATGATGTTGAGGAATCAAATTTTGAGTTATGGCTTGAAGCCATAAGATCCAAAATGACTTCCATGTGAACCAAATAAGGTATGACCTTAATGGTAGTACTTATAGGGATAAAACCCATAAGTGCAATTGGGTCTTAAGAGTTAATACTGACATGGATGGAATTTGAAGAGCTGATTGGTTGAGATATATTCAAGTAAGTTCAAGTGTTGAACCTGACGATTTTATTTAACCAATTGCAATGGTTATAGTCCATAAAGGATCATACTTACTATTGAAACTTAAAGACTATGAAATTTGACATATGGATATTAAAACCACATTCCTAGTAGGAATAACATGAGGATGTGTATGTGATACAACCTAAAGGGTTTTATAATTCTGTTAATGCAAATGCAATCTATAAGTTACAAGAGATTAATCAATATGATTGATTAAACACAAGCACCTCAAAATTGGAGTCTTTACTTTGATTATATAGTCAAAAGGATTGACTGATATATCGAAATAAAGAAGGGATCTGTGATTACAAAGATTTAGTAGGAGCATATTCATATTCCACATGATGATGAGGAATGAAACATTCTAAGAATTGAAACTGGTGTGGAAGTACCTTCTTTAAGGGATAAAGAGAAATGTCATATGTGATAGGAATAGAGACCTATGAAGATATTTTTTGAATGTATCTTGACCTGATAAAGAGAGAGCATACATTGGCTTTTTGTACTTAAGGGATCAATATGCAAAGATTTAGTGAGATAAAACTCGTCCAAATTACATGGAGTTTGTCTCTTAGATGCCTAGTGTCCCAAATTCTCATGAAGAATAGGAACACATAGATAGATTCCTCATGCATTCACAATTAGATCAATCATGTATGTAATCATCCCATTGTCTTGTATGTATCTAACATGACAAGAAAATATATATGCATTCATCATCTTGTATGTATTGGACATGACAATATGATATGCTCATCCAGTTAACTCGTATGTAATGGACATGATGAGTGGATGTCTGTCTATTTCCAATGAGAGCCACTGTAATACCATAAAGAACTTATTTAAGTACTTGTGAAGTATTAAATGATTAGTTCTATGGTAATAAAAGGAAGAGTTGAGTGTAAATTATTTACACTGATGCAAGCTTCTGAAATGACAAAAAATGATCACAAAATACAAAATATAAAAGTAAATATGAGTTGTTAAATGAAAATTTTCTGAATAAAATTAAAATCCATCTAACTCTAAAAGGGAATGTTGAGTATCCTTGTGTTATGAGCAGCAGGGGATACTATATGGATCTATAAGTTCATACAAATGAACTTATAGATATTCCAACCATTGATGACAAAGTACAAATACTAAGTCAAATAATGGAGCTAATTCTTAGGCAAGGAATATCAGATAGCATATTACGGAAACTCCATCTCATATGAAATGTCTTACAATGAGGAGGTGTGAAACATGCAATATACTGACTAAAGCAAAGTGGTGCTAACTCACCAGATTTGCACTAGCATAGTAGAAACATGTGGGACATGTTTAGAGATCACTGAGAATATGATTCAAAGGTGATTGGCTCTAAGTGCAAGTGGGAGTTTGTTGGTATGTATGCCCTGAGAGCCAATCATATGATTTTTGGATTGGAATATGTCATGATTCATTTGATAAGTATCAAAGGCAAGCTTCCAATTTATTCTAGCTTAATCGATTATGAGATAAATGATGGAGCAGAATGAATGTCTAAAGAATGACAATACTCATTGATGTATGTCTTCAGATTTAGGACATGAACAATGAGATCATACGGATACTAAGAGTATGTATATTCTTGTTATGTCCCTAGTCGAATGTCATTGTGCAAGGTTGATAGACAATAATGACACATCAAGACTAGAGTGTGTGTTGGTTGACAACAGTGTCTCATTATTCATGATATATGATATCAAACCAAACACATAGATACATGTTAGAGAATAGTATATTGGATAGACCCACTGTGAGAGTGACACATGGAACCATGACATGGTAGTCAGAGCCATCTCTCATAGTGATGGTGGTGATTATGACTCTTAGACCTAAAATCACTACACTCCTCAAATGTGATTGGGTACACTTTGACATCATCAAATGCAATCCTAAAACATGGGTTGTTATAACGGTGATGATTGGGTACCTTTGACGCATGAGATAGAATGTGAGTGATAGATGTGGGTTTTGCCCCTCCTAAGGGAGTATGATGGACAGGCTACTTGATAAGTGAGACTAAGAAAGGCATGTGCATGCACATGTCAATCAATATATGATATTGATGTAACACATATCTCTGACAGTCTGCTCTAGTTCTAGAAACATGAATGAATGTTGAAAGGATAACAACTCCATGCCTTGAGTTCATTCAGGATATCAGAGACAAAGGAATTATACATTCACCAGAACACCAATCACATACTATAGAATTGAAAATTGTTCTCCAACTTTCCTTTTCACTTGGGTAGCACTGATGTGCGAGTAAGTCCCGCTCTTTGATTGTGATGTCATAAGCTATTTGTGGACATTCACTACCAACGTGAAATGGGACCTATAGGGTCACACACAAAAGATTCACCTAGAAGAGGAGTTTATCCATGAATGGTGTTTGTATTGATTACTAAAGTTTTTAGGTACTGAATCAAACATTGAATAAATAGACTTGACTCAGAATCATCAATTTCAAGTGTAGAACCAATTGATTAGAGTGTCAAATTGGTTGAGAATTGAATTGATTGTGTTCTGTACAATCTGGACCACCAACCACCCGGTTCACAGGGTGAACTGATCGGCTCATGGTCAGTGAGATGACCGATTCACTCTATTGAATCGATCGGTTCAACTGGACCAAACAAGTAGTTTTGAGTTGTCCCAATTTGTGAGAAAAAAAAATTATTTCACTTATTCAATTTGATTGGGACAAGAATTATTCTTTGCTTTAATTATAAATGAATAAGGAAAGTCAATTATAGGAAGGTTTGGGAAGTGAAGCAACCAGTTCACTGGGTGAATCGATCGGCTCACACTCCCAACGGACCAGTTTACTAGTGAACCGATCGGCTCACCTTGCCAAACGATCGTTTTAGTTATGAAATGACGGGTTCACCTAGCGTAGTGAAAAGTGTTCATGGAAATTCCAGACCCTTCTACTCCCGCACAGACAGGGAACCCTGACCCTGCCCTCTACTATAAATAGAGGGGTGGGGGGGCTTCTCCAGAGATACAACTCAAACATCAGTTTCTCTGCAAAGTTGTTGTCCTCTCTAGTTGTGGTAACTGAGAGAGCCCAAGGAAGTTCTACCCGTCTAGGGAGGAACAACGAGGGAAAGACAACTGTAGAAAAGTAACTGATGGTGGGAGAGTGTGTCGATGACTAGTAAATCGAAAGAAGGGGACAACTCCTTATAGCATGTTCTTCAGGATGACTAGAGTTCCTGGTAGTCCGTGTGGACTATCTACAGAGGCAGGAAACTTCTTTTGCTCAGAAGAACGATAGTCAACCGCAGTCTGGGTGATGCCATCAAAGCCAGGTGGTTGAAGACCACACTTGTTGTGAAGTATAGTCATTGAACAAGCCTCAGGCACATGTATAACTCACCAAAACCATCCTTCCCATTACATAGATGTTGATGCGATCTGTTGGTTATGGGTTTATGATCATGTAAATTTTTTTATTTTTGCTGCCTACTTCGACCATGTAAAACCCAACACTACAGACATATCATCCCCATCCATGCATAAAGAAAACTTAGGTTGGAGTAAGTGGCATTGAATTCTATAACATAAAGGAAATAACTACATTATGAAAAACTTGTTATCTACAACTATAATAAACATCTTCATTTGCATCTTTTATTTACATCTTTTATCTTTTAGTGGCTACGATAATACAGTAAGTCCTCTTCTATGGCAATATGTGTCTTCTATGGTGCATAGCACCTTCTGTGGCATAAATGCCTTCTAGTGACACTGAGGTGTCTTCTATTCTGTGGCACCAAGTGCCTTCTATGGTGCAATGCACCTTCTGTGGCATACAAGCCTTCTATTTTGTTTACCACATTACTTCTATTTTGTGAGGCTTATTATATAATATTTTATGTTTTCATTTTTAATTCTTTTTCTATTTCTGATTTTGATTCTATAATGATTATGTATCTCAGCTATCTAAGATGAATTTTGAAGTATGTAATCTATTCTGGAATTTTAAGTTCTAAATTATATTCTGACTTCTTATATGAAATCTAAATTTTGGTATAACAATAAGGGATTAAAAACTAGAGATAAATTCTGAAATTTTCATTCTAAATTATGGTAATTCTACTCTAGATTCTAAAACTCAATTAGTGAAGAACTATGATACGTTTGAATTATAAATTTTGTATCTGAATATGATATTTGGAAAGATACTCTAAATTCTAGATGATAGCTAGGAATTAACATATTGAATCAATTTCTAGGCATATATTCTGAGGTCTAATGATCCATATGGTGATTTCTAGCATTTATGCATAAATGATAACTTGAAATTGATGCTTTATAAGAACTAGGCATGTGATATCTGAGGAAGTAATTCTATTCTACGGGAAAGTAATGTACATTAGACAACATGTCCAATGGGTTATACTGAACATGATAATTAGACTATTAGTCTAACATATATAATATGAATTCAAGGGCATGGCCCACCTACCTCTCTCTTAGAGAAAACCCTAGTTTCTTCCTTTGGGTTGATGATACCCTAGTTGCATTCTTGGGGTTAATACATCATAATTACCTTGTTACATAAATTAACATGCATTGATGAATAATCCTTAACTAGATTTCTTGGGTTTTATGGTTCCCAAATGAATAAGGAGAAAACAAGGTCAAATCAGGTTCTAAACCCTTCTTCATCATCTAGATATTGAAAAATAAATCAAGTTTCATATATGACTTGCCTCCATAGCACAAACCAATCAAAATATATGAATTATTGAAGTTTGACCAATCATGTGAAATATAAAAGCATTAACTGATTTCATGGGGCCAGATAATTTCAAAAATATAAAGAATGATAAGCCCATAGTCTTATTTCCAATATTAAGTGTGATAGAGGGCGCTTTGGTAACAAGGGCGATTATAAAGTTATGCGGATGATATCAATAACATGGTTAAAAACCCAGAAATACCCTAGGAAGTGTGACACCTTCATTGGAATAGCAGGAGCTGCTTGGTAAATCTCACACCTAGCTTCTTCTCCTAACCATGGTGTTGAGCTTCTCTACCTGGTATCAGGACCTCCGGTCCAAGCTTGGGGTTAGCGGTGATTTGTGTAGAATCATTGTGAGAAATCGATTCAATATCAAACTACAGACTCAAGAGCCATTGTTGACGATCTCTAAGGCACTACAACCCAAGCTCTAGACGTCATTATAGATGGGACATAGAAGAAATGATTGAAATTGAGAGATGGCACATGAGCAAAGAATGAGAGGAAACAAAGGTGTGAAAACCTTGCACATGACACACTCGGGGTGTCACACATGCAAATAGAGGAAAAACTTGATCTGGAGGGCTTAGCAGTGAATGTCGAAGATGACTAAGTGGTGCACTTTAGGATGGAACAACTGGGTTCATCTCGAGATAAAAACTTATTCTACAAAGGAAGGTAGTAGTTCCAGAGCTTACTACCAAACTAATTTGATTATGGTGGTCTTAGATCTTTGATTGATCTCATCATCGCCATGGATGTAGAATGAATATAAGGAGCATCTTTGGTGTTGGATATGTTGGATAAATTGGATATTATGATAAATCCCTTTTGTTTCGATGATGACAAACATTTCATTCTTATTAATCTAACGAGCTACTTAAGTGTGCAGGAACAAGGTGATGACAAAGTTCTAGGGAATCCATACGCTTGAATGTTTGTAAATGTCATGCAATGTAATCATTTGTAAACTTGTACAAATATATAATGTACAAGTACTTAGACTTCATGTAAATCAAGCGTTAGATCTCCCTAGCTAAACACCACACTTAGTTAGGTCATCTCCTTCTAATAGGATCACATAATGCACACTCATGCACACACTTAGTATCTTAATTGAAAGATTGAAAACAGAGTCAATCTCGGTCGACCACACTCCTCGACCGAGACACTCTCGGTCGACAAACTTCTCGACCGAGATTGACCAAAAGTAGCCGTTAGACACAGCAGTTGACAGTTGCAAATAAATGTTAATCCAGAGAGCCTGTCGGTCGACAAATCCTCGACCGACTGGGCATCTCGGTCGACAAGTCCTCGACCGAGATGGTCTCTGAAACTTATTCCTAACGGCTAGTTAAGCACTAGGAACCCCCTAGAAGTTGTCTAGAACGTCCTTAAGCATACATAGGCCATTCCTATAAATAGGACATGCCTTAGGACACCAAAGCATATCAAAGATATACTTGTGCTATACTTGAGCTTGAATACACACTTGCAATCTGTTTTAGAGCAATAGAGCAATTCCTACACTTGCCATTCATTCCTATTGCTCCCATTTCGTGCCCTATAGGCTAGTATCTCCTATCCACTACAATCACATTGCCATACTTATTGGTTAGGAGATCTACACGCTTGATATAGGCAAATCAAGCCTTGTGCTAAAAGGATAAGTTGTAATTTCCGTTTTCTTTCTTATTCCTTGTTATCTTTTGTACTCTCCTTGCTACTCCTAGGGTTGGAGGCTGCGGATTGGAGAGGGTTGACTTCTCGGAGGAGAAGGGGACTTCAAGCTACTTCAAGAAGGCTATCGCACGGGAAGCTACTTCAGAAGGCTGGTGCAACGGGTGTTGGTGCATCTACTTCAAGGGAAGGCTGCTTCGAGTTGGGCGATTACTTCTAGGTGAAGGCTGCTTGAAGGGTTTGGGAAAAGAAATTGTATTTTATGTAATATCCTTGCGAGGTAATAAAATAGATTTCTTTTCAAATCCCGGTTGGGTAAGCAACCGGGTAGTGGACTGACTACCTTAGTATTTGCTAAGGCTAGGAACCACTCTAAACCCTTGTGTCTCCTTGTCCAATATTTTCTTTGTGGTTGTTTAAGTGCAATAATTGTTAAAATTATCTATAAAACTCTATTCACCCCCCCTCTAGAGGCTTTCAATTGGTATCAGAGCAGGCTTCAAGGAGCCCTAACAAGGTCTTGAAGAGATAAAGGGAGGAGGTGACTACAACCAAAGGAGCATGGACAAATGTTTGACAAGTTGCAATTGGTGCTTAGGAACAAAGCACTCTACGTCTAGATGTCCATGGAGGTCAAAGAAAGAAGATGCACATAAAGAGTGTTTCGTTGCTACAATAAGTGAGGAAGAAGAAGAAGAGGTAAGCTTGCTTGATTTACCCAAGGAAGAGTTAGTTGCTATTATTGAAGAAACACATAATAAATATGTTGAATGCAAAAAGAAGTTAAAGAAATCTAGTAAAGAAAATGATGATCTAAATGCTAGACTTCTTGATCTTACATCCGAAAATGACGATTTATATGCTAAATTGAATACTCTTGGTTTTGAAAAAGATAGCATTATGTCTGATAATCGTACCTTGAAATCATCTCTAAGTAACAGTGAAGTGAAGATCTTTACTCTAGAAACAAACTATGATCTTCTATGTCAAGAAAAAGCTGAATTGCTTGCAAAATTAAATGATATTCAAAAACAACCTATATTGTGCACCCATGTAGATTACGACAATATAGTGAAAGAAAGAAATATGTTATCATCCAATCTAGACCAAGCAAAATTAGATATCAAGAAAAGAATGGATGAGATCGTTAAGTTGCAACAAGAAGTTAGTAAGTTAAGCAACAATGGAATCCTTGATAGAATATTAGAAAATTCCTATCATCAAATAGGGAGAAGGGGACTAGGTTATAAGCCTAAGGAGAAATCCTATCAACAACCTAGTTGGAGAAGGACACAAGCAAGTCAATCCATGAATGTACATAGAGGCAAATATACTTTTGTACCAAAGAACAACCTAGACCAAAATCATAGAAAGAGATATGAGGTTGATTCTATATGTTGCCACTATTGTTTACGTCTTGGACATTACTCCTTCTCCTGCCCATACAAGAAAAAGGATGTTGAGTTGGTATGGGTTCCAAAATCCCCAAATTGATTCGATTAGACTAAGTTGAGATATGACCAAAGCCTTTAATTTGTATATCTTTATGTCTATCTCAACATATAGGGATAACAAATTTATATAAATTTAGGCTAATTAAAACTTCAAAGATTTGAATATAATTAGTTGAGATATAATCTAAATGTTACTTTAATAGTCATATGTTTATCTCAAACTGATCTTTGAAATAATTAGATATAGTCTATATTGTACTTAAAATAGAATTCTGAACACTTTCCAGAAATTCAGTCGATCGAGAAGTTGTCGACCGAGTGAACCTCGGTCGAGAAACTGTCGACCGAGCATGTCACTGTTTTTAAGTCTGCAGTAAAATTGTTGAATAATTGATTGATCAGTGGCTATCTATTTGTTGTTAATGACTGTTTTACATAACAAGTTGAAGATCTTTTTGAATATAAAAATGATATCATTTTCTAAATTAAAAATCAAGTTTGGAAATCCCTATTTTATAATGTTCACATGATATTCTTTAAAGCATCTATCTAGATAGAAATCATGTGTTATGACATTCAGTTTAAATGATTACAATTAATGTATGGTTCTATCATTGCATCATGGATATGCTTTCACTATTTTATCATTCAACTCATAAAAATGATGCTATGGTACATAGAACAAATGGAAAATGATTATTGTATACATGACTTCTTGATAATTTATAGCAAGCAAATGTTTTATTGGTGATTTATTGCTTATACATAGAGAATTTCTCAATAGGTATCTATAAGAAATTAAGATATTAATCATGCTTTCATTCTTAAGAAAATGTTTTCATATTGAGAATCATTTAACATGATCATTATGGACTCATTGGTTTAAAATAAGCTTTGTCATATATGCAAACCATGAATGATCATTGTAATGCATATAATTGCAAATGTCATTAGCATAAAAGTATCTTAACATAATAGATAATGCTTGTGGACACAACTTGTGATAATGATGTTGCTATGACAAGCCAAACGGTATTTCTTGGAACAAAATTTTAATGTTTTTATCTATTTGCTTGTTCTAAGAAATCAAAAGCAAAAATATTGACTTTAAGATATTAATCTTGCTTTCAAAATATATGTTTCTAAAGAATCTTATGATAAGGGTATAAGCAGAAATTTGATATTTATGTACCCATAGCAAAGCATATGAAACATTATTTACAATAAATGGAAATGCATTCTAAAAAAATCTAGGTCAAAGAATTCACTATAATACTATAATGGGTATATATTAATATGCTTCAAATTGATATTTATAGCTATCTGCAGAAATGAATGTCTATCTTGGAAATCTGCAGAATTTGCCTCTTGGTTAAAATTAAAATTGACCAAGGGGCGCTATGGTCGTAGTCAAGGGCGACCTAAAATAAGCTTTGACAAATATGCTTATTTGGACATCATTCTAGTAAACTTAATCTTAGTATATTTTTTGATAAAAGTCAAAATCACAACTTATTTGTGACCTTAATAGTTTTAAATTGCTTTAACTTATAAGATTAAGGGGGAGCTTCTAAAAACAAATTTGATCAAGAGCTCATTAAAGCTAGTCATAACCTTAGCATTCTCAAATTCATGAAGAAATATACGAATCTCCATAAAAATGATATATCTTGTTCTTAAAGGAATTCTCTAGACAAATCAGGGCTTACCATCCTTTGTATTTGGTTAGAGACATCTTCATATACTCTAAGCTTAAAGGACTCTCATTTCATTCTGGGGCTTAACATCCCTTGTAAAATGGGTGAGAAATCAATATATACATGCCATAAACCTAACATGATCTCATATCATTTCAAGGCTTAACATCATTTGCAAATGATTGAGAAATAAATTGTGGCTAAATTGGACATAAATAATATAAAATCCAGGTTCCTAATAGGATATCTTTTTGAAATGACAAAGGGGGAGAAAGAATATAAAATCAAAAATATAAATATAAATGAGTTTCATCTTGATGGCCAGCACTCACACTCGTAAAACAAGAATGGCTACAAAAGGTAATCTTCAGGTATGAAACTCACATGCTTTATATTTCCTTATTGCATATTCTAGGAAATGTTTGTCATCTTCAAAAAGGGGGAGATTGTTGGATAAATTGGATATTATGATAAATCCCTTTTGTTTCGATGATGACAAACATTTCATTCTTATTAATCTAACGAGCTACTTAAGTGTGCAGGAACAAGGTGATGACAAAGTTCTAGGGAATCCATACGCTTGAATGTTTGTAAATGTCATGCAATGTAATCATTTGTAAACTTGTACAAATATATAATGTACAAGTACTTAGACTTCATGTAAATCAAGCGTTAGATCTCCCTAGCTAAACACCACACTTAGTTAGTTCATCTCCTTCTAATAGGATCACATAATGCACACTCATGCACACACTTAGTATCTTAATTGAAAGATTGAAAACAGAGTCAATCTCGGTCGACCACACTCCTCGACCGAGACACTCTCGGTCGACAAACTTCTCGACCGAGATTGACCAAAAGTAGCCGTTAGACACAGCAGTTGACAGTTGCAAATAAACGTTAATCCAGAGAGCCTGTCGGTCGACAAATCCTCGACCGACTGGGCATCTCGGTCGACAAGTCCTCGACCGAGATGGTCTCTGACAGCAACTGCAGAATTAATTAACTAGCCGTTGCTAATGCGCCTAACTTATTCCTAATGGCTAGTTAAGCACTAGGACCCCCCTAGAAGTTGTCTAGAACGTCCTTAAGCATACATAGGCCATTCCTATAAATAGGACATGCCTTAGGACACCAAAGCATATCAAAGATATACTTGTGCTATACTTGAGCTTGAATACACACTTGCAATCTGTTTTAGAGCAATAGAGCAATTCCTACACTTGCCATTCATTCCTATTGCTCCCATTTCGTGCCCTATAGGCTAGTATCTCCTATCCACTACAATCACATTGCCATACTTATTGGTTAGGAGATCTACACGCTTGATATAGGCAAATCAAGCCTTGTGCTAAAAGGATAAGTTGTAATTTCCGTTTTCTTTCTTATTCCTTGTTATCTTTTGTACTCTCCTTGCTACTCCTAGGGTTGGAGGCTGCGGATTGGAGAGGGTTGACTTCTCAGAGGAGAAGGGGACTTCAAGCTACTTCAAGAAGGCTATCGCACGGGAAGATACTTCAGAAGGCTGGTGCAACGGGTGTTGGTGCATCTACTTCAAGGGAAGGCTGCTTCGAGTTGGGCGATTACTTCTAGGTGAAGGCTGCTTGAAGGGTTTGGGAAAAGAAATTGTATTTTATGTAATATCCTTGCGAGGTAATAAAATAGATTTCTTTTCAAATCCCGGTTGGGTAAGCAACCGGGTAGTGGATTGACTACCTTAGTATTTGCTAAGGCTAGGAACCACTCTAAACCCTTGTGTCTCCTTGTCCAATATTTTCTTTGTGGTTGTTTAAGTGCAATAATTGTTAAAATTATCTATAAAACTCTATTCACCCCCCCTCTAGAGGCTTTCAGGATAAACCAAATTGAAGATTGAGGATAATATCTTGGAGGCATGAGAAGCATTCTGGATATCTAGGAGGAGTTACCAAGTGTGGTCACATGGGAGGTTGGCAGCAAAGACCCAGTGGAGGAGGACGATGTCAGGAGGTTGGGCATTTCATCTAGATGGTGAGTTAAGGTTCAAACTGGGGCTAGATATACTTGTAAGGGTGTCCAGATTCTATTGAGGGTGTTATCTTGGCTTAAGACATCATATATATCGAGAGAGGATAGTCATGAGGAATATCACGATTACAATAGTAGGCATGGGTGACATGGACTCCAGGTTAAAGAAAATTGGAGAACCTTCTAATTCTGATCGAGTGGTTGAGACGGAGCCCACCCAAAGATAAATTGCGTGACACAGAACTATATGCAAGGAAATCCAAAAATTACTACATGACATTTAAAAGTCAGAAGCTAGTTTTAGTCAACATTTAAATCAACAATTCAATTTATCCTTAATCTACACTATATCCTAACTTGCCCAATTGATTTGGAGGTTCAAATGAAGTCCTAATGACTTCAAATTTGAACCATAAGCTACTCAAGGAGCCTAAAATCAACTAAATCAATTAGATTTAGGCTTTTATTACCTTGTATCCCATAACACATATATGTTATTATACTAATATGTGAAAATTTAAATATGAATTATCTTTTCCTTAATTATTTAAGTCAAATTTTGAGACTAGGGATGTTATCCACTTAACATTTATCTTTTTCAATTTTCCTACTCTTTTTGAGGAAAATATTTTGCAGGAGAGAGAAAAGGAATAAGATAATGTTATTTATCTTTTAGTTTGATAATTATCTAAATGATAAAGAAAATATTATCACTACTTATGGTTGTACTTAATCTTTTGTCTCTTTATACCTTAAGAAATATTATAACTTGGGATTTTTGCATTGGGTCCATAAGTTAACTTTCATTAGGAAAAACACAAACAAAATTACATAAAAAACTTTGGGATGTTACAAGAATGTATTCTTTATATGTTGAATGCTTTAAACAACATAATCACATTCACATAGAAAAAAATACAGATATAGTTATAGTATGTAATGTATTATATGTCTAACAAAATATGATATCTAACGAAATACATGGAAACAAAAACACACCATTGAAACAACATCCAACCATATAACTTTGTGAGAAATTAAATTCCTTACTTTTAGTATTTATACATTCTAAATCAAACATTGCACCCTAACTAAACCCTACCAAAATAATCTCGAAGTGAGAATCACAATTCAGTCTCACATTCTTGGCTAAGAAGAAAAAAAAAATCAAGGGAGTAAGAGGAAACACCAAAGTAGCACAAAACCATGAGCAAAAACAAACCATGCATCACAAAATCATCATTCAAAATATAATTACAAATGAATCATTTAAAATTGATATTACATATTTAACGATAACCTTTTTTATATGCACATACTACCACTAACATAGGATCTATAGATAATAGCTCCACTTGTATTTAAGCTCACCACACAACTCTCAACTATTCTAAGTCTTGAAGATCTTATGTCGACTTCACTTAAATATGAGATTACAAGTGGTACATGTCAGCACAATATAATAAAATATTGTGTTGAGTACACTACAAGATTTTCATACACCTCTCTAATACTATGACTTGGCAATAAGATAAAAGTAGCACATGGAATTAATAGGAAAATATAACAAAATCATACATGAAAAAAGATATTTATTAACAGAAGAGAACACATTAGGTACATTTTCCATTATATCATCCATGCATTTACTACCTGAGAATTTATTCATTAAGGCATTATAATCTACTACCAAAGTGTTGGATCAATATAAAATATGATCTACTACAAAAGAGTTGAATAAATTACAAGTAATTATACTACCAAAGATTTGAAGTACTTTACCTTTCAGCACATTACTACCAAAGAGTTGAAGTTCCTACATATAATAGAACATATAAATTATGTTTCATCTATTCAAAAATATATAAACAAAAAAATTATGCAAAGGTAACATACAAGAACAATTATTTCACCCAATGTCATATGCCAAGAATTGTGCACACATAATACAACCATACTAAATAGTAATCCAAATAAGAGGTAAAAATACCTTGAAGAAATACAAACCTAATCCACATCTCCTTGGAGTTGACCACCACTCTTTGTCAAATCATTATCAAGACAAGATTACACATGTCATCGTTAGATTCTTGTCATCTTAACCCTAGCATGTCCATTTTAGGATTTTACATAACTGATTAGGACATTCCCATTATTACAACTCTTTTATCATATTATTATGTTCACTATACCATGTTAGAATAAGGTATCTAACTTTCTAAAAAAGGAATAAGTTATCTAAACATTTTGTTGCATATAATTTTATGCACATAATAACCCTAGGTTATATATGTTAATTGAATTAGGATTTCAAGCTATATATTATGACTCATCATCATAGAACATGAATTTCGTGCATAAGACTAATATATTGGTTACCTAGCATGTTCCATATAGTGTTATGAACACATTCTAGAAATTTCATCATTTATTGTTTATAAACATGTTTATTGCATTTTATGTTGGGTTATTATCCCTAAATAGCTATATCAAGAACATTACATGATTTCATGCATCAAGGTTATAATCTTTGACATAATATGTATTCAAAATATGTTTATGGAGTTAATTACATGTTTACATAATTTTAGGTTGTTCATTTAGTATTTATTATTCATTAAATGAGTGTAATACATTTGGCATATTATCATCAATATTTAAGTATCAAAATACTAATATAAGGGTTCCATGTTGTTCAACTCCTTATCTTGAGAATTTTTGTAGTTTGTTCATATTTTTTTGAGATATGTGCTAATTTCTATTAATTTGCTAAAATCTAAATATTTACTGAAAGTTTACCTTTTTTGACTAGTCGAAATCTACCACATTGCCACATGGGGAGAGGATCCTTCTTGAATCAGTCAGTTCTTTGGTCTGCCTGGGGGGACCAAGTCGGTCTAACTAAATCAAACCACATACTATCTCCCTTCTCTCTCGTGTTCTTACTCCCTTTGATCACAGTGTGTGTGGGAGCTGCTTTGTGTTCTCACCACTGCCACACAACCCAGCTCTGGTGAGAAATTTGTCTCTAGTTTCTTCTCCTTGCAATCACCCACCATGATCTCTTCGTCGTTTGTGCCTTCAGTGGAATCCCTATATGAATCTTTCCTAGATGAGCGTGAGAGCTTCCTCGGCTCTATTCAGGTAAGAGGTAGTAGCATCTCAAGTGTGGTTTGTTTGTGTGTGGTTCTCATCAGCATCTTTGTTCTCCTACTAGGGCACCATATGTCCTCCTTAATGAACTCATTAAAACCAGACTCCATTATTGCAATCCATCCCTGACGAGCAATCTAAATGACTTTTTATTCCCTATAGAGATCAATGGTTCCATGAAGAATAATCTCAATTCTGTAGTGGTGTAGAAGGGGGATTTCATCCACAACACTCCTTAAACCAAGAAGATTTCTCGTGAAGCTTTGATCAATGGTTTGTGGAGCTTGAGGAAATACCTTCTGAAACTCTGGCTTGTCTCTAATGAGGATGGAGCTCGCCACTTAGGTAAACAACATTAGAGTAGGAAAACTATCCCTTCATCAATGTATCTAAGATTTAGATATCATTTTCTTCTTCTCAGGTCTCTTGTATCCTTCTCTTCCCCCCATGTTCCACTCACTCTACAAAAGTCATTGTATAACAATGAGGAACAAGGTGTGGATCTCCCTCCCCTCTCCACTCAATGACCCAACTGAATGGTCAATCAATTTTTGGAGATGAGAAGGAACTTTTTACCACATGATATTTTGTTCAGGTCCACAATCAACCACAAAATCGATGATCAAATTTTTTGTTTCAGTCACCAATGATATCTCATGACATTGATCTTGAAGACAAGGATTTAGTCATTAGATCCAACCCATCCAATGGTCAAGACAAGCTCACCTTGTGAATTCATGGGTTATCAACCCTTTGGGTGCACGACACATTTGTTGATTAGAAACATAGAGAAAATGACTTATATCTTGTTCCAACAACATTTAAATGCATAAATTATTTAAACAACTTTTAATGTAGATATATCTCTCTAGGAATCTCCCTACTTCCTAAAAATTTAACCATAGATTTATCATCATCATAACTACCTACCATTAAATTTTGGTTACAAGGTACACCTATTTGACTAATAAACCACTTAAACCAACATGGAATTTAACATAAAACAACTTTTCAACTTTTCTCAAGCTAAATGGAGTACTTTCATATGATCAAAACTAACTTCAAAGCCTATCATTGTTCCATGATATTATGTAAACACAAGTAATATGATAACATCACAACATATCAAGTTTGATTATTCCAATCTGCAAGCCATGATTGAAGTATTGAATTGAGTAACTAAGAACATCAAAAGTCCACTTCATCACACCCTTTGTATCCTCCACCATCCCAACTAGCAAAAACTGACTCTTGACAATATTCCTACCATGGTGCATCATGAGGACATGGGCCTCAAAACAATTTTTGTTAAGTGAACAAAAACCAATGAGGTGCTTGACCCTATGATCCACCAAGGTACCAACAACAACAACAAAAAAACAAGTATGGTTTTTCATACCTTGGAAAGTCCCTCTTTGTCCCTATTCAACAACTCAATGAATTACAATTCTAGTGTGTGCTCCTCTTGCATCAGGCATATTAGGACCATCTTCATCACCAACGATGACAAAAGTGTTTCTTCATTCGACCTTGCAGTCGTTACAACTAGCAAATATTTCACTATGACTATTTAGGAACTTGATTAAAAATTGGTATGTGTCACCTCTCACTTGACACCAAATCAAGTTGGTTTTATTGTGAAGGATATTCGTACGGGCACAACTATTATGATATGCAATACTTTAGGGGATCTTTATCTAGTGACCTCTTCTCGGTCTGTAGCCTCCACATTTGTCACTTTATCTTCCATGACCCTTGTTGCAACTTCATCCTCTTTACGACATTATCATATTGATCATTCCAATGGGCATGTCATAGATCACCTTCGATATAACAAAAAAAAATTGTAATAAGAAACGTCAATCTTATATACATCATTCATGTCAAGTTGGTAAACATGTTTGCCTTTTCTTTTATGATTCTCACTATGTTACCAATTCTTGTTTTAACATTATTTATAGTGAATTGTGGACCTCCCTTGTTGAAAGTAAATCTGGTTATTGATACTACGTTGTGCTTTTATATTATTATACTCACTTTTATTATTGGTTCCATCAAAATATAAATCTAATGTTTTCTCCATGTTTCTTGACTTATGTTCCTTTATTTGTTATCCAATTTGAAAATGAGATAAACTCTTTCCAATATGACATGGGATGTGAATTTGATAATTATCAATTTCACAACATTTATGCTACTCATGGCCTTGTTTTTCATTTATATTTCCCTCAAACATTCCCCAAAAAGGAAATATTAAATGTCAAAGTTGACATATCAAAAATATTGTTTGCACACTCTTTTCCCATGCTTTCCTCCCTCCCACCTATTGGGTTGAGGTTGGTTACATGTCTTGCTACTTCCTAAACATTTTCCTTCCAAATTTTAGCCTTTCATACACCCACCTTTACTTTTTATCTCAAGAATCCAACTTACTAACACCTTTGTGTCTTTGTAGTCTTTTCTATCCTAATATTAGTGTTATGGATCCTCACAAGTTAGGCCCCCACTCGACTCAATGTCTTTCTTGATTACCAGGCCAACCATCATGGATACCACTACTTAGCATTTTCCAAAAACAAAGTTATCATCTCATGTCATTTCACTTTTGATGATAACATATTTCCCTTCCAGGTTCTTCCGCATCCAGTCTGTACACACATAGTTTCCTAGAACCCGATTTCATACATATACCCATTCTCCACCACTTTATTCAGCCACCAGTCTCACCAAATCCCCAACCCCTAAATTCTCAACCCCACTCAATCAACCATTATTTTCAATAGTATACCCACTCTCTCCACCAACACCACAACCCTCCCCCCATCTGCCCAAGTGCCCCATCCATGGTATGAAAACATGTTCCTAACATAGGATTTACAAGCCCCACACTCCTATGAACCTTCATACTCAAATTGTTCGCACCACTCCATGATCTCTCCTATACTAAATTCTCTTACCTTTTCTCTTTCTGATCTTAACTTGAATGTAAATATGCATGACAAGCATCGTGTGTTATACTACAAAGTTTATGGGCCTTGGTTTTTCATCCTACTGATGTTAATACTCTTTGATTCATGTGTCTTTTTTGTCACAAATTTAATTCCTATTGTTCTGTTCAATCCTATAAAGCATATTTGGTTCTTAACGGAAAATATCAACAAGTGGGGGTGGATTTATGAAACTCTTACCATGTTGAAAACCTTGCTACAAAAAGATCATCTATATGATTGCTAATTCTCATTCTTGGCCTTTTCATCAACTTGATGCAAAGAATACATTCCCACATAGTGACTTAAATGAGATAGTCTACATTTACTAGTCGTTTGGGTTTGTAGATCCATCCAATCCTCAGCATGTCCTTTTATTATGGAAATCTTAATATGGTCTAACACAAGCACCTCGTGCATGATATGATTGATTTGCAACCTATATTACATGGTTGAGATTTCAAAGTAGTATTGGTGAACTCATCCCTCTTCATTTATAAATAAGGTGAAGATACAAGTTATTTATTATTTTTTGTGTATGACATTGTTTTAACTTGTTCACCAAACATCCTACTACATTTTACTATATATTTCTTTAGTAGGAGTTTGCCATGATACATCTAGGAACTCTACATCATTTTTTGGGCATCTTTATTACTCGTGATGCCCATGATATTTTACTATCTCAATGGAGTGATGCCCATAATATGTTGGCATGAGATCCCATGTTCTCATGTAATACTCTTTCAACTCATATGGATACCCAATCCACACTTAGTGCCACTTATGGACCATATGTATCTGATGTTACTTTATATCTTAGTCTAGTGGGTGATCTCTAGTATCTGATATTTACCAGGCCTGGTATTTCTTATGTAGTCCAAAAATTGTGCCTTTTATGGAAGGTATACATGAGACTAATTTTAATAATTTTAAATGTAACCTTAGGGAGCCTTGGATAATGGTTTAAGCCTATCTACTAATCCCATCAATGGTCTTACAACTTATTCAGACGTCAATTGGAATGGTTGTCCTAATTTTTACTGTTGTACTTTTGGTTATTGTGTCTTTCTGGGAGATAATTTGTTATCTTGAAAATCTGACTACCATGCTACTATCTCCCTATCTAGTAGTGAAGTTGAGTACCATGGTGTTTCTAATGCTTTTATTGTGTCATGTTGGCTCTACAATCTTCTACTGAAGCTCCACATTGCTTTGTGTCACTCCTATATGGTTTATTGTGATAAAGATGTTAACATCATTTATTTATTTGGTAATCAAGTACAACACTCAACACAACAAGAATTTTGAGCTTGATATTCACTTTGTGTGTGAGAAACTATAGATTGGTTATATGTTCATGTGATGCATGTGCAGTCAATGTTCAGTATGTTTATATTTATACTAAAGGCATGCATCACCTCTTATTTCAATGTTTTTGATCCATACTGAGTATTAATCCTCCTCCCACTATAATTGTGAGGGGTGTATAAAAGTGTGTAAATGCATATTAATTGATAAAAAAATGTAAATACATTTTGTTTAGAAGACTATTCTAGAGATATCATGTGTAGACAAGAACACTCGAGAAATATGCTTTGTAGAACATAATATTTTGTAAATATATTTTTGTAAAACTCTTACACAAAAATGAGTTATAAAGAGGTGATGGAAATTTATTTCCAATGCATTAGATGGTCCATGTAAACCAACAATGCTAAGTATTGACTACAACAAATATGTGTTTTGGCATCAATTCAATGGGTGTTATTTTTTCACGACATGTATTACAACATGTATTACTAGCACCAACATATAAGAAGTGGCTCAGAGCTTAAAGACATATTTTGGTTGTAGTGGTCTCCAAGTCTTTTGTCCCAGACTTGTAGTTCTGATTGTGTCACAGAAAATCCTTGCCATACATTTACCAAAAAAACCAGCCCTATGTACGAGAGAGATTAAAAGGGACATGGCTGGGTAACAATTCTAGAACTATAGACTTGAACCCGTTGTAGCGTGGATCCTTGTTTAAAACACGCATGGGTACTAGAAAAAGGATTTAAAACACAACAACTATAGCATGTCGAACGTGCGACTAGTACTTTAGCATCCTGAAATACTAATGTGTGTTACAATAGCATTCAAAGTCAAATCAAGGTTAAGGCATGTAGCGAAAATAAGTAATAGCCAGTTCGGTAAACCTTTATGTGGGCATTTTCTATGGTAACCCTTGAATCTCTCACATACTTTTTGTAAGTCTTTATATGGTAATGTTTGAAATTTCAAAGATGGGCTCTATTATATCATGTTTTTTAAGGGTATAGAGATTATTTATGAATGTGTTGGAAACATATTCCATGTACAAATTGACCTATATGAATGGAATTAAACCAAGCTTGTGCATTGTTTTGTTGGGAAAAATAAATAGGTACATGTAGGTGTCTTTATGAAAACACATTAGTTCTATATATTATAGAAAAGTTCTTAAAGTTATGGATATGTTGAAGAAGATTCTCTGAGGGACTGCCACTAAACTACCTAGATTACAGAAGAGTGATAATAGTTGTCTGACAATGATGGTTATTAGCATTCAGATGTTTTGAAGTCCCTTATGAGAAGATAACTAACCTATAACGTGATATTCTCATTTAGATATATACCTTCCATACGGATTTTGTTCTCATAACTTTTGTCATACCTCCTATCTTCTTTGTGTCAATGGTTGTTATCTCCCATGCTTATCGGAATATGTGTTACTAGTGTGCTCCACTATGTATATATAAGTATTTGAAAAGTATTGTCAATTATGATAGAAAAGTTTTGAAATTTTGACTTGATTTGAAGACTTTCTGGGGATAAGATAGTTTAGAGTGCCTTAAATAGTTAACAAAATCCAACTAGCAGATAGATCTAAAGAATAGAGAATAAAAAAGATGAGAACATTTGACCTAAGATAACCAAACTAATAGAATCTTACATACACCATTATATCTAAAATTGGCACCAAAAACTTGATATAACTATAATGGACTCATGTATTAGATACTAGAATCTGATTATTACCTCCAACTCAGTTCCTTATCTTGTAATGTTTCAGTTACCAATCAGATCACTCAATGTTATCCTACAAGTATATATCATATGTTGTAGTGGATTCAGTTATCATCTCATGGATCATAGGGGAGAGATAGAAGTTACAACATTTTTTGTTAGCTTACTTTATTAAGAAATAATATATTATTTATGAAGTCAGATTCATAAAAGTAAAAGCAATCTTAATTAATATATGGAATGATATTAGATATAAACATCTATACTCAGTCTACTACAACCTGAACACATTACTCATATGATCATAGATACTACAAGATATACATCAATTAGCTAAGAAATCATCAAGGTTAATATATCCATCCTTCTATTATATTTGTGCAAAATATGCAGATTTAACAGATAGTTCCTCTCTAGGGGATAACTATCAATACCATTTCCTTTTGGTTTCACAATCAAATGAATTAACAAAAGCATCCTCTTTTGCAGTCAAACTAGATCTCCCCTCTACTATGGTACAACCAATAAACTACCACCATGATACTCACTTTAAAGAGATGCTAGATCAATAAAAAATTATGATAGGAGAAAGATATTGGCATCTACATAAAAAGATAATTAAATTGTATGAGTAGTGCATCAGATGGAAATAGGCCAAATATAGGGATGAGATCTCTAGCTTATGACTAAGACAAAAATATAAATCTTAGAGTTGGAGCTAACTCCCTTCAATGTTAAGAAAATAAGAAGGAACATAGAGAACAGTTGTCATCATAGAGGAATGCAAATCTTTTTCTTGAAGCCAATGCAAGATCTAATTCTAGACTTCGAGAAGGTGTTATTTTCTTTTGTCTATGATAGTAACCTATCTTTGGTTAAGTAGAATGTTGGTTTAGAAGACAAAAACTTACTGTACAGAATGTGTTTTTGGAAATCTATGATGCTTTCTTAGGTTGAAGATGATGATAGAAAGGGGGGAGTATGAAATGTTAGGGATGGGAAAAGGTTTGATTCCTGAGAATGGATGTGGGGCAGTTTCGTTTACAGGATAATAAGCTTGGTTTAATAGTGTAGGTGTTTGTTCAATAGAGATCGTGTGGAAGTCATTCAAGGAAAGGTCCCACATCATATGGATGGATTTTGATAATTAATTATATATTTTCTTATTTATTTGAATGTTGATTGTCTAAAATCTATATCCAATTGGAAATAATGAATAAATATTGGAAATTACTCCATGTACATCCATTTTGTAATCATTGAATTTTATTTCAACTATTTATATGGTCTTAAAGGGAAATAATTAGTAATACAACATCAGGTCTTTATTGATTGTATTTGAGCATCGTTCATTGTAGTAGTCAATTTTCTTTAGTGGTTATACCATTTCAGAAACCCCAACTAATTGTTGCCTTCTCCTATGTGTGTTTGACTTGTTGGATGTAGATGGGTCTTGCTCATCTAGTATTCATGTTGTTCACATGTTTGATGGAGGATTCATAAATGGACCTATTGATTATAACACTCAAGTTGAGTAGAAAATTATGACTTATTGTACTCTTTAGAGTATAGAGAATATCAAGATATAGACAATAGAAGCAGCTATTTCTCAATGTTTCACTAAAATTGAAGTTGTTTCCAGCTAGGAAAACATTCAAAAAGGAATCTTATTATGTTATATAGTAAATTTTGCTTTGAAAATTGATGTAGTATTAGGAAGTTTCATGTGTCGGGATTCATTCCATGTACACTCAATCTCCATATTATGTTTTCAACTATTAGTTTGGAAACTAGTACTTCATGTTTATATGTATACATGCATCAATTGTTTGTAGAGATTACTTAATGTTTCAAATTTTTGTTAGAATAAATGATGTAATGTGTGTTTAAAAGTAATATATATCTTACTAGTGATATAACCAACATAATGAAGAAATAAATTCTTTGAAATGAAATAAAAGTGTACAATTGTTTTACATTCTTGGTAAGTTCTTTTGGTTATAATTTAAGATTTCTAACACAGTTCACTTTTTCTTGTTAGAGATTTAGATATTGGTGTCATATTGTATGGTCTTACCTAAGAAAGAGTGACATAAATGCTACACTTGTGATGCATGTCCATTACCCTGTTTGTCAATTGATTCTAACCTATTTGACATCAAATTCAGGATTTGATGTGTGCATTAGGCATGGGTATATCCATATGATTTTCTGTTAAGTGATGAGGGTACTCTCTACTTCAATAAAGAGTCATAAGCCTTCTTCTTCATCTTTCCTATGCAAATAATTTCAATATATGGTCTTTGTTCTTAATAAAACATGACAATTGGGATTCATGTTGATTGAAAACATCATTTTATAGAATGTGGTTCCTTAGTTTTTCCTTGAATGCAATCATATATGATATCTCTATCTAATTTTTCATTTTTAAATATTATCATGATATGTAAACTTTCATTGTTTAGATTTAGTTACATTTATATCTTACATGGTATGTCTTCTTTAAACTTGTATTACATGCCTTAGACTAGAACAATGAAGTGCATAAGTATGTTTATCATTTCTATCCAATAAAAGTGGCAATATTTCCATCTTTTATTATTTCATTGTTGTAATATAATGTCATTTATGCTAATTAAGACACTACTAGAGATTTTCTCCATTCCATGTTTTTTATCACATATCTAGTAACGACCTACTTCAAATCTTGTAGAGATAGATTTTTTTGGTTTGTAGCTTGTTTTTAATAACAATTTTAGTAATAATGATATAGCCTATCCCCTCTACCTTGATATAAGATTTTATGGACTGGTGTAACTTCTACACCTAATTTGAGAATTATGTTTTCTTCCACATTCATGTTGACCTTTTTCAATTCATTTTGCTACTAATAGGCATGCAACATGTTATATGACGAATTCTGAACACAATAAAAGTTAATTATTTTTAAAAATTTCTAAGGTAGGCATTGAATAGGTTAACATTTATTTGGTCATATCTATAATAAAATTGGATATTAATAATAGAAGTATGACTTGGGAGGATATTTGATACCCACCAGAGGATATTTGAAGTATGGCTTGGGAGGATATTTGGTTAACATTTACTTGGTTCATATCTATAATAAAATTGGATATTAATAATAGAAGTATGGCTTGGTAGGATATTTGATACCCAGCAGAGGCCACAAGTGTCATCCACAATTATAAATCATCACTATTATAGAAAGTCATCCAAGGAACTAATGAGCCAATTACGATTAAATGGAAAATATGAAAATTCACTACTACAGAAAATGCTTTTTTTTTGATAAGGTAAAATATCACTAATCAGCAAAAAGTCATATAAGGGAGATCACAAAATCCCAAATACTATACAAGATCTATAAGAGATCCCATCTCTGAGCTATATGAGTATTAACCCCCGTCGAGAGGTCTGGTTTGGCCCTAACCTGCCAACTCATCCTACTTACAATAGTATCAAACCCCAAGAGATTGTCGCATGACACTTTCTCGTGCAGCCTGTTGTTCCTTTCCGTCCACAGAAAATGCTTTTTACAATGGGAAAAACACAACAGTTGTTTTGGTTGTGTTGTAGTTAGCATATCTTTTACAACAAATCTATTTGTGTGTTGTGAATTATGTATTTTATACAACACAAGTTATATACAATGGGCCAAACTCGTTGTAGTATATGTGATACTACAATAGGTGCTAAATTGTTGTAATAGACTGTAATATCACAACATACTCAAACCCATTGTAAAAGACTATAATTACACAACATGCTCTAACCCGTTGTAATAGTCATGTATGCTAACTTGTTGTAATATATCATCATTACACAACATACTCTAAACTGTTGTAAAAGATCATAATTACACAACATGCTCTAACCCGTTGTAATAGTCATGTATGTTAACCCATTGTAATAGACCGTCATTACACAATATACTCTAACCCGTTGTAAAATATCATAATTACACAACATGCTCTACCTGTTGCAATAGTCACATATGTTAACATGTTGTAATAGACCATCATTACACAACATACTATAACCCATTGTAGTATACTATTATTACACAACAGGCTTTCACCTATTGTAATTGTTACCCGTTGTAATAGACCACAATCACACAATAGGTTTGCACGTCATTTGTTGTATATGTACAACAAAGAATATATGTTTTGCATAAAATTAAATTGGTTCAGCTTTTTGAGATGTGCCTTACTTTCAAGTGGTCTCAAGTTCAAAACCTTGTGTCTAGAGGTATTTTCCTTTTATCTCAACATGTTATATACAACACCCCTATTACATCAGGTGTGTTCAATGAACTACAACATGTATTGTATAAAATACATATAATACAATATGCACAACACATGTTGAATAAAGAACCCCCCTATAAGACCATGCGATCTAATACAACAGTTGACACCCGTTGTAAAATGAAAAAATGAATTGTTGTAAAAAACATTTTTTGTAGTAGTGATGTTTTTTGAGGTCGTTCAAGTATTACTCTGTGTTTGAAAACATTGCATTGTTTCTATCATTATCTTTGGGTGATTTATGTAGTGTATTGGATGAGTAAGAAATATATAATGCAAATCTATGATTTTTATTGCATGTTTTTAGAAGCTATGATAAGTGTTATCTAACTTTTTATCGATGATTTCAATTAATTTTTTTGTAAATCAACTTTCAAAGTATTTACACTCAAGTGATCTTTGATAAGAACTTATAAGTGACACAACTAATTATTAATGAAACAAAAAATGATAATATCATTTGTACTTCATCTAATAAAAGATAATCTATGGGAAGAAGAACAAAAAAATGAATTCACTAAAATAAGTTTGTAACTTGATCATATCTATCAAACTAGGTTAGAAATATGGGTGAGACAGGGTTCTCTCTCTCTCTATGTGTATGTTTCTATGTTGCCATTCCTATTAAAGTATTTGGTACTCAACTCTATACCATTAGAAGGTTTGAATTGAAAAAAATTAGAACACATGATAGCTTTAACAGATCTTTCGTATGATTTTTTGTCACACTTTCACCCTATATCAATTTTGTAAACCACCTTCTTGTGTTCCTTATTTTTAATGAATACTAAGGGGTGTCTACTTGGTTTGGATAATACTAGATTTTCTAAAAAAAAATTTGTTAGATAATATAACCAACACCTTTCAATATATATTGATTTAACTACTTAGCTATTTATGGTCAAGTCATGTCTTCCACTACTACCAAGGGAGAAGGATGGAACCATTTGTTGGCCCTTATGCATCATCAGAGAAAACAATCATCAAACGAAATCATGTTGTGTGCAACTCAAAATGGTGGGATGGGGAAGAAGAAAAGTGATACTTGAGGTAGAGGCTTAGTATGTTGTCGCAAAGGAAAAAGCATAGAAGAAGAGAATTCAATAGGTTGAACATAACATGAACAACAACACTTTGAATGGATTACCTCATTAATGTTCACTTAACAACTAACAGGTGTCAAGTATCATTTTCTTTTTCAAATGAGAATAACAAATCCTCTTATATGGAATGAAATGTGAGTGAGTAAAGACCACTCTTGAAGCATTATACCTCCTGGAAAAAATTATCATCAAGTTCTAATAGTTGCGGAACAATTCCACAAAAGGAACCAAGAAGTCACACTAAATGATTCACATAATTGACAATGAATTTTCAAATTGGATGGGCATACAATTAAATATAGATCAACTACATGCAGTCATTGGTCAGATACAAGTACTTGACCAGGTAAGAAAACTATGATAATATAACAATTTATTTTAAATTGAATAGGTAAAAAATGAACAAAATAAAATTAAATATGCTATAAAAATGTATACATATCTTACAAGTATCCATTTGGAGAGTGGATGTAAACAACATAGATACACAAAATTTCCTATAAATATTTTTTTTGTTATATGATCTTTTGCATAGTTCGAGTAAAATAGTATTCAAGGATGATTAATATGACTATAAAGAAAGGGACAAATAATAAAGCCAAGTTATTACTGGAAAAGATTGGGGTATCCAAGCTAAAGTATACCAATATGGCACAAAATTTGGACAAGTTTAGAGGTAGCTGGATCCTTCTTCTCATTTATTGAGATGACCATCACTCCTTCCTAATTATTCAACAGGACAAGTCAATCTTCAAATTGTTCATCCATAGATTGGAAAGCATAAAAAGACATAGATCAAAGTACTAAGAATATTTTAATTTTAAAGTTAATGAAGAACACAACATGAAGAATCAAACCAAACTAATCTAGGTCTAGATAATGAAGAAGTTGGCGGTAACCATAAAGTTGTGTGTATGTGTGTTTATTTCATAAATCACATTGAACCAAATGGTTCAATCAATCATAAATTCACATGTCCATGCGAGGCAAACACAAACACTACCTTTAAATCATAGTTAGTGGTCAATACTTACTTTGGAAGCATGTGGTATGGTACTAAAGCTACGGAAATGAGGTTTTTCATTACATAAAAATATATGGATAGAATCCAACATTCCTCCACATACTTCATAAACCGCAAAAAGTAAAAAAAAAGACTAAACGTTTTCATTTAGTATGGTTCTTTTATATTATTGAACTTGTCCCAGTAATAATACATCGACATCCTCAATTTCATGGTGAACTACACCTTCAACATGGATGCATGATTAAATTTCAAAATATCATGCAAGTATAGAAAGGACACGAGGATAGGTTCATATCAAGTTTGTGCATCAAAATCTTTGAAATAATTTATTCAAGAATTCTCTAGTGAGAGTAGCCAACTCACATAAATCTTGACATTAGGTAATGCTTACATAGTAACATATTCCGATGGAGTATTTTCCAATACTATACCCACACTACTACAAAAATAGCTTATAACATCACATTTAGAGACGTCGGTTATTACTGAAAACTGACGCCTAAACCATACAATGTTGGCTATTTACAGAGACCGACATTTATATTTGAAAACTGGCCAGACATGGGTATTGCTTTTTATTTAACGTCGGCTCCCTAACATGAACCGACACCTAAAATAGCCCGCTTTCGAGCGAAAAAAATTACCCCACATACGACGTCAGTTTTTTACCTAATAATCAACTCCTAACGAAGAAAAAAATTACCTCCAAAGTTTCAATATGGTCGTCAGTTTTTGTGGAAAAACTGAGGCTGATAAGATTTCACGCCCCATCCCCGCAAACCTTTTTAGGGTTAAGATTGTCTAATGGACGTCAGTTGTTTCTGGAAACTAACACTGATGGATATCAGGTGTCAGTTTCTAAGAAAAATGACACCTTTGTTAACTAAATAGCCCCCGTGAGAAATAGACTCTTCCCCATTCTCTCTGTTTCATCGCAAAAATAGCCCCCAAATCTGTTGTTCCCCTCTCGACGTTGTCGTGCCTGTGGTCATGCTCCAGCCTGTTCCTGTGGTTGATGCTGCCTGCTCCTGTGGCCGTCGCTGCCACCCCCTACTCTCTTCTTCCTCCCACCTACTGCTCCTCACACCGCCGTCGACGCCGCCCCCTACTCTCTTCTTCCTCCCGCCCGTTGCTCCTCACACTACCGTCGCCACCGACAGGGACACCGCTAGATGCTCTCTTCTTCCTCCACGCCACTGATAGGTAGGCCGCTGCCGCTTCCCTTACTTGCTCGTTTTGTTCCCACTGACATGTATGGTTGTCCTATAGGGACGCCAAAGGTGGCTGAGATATGCCACCTCTTCTTCTTCCTGCTCCCTCCTTACTAAATGGATAAAAGCAAGGCCATGACCGTGTGGGATGGCCACGGCTGTGGGCTGCCACATGGTCGTGGCCTTGCTTTTATCCATTTGGTAAGGAGGGAGCAGGAAGAGGAAGATACATTTGCAATTGAATACTAATGCTTGACCTAATTCTGTAAATTTTGATGCATGTTGAAATAAGATATTAAAATCCTAATACACATTTCACCATAATCTTATATTAACTATATTGTTGAAATCTTGTGATCAATATATCTAAGATATTAAAACCCTAATGTTAAATCTCTAATTTTGTAGTGATGTGTCGCCCTAACATCTACATGAATCCCTATTGTATGATGTAGATTGATGATAATGCATGAGCTAGTTTGAAATTTTGAAATCAATTATGAATCTCTCCATCCCTAGGTTATACTAATTTATGTGTAATCTTTATCTTGATGATGAACATGCATGGAATCTCGAAATGTTGAAATCAATGTGATAGGATTTGATACCTAGATTAAATGATGTTACATGAAACCTAGGATATGAATGATGAAACTAGGATTGTAGATATTGGAATGACAACATGCATGTATTTGTTGGCCTAGAAACCTGTCCAAGATATAATCATTAGGAGTAAATCTTGGATAGTCCCCAGTTTGGGATTGTTCTTGAACACCTAATCTCACTTAAGATGTAAGTGTATAATGTGTATTGGGTTTCAAGAAAATTTTGATAGCATTTCCCCGTTTGTTCTCTAAGTACATATGTACTTGGAGAACAGTGGGGAAATGCTGCTGAAATTTTTTGGAAAACTCAATACACATTATACACTTACTAGTGATGAGATTAGGTGTTCAAGAATGGGATAGGTGGTACACATTTATTATATATAAGAATGACAGCACATGTATTTGTTGGCTTAGAAAATCATCCAAGATAGACTCATTAGGAGTAAATCTTGGATAGTTCTGGATTTGGGACTATTCTTGAACACTTAATGTCACTTAGGATGTTTTAACCAATAATTATATATAAAACCTTAAACCCTAAAGTTTCACCATAAACTCTAATCTGTTAACCCTAGACCTTATTCTTGTTGTAATATATACTTGTTTTCTCTTTGATCATAGAATGGATAGATCATGGATGTCCATTCACAATCACTGCACCCCAGAATTTATTTCTGGTCTTGATCAATTTATTAGATTTGTCGAGGAACATAGGAAACAACCTAGATATAGGTTCTACTGTCCATGTAGGCATTGCGGTCACAACTTGAAAGTCAACACTGGTGACGAAATCAGAAGTCATGTCATGTTTAATGGGATTGTACAAGGCTATACAGAATGGCACTGACATGGAGCCATTTCAAACTCGAAACCAGTGGATGTCGATAGTAGTGCTTGTGTGGAAGAAGAAATTTCCTCTGATGACGTAGATGTGAACGAACCTGTTCCAGTAGACATCATTGATGTGATGTTGGATGGTTGTGGGGTAGAGCACATTGATCCACCTCCCATATTTAGAAACATTGTGCATGATGCTGAGATACCGTTATACACAGGTTGTACTATGTTTACGAAGCTTAGCGTTGTATTAAGATTGTATTAGCTGAAAGCTAACAATAGATGGAGAGACAAAAGCTTCACATCATCGTTGTCTTTGTTGAAAGAAATGCTTCCTGAAGGAAACGAGCTGCCAATCTCAACATACCAGGTAAAGAAATTGGTGTGCCCAATGGGAATGGAGGCCAAGAAGATACATGCATGCCCGAATGATTGTGTATTATCTCAAAAGGACTATGTGCATTTGAAAGATTGTCCAAAATGTGGTGCGTCACGGTATAAATTGATGACTTCTGGGGAGTCCAAAATTGGTTCTCCTACCAAGGTGATGTGGTATCTACCTATAATATCACGGTTTCAACACTTGTTTTCCAATCCGATAGATGTGATGAAGTTGAGGTGGCATGTAGATGTTAAGAAAAATAATGATGGGATCCTACGACATGCGTCTGATTCCCCACAGTGGAAGAAGATTGATCTATTGTACCCTAAATTTGGTGAAGAAGTCAGGAATCTAAGGCTTAGGCTTTGTAAAGATGGGATGAATCCATACAGGGCATTGAGCAGCCAACATAGCACTTGGTCAATCATGCTTCTTATATACAATCTTCCTCCCTGTCTGTGTATGAAAAATAAGTATGTAATGATGTCATTGTTGATATCGGGCACTAAACAACCTAGAAATTATATGGATGTTTATCTTGAACCTCTGATTGAAGACTTAAAGAAACTGTGGGGTGAAGGTGTGATGACCCATGATGCTTCATGAAGAGAGACATTTCATTTGCACACTATGTTGTCTTGCACTATTAATGACTTTCCAGCATATGGGAATTTTTCTGGATATAGTGTCAAAGGAGCTAAAGTGTGTCATATATGTGAAGAGAACATTGAATCAATAAGACTAAAACATGGCAGAAATACTATATATCTTGGTCATCGAAGGTTTCTTCTAAAATTCCATCTGTATCGTAGGAAGCGCAAAACATTCAATGGATGGAATGAGGAACGGAGTGCACCTAAACGTATATCAGGGAAGATTGTTTATGAAAGAGTAAAAGAATTTGTCAATGAATTTGGTAAGACATCATAATGTACTATGGCCACACGAAGTGACAAATATTTATTCAAGAAGAAGTCAATATTTTGGGATCTTCCTTATTGGAGTTCTTTGATAGTCAGGCATTGTATCGATGTCATGCATGTTGAGAAAAATGTCTATGATAGCATCATTGGCACTCTTTTGAATATACCATGTAAGACTAAAGATGGGATAAAATCCAGACTGGACCTACGTGAAATGGGAATAAGGTCAGAAGTAGCAGAATTATGTGAAATGGGAAATCGGAGAACATACTTACCTCCCACTTGTTACACATTGTCAGCTTGAGATGTATTTGTCTCCTTCATTCTTTGATATCATAGTACATCTTATTGTCCACTTGACTAGGGAAGTGAAAATGTTGGGACCAGTTTTCTTGCATTGGATGTATCCCTTTGAACAATACATGAGTGTTTTTAAAAGTGATGTTCGAAACTGTTATCGGCCTGAAGGGAATATTATTGAGGGTTATGTGGTGAGAGAGGTTATGAATTTTTGCAATGACTTTCTGATTGGTAATGACACTCTTATTAATGACAAGAATATTGAGGAGTAGTTTGGAAAAGGAATTTTGGGATCACGGGTGAAAGTAATCAGCCGTGAGCAGTTAGAACAAGGTCACTTGTATATTTTACACAACATGGATGAAGTGAGTATTTATATCGAGGAACATACCAATTTCATCAAGAGATAATATCCTCAATCCAATTCAATGTGGCTTGCTAGAGAGAATAACAAGACATTTATTATGTGGTTTGAAGATAAAGTCTTACATCAACTATCTCAAACACCAGATGATATTATTGAAACTATCAAATACCTCGCCTTTAAACAAAAATTGAATGTTATGTCTTATGAAGGGTATGACATTAATGGATTCACATATTACACAAAGTGCCAAGATGATAAGAGTGTCATCCAAAACAGTAGGGTCACCCTTCAAGCGTCGACTACATTTTTTGCAAGTGCAAAGGATAAGAGTCCACGTGAAGCTAAAATATCATATTACGGTTTCATTGAAGACATATGGGAGTTTGACTACATAGATTTCATAATTTCGCTCTTCAAATGTAATTGGGTTGATAACACCAAAGGTGTTATAGTGGATGAATTGGGTTTCACTTTAGTGAACTTTGAAAAGATTGGTGAGAAGGGTGAACCAATCATATTGGCATCACAGGCGAAACAAGTATTTTATATCATTGATCCTGCAAATGATAAATGTTGGCTATTCTTCATGGTAAAAGACATTTCATGAAGATCATATAGATGAAGAAGAGTACTATGATAAGTATGATGACTCCAGTCCATTCTCAGTTGGGTTGCCAACACCACAAAATAGTGAAGCTAATGATGACTTGTACGTGTGCGAAGATCACAATGAAGGATTGTTAATTGATAAAAGATCTCAATATTAGAGGCATGCATGTTTATATTTTTTTTCTATGTTTCATTTTTATATGTTTCATTTTTCAATGTTTCATTTGTGTATGTGAACTATACAATGTTTCATTATCTTCTAGTTATGTCAAATGCTAAATGTTTGATTTTTTAATGACATTTTTAGATGGTTGAGCATGAGCATGATGACCGTGATGTCCATGATTAGCATGGTGAGGATACCAATGTGTTGCCTTACAATGTAAATTTTAAAAATATATCATATATTTCTATCTATATGTCCATTTATAGTTATATCATGTAAGTGTGTTTATTTTGTCAAATTTTAGGTTGATGATGCACATGTACCTTATGAAGCACTTGAGGCACTTCATGAGAAGTACCAAAAAGTTGAAAAGAGAAGGGGAATCACTATGATGAATAAGTTAACATCGCTAAGGGGCAATGGACCCAAATTGGTTGTTGATTTTGATAATGCAGGAAATGTAATTGGCGTGAACCGCAATTCATTTGTTTCATATCTTGAGGTTGTTACTTGTAGCCATTGTGGTTGTAAGATAGATTCTAGGCATAAAGTTCCTAAGGGGAAGAAAGACTTAATATGGAAGGATTTATGTGTGAGTTATTATTATTTGCAATTCAATTTTGTAGATTACTATTTTTTTGGATACTAGTTAATGGCAATTCTATTTTGCAGAGTATATTTGCATTGGATGAAAAGTTGCATCGTAAATGCATGATGCAATGTTGTGGGAGGGTCCTAAGGAACTATAGGAAAAATCTCACCTGAGAATACATAAAAGATGGTGAGAAGAGGAAGAAGTTAGCCACTGATCAGTGGAACTACTTGGACCCAGAAGAATGGGACGCGTTTGTTACTTCAAGAAATATTGATGAATTCAAGGTATTAGGCATCACTCGCAATTTAATTAATATACGTTGTATTAACATATTCAAGATTAACCTTTTGTGTTACTAACCAAATCAATGTGCATACTAATTAGGCTATCCGTGAGGCGCAAAGAGAAAGGCGTGCACTGAATGTGCATGACCACATAATGGGCCCAAAGGGCTATGCAGGCGTTCGCCAAAGACTACAGGCTGAGTCTACTGCTCAATCTGCTCAATCTGTTGCTACTTAGGAGTCCTCTACAATAGGTACCACACCTCTTCCTCGCCATGATGTTTGGATAGTTGGGAGGCAAAACAAGAATGGAGAAATAACGAAGCCCACAACTACTGAGGCGGATGCAAAAATTATAAAATACAACTCTTAGAGAAATTGTTCAAATATTGATTATTTGTGGTGTTTACTTACTTATCAATTTCTATTGATGGCGATTAGAGGGAGCTGCACGAGCTGAGGAAACAAGGCAAGTTCATCCTTGAGGGCACAAGGGATGAATTGATAGTTGCTCTGGGCAACCCATAGCATCCTGGACGTGTTAGGGGTGCAGGAACTGGTGTGAGAATCAAAGCGTTCTTTGGGCCATCCCAACACAAACATGTCCCAAAAGCGGGAATTTCATAAGAAGAGCTAACCTATTCTTTTTTTAGACTGTTACTATAAAAGGAAAATTCAATAATCAAAAGCTAACGTTTCTTTTATCCATGTATAGGTAGATAAGATAGTTGATAGGAGAGTCGATGAAGCAGTTGATAAGAGAGTCAAGGAAGCAGTTTATAAGACACTCCATGAAGCAATGAGCAAGTGACATGCATCTCAGACTGTCACTCAGACAGTACTTATGGCATCCTGCTCTTCTCCTACTGCAGAGGTTGGGAGTAATCATGTAGACCCACCACCTAGCACATCTGTTGTAAGTATTTTTATGACATAGTAGCTAGTCTTTTCAAGATGATATGTTTTCAAGATGACATGTATATATGTATATAACATTCTTTACATAAATTTGTAGGGGTTGAAGCCATGTCATCTAAAAAGTAAAGAATATGTCATTGCAGAGGCGTAGGCTTACCCACCCCTTCAAGGGGAAATGTTTCAT
Organism: Alisma plantago-aquatica; assembly: GCA_963693085.1. NCBI lineage: Eukaryota > Viridiplantae > Streptophyta > Magnoliopsida > Alismatales > Alismataceae > Alisma > Alisma plantago-aquatica. Next base: position 715,335,436 of record OY856414.1, on the reverse strand, counting down.
GGGTCTCCATTACCAGATGGTTGGGTTTGTGTGAGCCCGCTATGTATATTCCCCAGTTGGATGGATCTTCCCTTGCCTTATGCCCACCCAGATTGTGAAACGCTTGGTGAGGCAAAAGGCGGAGTGATATTGTGGCCCAAAGTGGATGTCATCTATACTGAAATTGTATGGTAAATTTACATTACGTTAAATTGTTAGTGTGTATAAATGAGGTCAATTGATCTGAAATTATATATACAGGTTAAAAGGAAGACACCCAGAGCATCTAGGCCTCCACCTCCACCTCCTACATTACCAAGTTGGGTTCCATAGGACCTACCTACCCTGTTAGGTCTTAATTGTAGAGGTATGGCAGTGTTGTTAGGCGAACATGATATAAATTTCCTTATAAATGTTTCTGTAGATGTGGATGTTGTTGGTCAATCATATGAAATCAAACTATTTATACAAGATATTTTGGAGTTGTTTCTCTATGATTGGTTGAATACATCTGTGATAGAGCTATGGATAAGGTGAGATCTTGTTTATACATCCATATACCTTGTGTAGGATCCGATGATATAGTTTTTTATATATTAATGCATACGTAATACATGTTTTGCAGCTACTTAGGCAAGATATGTGCATATTTTTCATTTGAAAATGTAGGATTTGTGGTTCCATCTTAGTCTAGTAGCTAAAGACCCTTCATCAGTTCAACAAAACTATTGTGATGCTTTTACAAATTTTGGTCAAAATAAGAATACGGTGATAATAGCTCCATTCAATGTGGAGTAAGTTTACTTTGCTTATAATTTGGACTTAAGAAAATTACATTTTTATTGTGGATTTCGAATTATTAATTTTTAAATTTTTTACCTCTAGGGGTACGCATTGGGAGTTACTAGTTATTGTCCCCGAGACGTTCACTGTCTATTATCTAGATCCTAAGGGGACTAAATTGAATCCAAAACATGGACATGCAATGAAAATGGCATTACTCCGGTGAGAAATATTTCATTTTTATATCCATTAAAATATATTATTACATTACTATTTAATTATGCAATTTACTGTGTTACATTAACATATAGGGGTTTACATGAGTTCAAAAAGGCTGGAGGAAAGGTCCCCAAGAAAAAGAACCAGCCAATAATTGGGGAGAACGTAGAAGTAAGTTCTCGACTCCAATGTATATATTATTTATGTGAATTGTGCTTAGTTGTATTTTTTAATATTTTGTATGTTTCAATTTATAGTATGCTACACAAGACAACGGATGGGCATGTACATACTATGTGATGCGATTTATGCACATGATTACCAAATATGCCACAGTGGACATTGATACCATACATGAGGTATTATATAGTCTCATTAGATATATAATATGAAATATATCAGTCTTATTTATATATTATTAATTATATATAAACATCATTCTCTTTTCAAGTGTTTAAAATGAACCCCACTATAGGTAAGGCCTTATTAGATGTACATGCTCCCTATACGATGGAAGAATTAAATGATGTAAGAGAAGAATGTACAAAAGCCATACAAGTAGTAGGTGTTTTAAAATATAATTGAGATGCTGATAGCAATAATGACTGAAGAACGATATTTTGTAAATGATTTTTTTCTAAATTGTCATATGTGTGAATGTTTCTACATGTGTTTGAATGTTTATACATGTGTGAATGTGAAAATAAATGGAACAACATGTTGCTACATGAATGTTTCTACATGTGTCTGAATGTTTCTACATGTGTGAATGTGAAAATTGAATGGAACTACAGGTTGCTAAATGTGTGAAAATGAATCTTGTTAATTTTGTAGGTTTATGACCTGTTGTCAGCTGATATCAATGGATGTTGTAAACCTATAGTTCAGAACTGAAATGTAGGTTTCTGCATCCTGCTGACCAGCCACAGCAGGCCTGAAAACTGACAAAAAAAAATCAAAACATAGGTATCGGTTATTAGTATAAAACCGACAACAAAGACATAGATCGTCGGTTATTATAAAAAAACTGACATCTGAGGTGGGGGAAGGGTAATGGCATCAATTATTACTAAGAAACGGACGTCGATGGTGTCCTAGATGTCGCCCTTTTTTGTGGTGTGAATGATTATGGTGTCAGTTTTGGTACTGATAAGTGACGCCTATAGAGCCCTTACTGGCGCGTTTTGGGTGGCGTGAAGGGTTCTGGCATCGGTGTCCTACTTATAACCCATGCCTATAGTGGCCCCTGCTAGCACATTTTTAGTGGCGTGAAGGGTTATGGCGTCAGTTTAAAAACCAACACCTAAGGGTTCAGCATTTTAGCGTCGCCCACATATGTGTCACTTTTAAACTGTCGCCAAAGGCCTTAAATAACCGACACCAAAGGTCGGCTCTGTACTAGTGCCACCATATATGTGTCTAGTCAATTTGGAACAATGATCTTATTTTATAATGAATCCACCAAAGAACAAGCATCCCAAGGAAGGGTCTAGAGTAGTAAACTCTTATATTGTGCTTCTATATGAACACATGTACAACTTAGTTTCCCCTTTGAACCAATCATCAAGAAATTCCCAATTTTGGGATGGTAAAATTACCATTATGACATTAAACTCACCGGTATAAGACCCGTCGTGCTAACATACTCAGAACTAGATTTATATATAGACCATTTCCAAGAAGATCAGTAAAACTCTCCAAAAAGATCACAATTGTAGAAATATTACTCTTTTCATAATGAAATCCCTTACCACTTCAAACCTTAATCTCCTTAAGTTCCTTTAGAGGTGGTACTTATATTTCTTAGCAAATTCTATGGCTGAACTTTTATCACAATAAATAGAAATAGGATGACATGACTTTCAATCTATTGATACATTAAAAAAAATTCATGTCAATCATCCCAAAATAATATCAATCTATAGAGATGAACTCAGTAATAATTGTGGATCTATCATGTATTATTATCTCAGAGGATTTCCAAGAAATTGTTACACCGCCAAATTTAAAAATTTATCAACTAATAAACAATGTTTCTTCAGAGTTGACAATCCATTTTACATAAGTAAATTCATCTAACGCACGTAGAAAGATGGATTATGGACATATAAAATGATATGTTTAGTATATCTAACTAGTCAAATAAAATGTTTACAATAATTAGTAGCACAACTAGTTTACCTACTAAGTCTAACAAAAAAAGAGGAAATTGTAGGTCAAGATCAATTTTCTAGGTGCATAAGGAATCTTGTAATTTGTGCATATTTATCTTAATCCATATGAGTACATTTGTGTGCATTTAAGGGATTGTAGGTATCATATTGTATCTTACATGAATTTTTTCTACATAGTATAACTTATTTAAGAATAGTACAACAAGATTAATTAAGATTTATATCAAGTATAAGAGCCACAAGTTTTTAAATCTTCATAGCTAAATCATTCATAAGAATATATTTTGTTGGGAAATAAATGAATAGTTTAATACAAAACTTAATATCTCATAAATATTCAAGAACATAATCGTGAATCTATTTTCAATAGATCTTGAATAAATACATCTATCAAATAAATTGATAAAAAATCTAGAAGATAAAATATATTTATGGAACTTATCATACCACTTCTTAGGTGTTTGATTTAATCATATAAATATTTAAATAATCTACATAACTTTTTCCTTGGTCAAGAACTAGAAAGCCTTCCTTTAAATCACCATTGAGGAAAGTACATTTGACATCCGTATGATGGATTTCCACATTATGATTCACATCTAAGTCAACAAGGAAACAAAAAGTGGTAACCTTGGTTATAGGATAATCGTTGTCAAAATATTCAATGTCTTCTTTATGTGTGTCACCTTTAACTAACATCATGTCCTTAAACTTATATATGGAACAATCTACCTAGATCTCTTCCTAAATACGTAGTTACATCTAGTTCTTGCATCTTGGAGTAAGATAAGAAAGAATCTAAAGAGTGGTTTTCATTATTGAGTCTATATTGTTATCAAATGATTCCATCTAGAATCCATAATCAATGTTATTTCATACCTTCATGAATAAGGTCTTGGGGTCTTGTTGTATTATGAATGTGTAGAAATTTAAAAATATGTTCTTAGAGACGATCTCATTTTGCTTAACCAAGGTCATATGGAGTCTTGCCTATCTCAAGGTTGAGGGGGTCATCACTAAGGGATTCAAATTGTTCATATTTTGAAGACATTTCATAAACTTGTATCATAAAACTTGACTTAAGAGGAAGAATCCCTCAATATAATAATATATGGGTTTGATTTTAGAATGGAGTTGATTCTAATGTTGGAAATATCATATGTAATAACATGAAATCTATCTACTTCTTGTTTTATACATATCTTATTAAAATAGTATACATGGTTTTGGGACTTCCATTCCTCTTCCTTCTTCAGGGATCTTTACTTTGTCCAAGCACCCCCAAATATGAAGGTACTATAACACATGTTTCTATAATTCCAAAGTTCATAAGGAGTTTTCTCTATGTGTATAAAAGGAATATGGCTTGAACACATAGTTTCTAATTAATAAATATCCCTCCAAAATTGGTGGTTAAAACTTAAGACCATGTAGTTTGGCCTACAATGCAATAGAATTGGTGGTTAAGACTTAAGGCTACAATACAATCAGTTCGTGTTTAACCACGTGATAATTGGCCAGAAGAAATAGAAGTCAAGCCTTGACTATGTTAGAGGATTAAGTTTTAAGGAAGAAAACTTAGTCAATGGACTATCTAGGGCATGTGACCTTTTGTGGTCAATAAATTTTACGTGAAAGATGTTGGAATTAAAAGTAACATGAACAACACCATTTTATGAGCTTTTATAAGGAAAAGTGGGAAAATGGGAAGTGAGGCTTAGGCTTGCTAATTTATCTACATGCAAATAAAATCTTTTCTAATCATTATAATACATATTTTAGTTTTAGTAAAAGTCATACAATCGTTACAAGTGATTTATGTTAAGTGTCTATCTAGAAATCTATTTATTCTTCAACATTGAACTTTGTGAATGTATGACTTGATTTCTTCAAAACTATAGTTTCTTATTGGGGATATTTGGAATACGTTTATCAATTTTAAATGAATTAAAAAAACATTATATGCATATGAATTTAGTAGTGAAGTCATCACCAAATTATGTGTATTGAAAATTATGGACTCAACATTCTTCCCATTTTTTAAAATGACAAACCATTTCTGAATATAATAAAAGCATTCCAATTTTAAAACTTTATAATTCAGTATTAGGAGGGTCAAATTTTGGAGTTCACTAAATCCCCATCAATACATGCATTCCTTTATGTTTGGCTAGTTTTGAAAATGAAAAACAAATCTTGAAGGGTAGATGTCTTATACGATATGAATTCAACATAATCCAAACCAATCAGGAATATATGCAATTGGAATCCATTTTAGTATAGATAGGTCTTCTTCCTATTTGTCATATCAGGGATGAAAAAGGCCTTTTCAAGCAACATATCAATCAAGACTAAAAAACCATTTGATCAACCAAGAATAAAGTTTAGAAATCATTATCAAAATATGCATGTGTTGCGCAAATTGGAATGATTTTCCAACAAGACAAAAATGTTTGACTACAATCATTGAATACGATACACACATGGAAAAGGAACAACATGTAATATAATAGATTTTTTTCATATTAAGTGCATGCCTTCAAGAATAGTGCCCTCAGTAATACAAAGTAAATCTCACAAATTGCAACTACAAGGAAATTATAAAACTAGAGATTTTATCCCTTGTAAATATAGTTTTTCTCAGTAACATGCGTGAGGATAATATATAGACCCTTATTCTTCTTCTCCATCTTCCTTAAATATTTTCCTCATAAGATATAGTATCTCTCTCATGGACTTCTTCTTCTTCTTCTTGTTCCTCTTCATCCACTTCTAGGTCTGCATACATAGAGACATGACTAGAAGGCCCTCTCATAATAAGTTGAGGTATATACCATGGCATGACTGTGGTCATAATACGGTGGAGAAACCTAGTGAAATCTAAAAATATCTCCAAGTAAAGGTCTAGATATAGTAACCAAGGCATGTGAAGTAGTGGCAGTTGGAGGTACAGTCAAATAGGTAGTATAGACAACAACAATGGAAACATAATAAATATAGTGAGATGCCGGATAAAATTGATCATATGTGTCAAAAAATAATTAGTGGAAGAAAATAACGGTGATGCAAGATTTAATCACACATGAAAATTCGGGAGGAAATCCCTATGTTTTACCTAAACCAACTGTAATACAATCCAATTCATAAGTTTCTGGTCTTAATACATTATAATTATGATCAAACTCAAAGTATAATGTCTTTAAAAATTATCTAATCAATGAAATTGGAAAGGAACTAGTGTGCAACACAAGATTTGATATAATATTATGAAACTAAGTTTGTAAATAAAAAGGATTTGATTAAAGTTGTAAATATTAATAGATGGATATACTAGGGTGGACGGATTTCACCACCACTACATATTGTTCATCTGTCATTGCATAGATATGTTGAGTCTGAATAAATCCCCTTTTAGCATTCATATCACTCTAATCTCCTTGTCACATAACCTAGAGATCATTTAGCAATCACCTCAGAAGCATCTATTCAAAGTTATCATCAAGGTTTGAACTTGAAACAAATGATGTACTAGCGTAGATTTAAAGTTTTATACATATTAGATCTGATAAGCATGCAAAATAATTTCCCAAACAATATTTGTAAGCTTAAAAATGTTTTTTGAGTAATAAGTTATGTTCATACATGAATAATAGTAGTAGAAAAAGAGAAAAAACAACTAGTAGGGATACTCCTCACACCCTAGTGAGGGGACTACTGCACAAGTAAATGGTAACAAATCTAGCATGGAAAAAGAGGGAGATGGCCATGATTACATTATAAGGAGTTGTAGATGCGGTGTGTTGAAGAATTTCCTTAAACTTGGAACAAGGATGTCAAACAAGCAACAACAACACCCTTGATGTTCTTTGTACATGAACTATAAGTAATTAATATCCTTCTCTAAGGATTGGAATGGTCACAATCTCAAAATAGAAGGAGGATGGTGATGGTTAAAGGTGATCATTAGTTGATGTGGTATTAAATCAATGTTAATGGTCTATCAAATTTTAATATGGATGCTCAGAATAGAAACTACAATCATGTTGGAATCAATGTGGGATTCCTTTCCATTGAGTCCAAGAGTTGCATTTTTATATGGCTGCTAGGGTTTGGAACTCTCACAGTCTTTTGCAATTGATTCATCAGCCATCATGAATGCAAAGGGGTGGATGAAAAAATAAGTTGAGAGGTTTCTTCATGTTCATACTTACTAATTGTTGAGTGTAGGGGTATTATCGATCTAGATATTCTTTTTTGGCAATTGTGTGATTCCATCAGTTGTTAAATGTTAAATTTCCATACATAGAAGGACACGTGTTCCATCAATTGACAACCAATGGTGTCTCATCAGTATAGAGATCCAAAAGTCTCATAGGTCAATGAATTGAGCCTTAATTAGTCGGTGAGTGGTTCAACAGACTTCATTATAGGATGCTTACAGATCTTTCATTATTTTGTAGGTACGGGTTCAATCGGTTGATGGGTGCACTAAGTGGATTTACATCAGTTAAGGCTTCATTGGTTGTAGATAAGTGATGCAGTAGACTAATGGTGATTCAGTGTTCTCATTGGTCAATGAGAATGTATACTAATGAGAATGATGATGGATGCAGACCCTAGGGTGCTATTTGTATAGTCCAATTGGCTTGTTTTGATGAATTCATTGACCGTTAAAATCATCAATCGCATGAAGGGGAAGATTCATGAAGATATTATTTATATCCAAATAATCCTTGGGCCCATTTTTTTGTCAATGGGACCATTTCTTCTATGTTGATGTAAAGGGATTGAAACTTTAAAACACCAACAAAAACCAATGCATTGTATCAAAACCTTATAAATTAACATAAAAGTGTGAAACACTAAATAAACCATAATTATATAGTAAAATTATTAATATGAATATAAAACTAATATAAAAGTGCAACTATAACTTGGATGAATATGCATTCCTTAAAATCCTAGTAGGCACCTAGGTAAGTGGTATAGGTGGATGTGCAAGGGTGGTTCATATCATACATAAAATGTGATATATATTCATGGATATGGGTGGTGGATTGATAATGATAGGTATTCCTTGCCCAAAGTAATTGCGTTGGTACTTATGTGTTCCATTAATTTCTCAATGGAGATTGAAAAGGAGTCTTGACTAGGAGCAGGCATCTAAGGTGGCTACATAGTGGATTGAGTATGTGTGGTAGGTTAAGGTGGTAAAGAGCTAGAACCAACACCAGGATGGAAGAGGTGAAAGATGAAATACTTAAGAAAGATCACTTTATCGAGGTCTCAATATGATATTATAATATTGGGCTGGTAATCTAAGTCATTATCACTTTCAAATGTGGGTCAAAAGTGTAAACAAACTTCCTATTCAAAGATATCAAACTTTATTGCCTAGTCAAAGATATCAAAGATTAATATTTATATATGAGTTCAAGAGAGTCCACAACTCTATTAGTCCAATAATACAAAGGAAAACATAGGAATAAGGATAAAGAACATAATAATAATGGATAATATTGTTTTATATAAAGCGAATAAAAAAGGATGAAATTGGTATTCCTGCTTAGGAAAAATTAAACAACTTAAATATATAAATATAATTAATTGGTCTGGAAAAAATTCATCTAATAATGAAAATGATAAAGGGGACTTTGATTGGGCTTTACCAATTAGGCTTGCCTCAACCATGCAAAACATTATCTTTCAATTTATATATATATCCTTGACATATATTGTAAGTAGTCAAAATGATGTCTAGAGCCTTCCTTCTCTCGATATCTGGGTAGATTTCTATCCAAAAGGCACCTCTACATTGAGATGATAATCGAAAGATCTAGGGATAATTGAAAAACTTTCACTACGATGAGTCTTTACTTTTGTTGATTGTTATTAATCAATACTCTAGATCTTATTGAGATAATTCTCTTGAATTTATTTATAACAACCATTACTAGAAGGTAGCTAAATCAATCAAGTGACATATTTATAATGAAGTATAGAAACAAAATTGCAAGAATATATGTATTAAACAAATGAAGGAAAGATAACATGGTTGGGAGTGCCTGATGGATACTCCCATCCTACGATAATGAGTTTATCCATGCAAGACAGAAATAGATTATAGCTTACATAGATCTCGAAGGAAAGTAATGAAACAACAAGAGAAGCTAGAATAGGTCGATACACAGGTAGATTGAGTCCAGAGATTGATATACCCACCATTCAGTTGAATTTGGTAGAGAGATGAACCGCCTTAGAGAGCTCGATCGATATCCAAATTGACCCTAGGGTGGTTGATGTCTTCTACTTCTCCACACGTGATAGTTCATGATAGTTTCTATATGAAGTGTTTCGTTGCTATTACTTCCAGTTAGACAGTGGATATTTGTGGCCATTTTAACAATTTTGACATTAAGAGCATCACTCATTTTTGTGTCTTCTCAAGTTTTAATAGTAGATTCATTACCAATAAATCCTCTATCATAATCGAGTCATGCTTGTAATGCTTCCATGTCAGTGATAATTTCCTTGGAGTTTTTTGCATCATGCCCCATGAAATCATTTCCTATTTCTGCATTAAGAGATGTTCTCTCACACATGGTTAGATCATTATAGAAAGTGGTGACTAGTTACTTGTCTTCAAATTTGTGACGAGGGAAGTCCCTCAGACATTATTCACATATTTGCCATACTTCATACAAATTTTTGCTAGACTTCTGCACAAAACTGGTGACCTTGTTCCTACTGCAACTACTCTTCTCAATTGGAAAAATGTATTGATAAAGGCCTCACATATTTGTTTCCAACTGTGATTCCCTTCAAGCTATTGTACCTTGTGAGAGCCTTGTCTTTCAGAGAGAAATGAAAACCTTTTAAACGAATGACTTCTTTCATAACCATACTAATTTTACGGTGTCACAAATATTTTTGAAAGCATCGATATGATGATAGGGATTTTCTTTGAAAGAATTTCCTGCAAAAGTTTGGTGTTGATGAATATCCAGGAAAGTTGGTTTTAATTTGAAATTGGCCACTAGTAAGTGAGGAATCACTACATGTTTCCTATTCTCATTGGAATGTGCTATCATCAAAGACCAAACAGATGGACCATTCTCTACATCTTGTCATGTTGTCCCTTGAGTAGTTGTTGCTTCGTTAAGAAGTGGACCTATGAAAAGAATTTATAGGGTTGAAAAAGGGCCACACTAACTACCGAAAGGAACTGAATGAGTTAAAGTCAGCAATTGAAAATGTATGATAAACCAAAATGGAAAGGGAAATTGAATGGAGAAGGGGTGTAATAAACATTTTCCTAAAATTAATAACACTTAACCAACTCTAATTTCACTTTGACTCCTTAGTGGTTGTTTGTTGCCTTATCCTCTACAATAGTGCCAAAGTTGATCATTCTTAGACGTGGGTCAAAAGTGTAAAAACAATTTCCTGTTTGAAGATCTCAACATTAATATTTGTACCCTTCTTTAAGAGAGTCTTTCAACTCAATACAAAATATATTGCAGTAATATGGGGTTGAACATAGGGATAAGGAGAAATTATTAAATAAGACTTGAAAATATCAGAATAGCTTAATTGAATCAAAAAGAATGAAATGGGTATTCCAATTCAGGAACAAAATAAACTACATACAGTAATAAATCTAAGTTATGGAATTGGAATAATTTAAGGTAATTATTAAAATTATAAAGGGGACTTGGGTTGTGTTTTACCAACCATACCTATCTTAACGATGCAAAAACTTCTCCTCCAATTTATATATATATATATATATATATATATATATATATATATATATATATATATATATATATATATATATATATATATATATATATATATATATATATACTTGTGTGTGTGTGTGTTTTTTAAATTTTGAAAGAAGTCTTAAATTGTATATAGTTCCTTCCTTCTCTCAAGATCGAGGTATATTTCCATATAAAATCACCTCTCTTTCGAGATGATAACCAATAGATCATGGGATAATTATATGAATCTCGCTATTAAAATCCTTACTCTCATGCCTCATTTTTAATCCATACTCTAAACCTTATTAAACTCGTTCTTTGGACACATTTATCTAGATCAAACATAACAAAAATGTATCTAATCAAACATGTGACACATTAATATTGAAGTATAGAAACAAAACTACAAGAATATAAGTATTAAATAGAAGAAGGAAAGACTACATGGCTAAGAAGGCCCGACGACTAATCCTGACCCAAGTTAATCTCTAAGGAAAGTAATGAAAAATCAAGATAAGGGAGAATAGTTCAATACATAGGTAGATTGAGTGTAGAAATCGATCTACCCACCTTTCGATTGAATCTATCAAAGATATCAATCACCTTGGAGAGGTTGATCGGTATCCCAATCAACCTTGGCGAGGTTGATTGCTTCTTTTTCTTTTGAAGGTAAATATTGATCAAGGTTGGCCTATCGATATGTGATAGAAGTGGTTGGGGGGAAGACTAGAGGTTGATATCACTTGCTAGGTCGACTAATCAAGTGAGGTAGGTCAATCTAGTCTTGGTCTTAGTCTCTTGAGATGCCTTGAATTGATGATTTTGGGGTCTATTATAGGGTTTGACCAACCCCTTATTGACTTGTGATTTTTCCAGGTGGTCTGACCCTTGGATTTCTTGCCATATACCTTGTAGAGGTTGATGGGTCTTTCGCTCAAGTTATTCTTCATCAACCTCAGGACAAAATCTTTGATGAGGTTGAAAGCTCTAGTTGATCAATCTATGGTCTTATCTTGAGACTCAATAGGTTTTTTTGAGAACTATTGACCTGGAGCTTGATTGATGGTTTGGAAATCAACAACTTGATGGGTTCATTATTGAGCTATTAGATTGGTTTGCTTTATGTCGATCATAGTATGTTGGGTTCCATTGACCCGAGAGTTGATAGTAGTTTGAGTGTTGTAGCTCGATAAGTTGATTATTGAGATCTTTGAGTTTGGGTCATTGGTCGACCTAGTAGGTCGATTGATGCACTTTCTCACTTTGGTCAAGATATTTCTATGTGAATGATGATCAACCTTGGGGAGGTCAATTAGTAGTCTATCGAGCTTCATGGTTTTGAGTCCAATTTCTTCATTTTCAAAGGTAACTTAGTCAAGAATAGAGTATTTGGAGACTAAGCATAAACTAAAGGATATTTTGATCATTATATGCTTATGTGTATTCCTTTCTATTGGAAGAGAGTTATTAAATACTCACTAGAACTGAGGTTATCAGTCATGTAATATTGATTTATCTATAAGGTACTCAAAGAGGCCACAAATCAAACTGGGATAGCGAGGATGGGTCTCAGGTTGTTATATATTGAGTCACAATGGGTGATGTGGTATAGGATGTATCGAGCCTATATGACCTTGATATTCTTGAGAAGGGAGTGAATGATATAACTATGTGTTTTTTTCAATTTCTAGTTATTTTGTTGGGATGGATATTGAAACTGATGATGAGTGAAATGATCTTAGAATTTTGGTCCAAAGAAGAAGAAGGAAATTTAGATCTCTCAAAGTAGGGATGATCCAACCTCGTAATACTAAAGTGAATGTTATGGAGATCCATATGAGGGTCATATTGAATTTTTAGAATGGGGTGATATGGGTGATATATTAATATTGTGTTATAAAGTGTTGGATGCACAAAAACCCCTCTCCTTTGTATAGAAGATGGTGGATATGACTCTAGAGACTTTAAAACTTGGAAAGACTCTCTATGGGCCTACAAATACTAGCCCATATATAATTTGACTATTACATCTAAAGCTCCCCGACAAACTAGAGAATGGGAGAGTCACACACCCTAATTGGATGATAGACATAAACAAGACACAAAAAAAATTATAGCATGACATATGATCTTCATACGACTTAGCATGACATGTTTTATGAATCATTAAATTCAGACATGATATCACTATATGTGCAATACCCCATTGTTGTCATCGTTGACTTTGAAGCTTCCCCTGAGATTAGCATTGAATCTTTGAAACATCTAGATCTTTGATGAGGTTGGAGCTTGGATGCTAGATTATGATGAGAACATGCAAAGGCCATCTAAATCAACAAATTCGTTTTTAGTGATGTTGAATTAGTTTCATAACAAGACAACCATGTTGTAGCCTTGACAGGATTTGTGCCATAGGAAGACTAGGATATGGCATACATTCAACATGCTTGATCATGAATGCACAAATAAGGAGGAAATATTGCTGACATGGCCAACTAAATGATCTTATGCAAAAGATAGGTGTGTTAGACTGGCACACAACAAAACATGCATATAATATAAGATGCTCATGTTCTAGAAGACTCAAGCTTTTTGAGAGTACAGTGACCAGTAGGTGGCCAATGAAGAAATATATTCATTTCATGTACAACATCGATGACATCCAATTGATCTTCAAAATCATCCTCATCAACTGAAGAAGATGTGAAAAGATGAATTTTGCATAAAGCACCAAAACCTAGAAACTTACCCTATTCCATAATTAGAAATCTTGTGAGATTTCTTTCCTAGATTTGACCAAATGAGGATAAAATTGAACAACCTCACTCATTTACATAATAATCAAATATATGCCAATATGTTACATGTATTTCCTTTGACAATTAATACTCACATAGTGGCTAAATAAAAATGTATAATATGCTTTCGAGTAACAATTGGTAATTGCATTTCCATAAATGTTAATAAAGTTCTATTATTTAAATACATATGAAATTAATGGATTAAATATATTAAGTGCATAAAATGTAGAATTTAGAGCATAATAATAATAAATAACTCTTTTTATAACAATATGAAATTAATTAGACTCTAATTGAAGATAATCAATACATATGTAGATATTTTTCAAATCATAATGGTGATATCACTCACAAAAGGAAATTCCAAAAATTCAAATACAATGATAAAAACGTGTTCCTTGTTCCCAATTAGCTTGGGTGCCAAGTTTCACACTATTTGAAGATAAGAACTACCTTAATTTCATTTAGAAAAGAAAATATGAGTTTTAATTCAAAATATTAAATTATATTTTAGCAAATTCAAAAGTGGAAATAAATCTCAAATTCGAATTTCACATACCAAAATAAGCCTATGTGTGAACTTCCACATTAATTGGACAATATTATCTATCCTATGTTGGTTTTGGTGAGAAAATATAACTTAAAGTCAAAGATAATAAACAAAATAGTTAGCATTCCTAAAATGGAAAAGTAATATCAAAGTCAGACTCCTCATGTTTCATTTTTCTTGTAGGCCAAGTTTCACATCTTTTGAGTGTTCCTATATGCCTCAGATTCATTAAGAAAAAATATGAAAGGTAAGGCAAAAATATATTATATTTATTATGAAAAAGAAAATTTTTGATATATTAATAGATAATGTAAGCCAACTTGTATGGATCAAATGTATATAATTTAATCAAAGCTATAATAAACAAAATTGTGGTGTAACATACAGAAAATATTGTTGTACATGCATGTTAAATCTATAGAAATTTTATCAAGGTGGAAAATCTAAAAATGTATTAACTTTACAAATACAATTTGATTGAGGTAATTACAACAATATGGAATATGTGTGATATTAATAAAGTAGAACAAACTTAAAATAACTAAACTCTCTCTAACTAACAATTTTAAGAAATGAATAAATGAAAACAATCACGTTAACATATCACAAAGGAAACAAATATTTTAACTCTATTATATATTTGTTTGGAAACATATAAATTTAAGCAAATTGTTATAATTAATTAGTTAACTCAAACAAGAAATAATAATAATCTTTATGAATGATTTCCTTATTAAACTTCATTATTATCTCCTGAGATCATAACAACAAGGAAATAAAAGGAAAATGGTTTCATGGATAACATTTACACCCTTTTGATTTGAAATTCATATGTCTATAATTATTAGATTTGGATATATAAACTTATTAGGATGTATCTACTCCACAAATAGTTAATGTAAAATATATTATCAATATATATGGTTGCAAAAATTTAGAAATTTGTATCTAAATTAATATTCAATAAATAGATGCCTTTTATTGAAATAAAATTGTTAAAGAATGTTTGACTTTTCTTCTTTTACAATATATGTTGCATATTTTCCATATTAAACAAAAATAGATAAGTTCCTTACTACCGAAGACAAATAGTTCTATATATAGACCCCTCCCAGTGGACTTCACACACATAGGGATCACTTGACCAATTGGACATGACTTCTAACCCTCTCTCGTATCCTCTTATTCAAGTCCTTTGTATGAGTCGTCAAATACTTGTAATCTCATGGAAATCTTTTCTCAACCACCAATGTTCCAAACCTTGGAACCCTAAATTGCGATTAGGGTTTGGACTTTGAAGAGTTGGCAAACTTAATGAGGTATGGTGCATCCCCCATGAGTCATATTGAGAAATTACTTCCTTTATCTCTCTCTCAGGCCTCTTTGAGGTATCATATTATTGAAATTTCTCTTTCTTTACTTGATGACCTATTTGGGTCTAATCGGAATGACTTTGAACTCTTGATCTATGTTTTTCTCTTACTTATATTTTGTTCATCTTAATCCTTGTGGAATCCTAATTTTCAAGTTGTAGATTTTTGTGATCATGTGAAGTATCTTTATTGTGGAAATAATCATATATTTGTTGATGCATTCTCTGGCTCCACATTATAACTATTAGATGTTCACATCCCTCATATTTTGATTTATACCTTCTTTATCCTTTTTTATTATTCATGTGGTGACTACTAGTACAATGTGACACATGTTGTTTTATGTATGTGATAATTACTGCAAGTGAAATTATTAGAGTAGATGTCTATCATGTCCTACTCAGAGTAGATGTGTATATGTTCCTGCTCACCCTATATTTATGGTAGACGTGTTATATCCAACCAACATGTTTATATTGTTCTAGTACTATCACATGTAAAACACATGGATGCCTTGCTCTTATTTATCATTTTATTGAATTCATATTCTTTTGATACCCACTTGGGTGGTTCTTTCCCTTTCTATATGAAGACTTAGTTATTAGATGTCCTTTATTTTCCTATATTTCTCTATCTCAATTAATATGCACATACCATCATGTATGTGTATAATTTCCACTTTTCACTTCTCTTTCTGGGTATGCTTCCAACCCTAGGTGTAGGTCAGGGTGGAGTTAACCAAGGTGGACCATGACATCATCAAGAATTGTTGAACCTTATGGGGAGACTGATATGAGGTTGTTAGATGACCATGTGTTGATCCAATGTTTTAGTTTTCATGTGTATCACCCTCCATGGTGAAGGATAGTGATAATATCAAGCATTACAATAGTTAGATATTTTATTTTTCCTAGCTAAATTTTATATCTTGAATAATACTTTGAATAAATTGGTTATCATCCCTTTTGTGAAAAAAGTAGTGGTGGTTGGCATATGGGATGTTCCTTTTTATTTAATTTATTAGGAGTGGGTCCCCTCTCGGGTCTCACTCCTTACATTATGATATTAGAGCCATTAGAGGTCAGTTGAATATAACTATTTCGATCTTGTATCCCTTAGTATGTTTAATCTAGGAAGATATGGCATGTATAAAAAACAAGTTTAGTGGACCTACCCTCCTTAACCCTCTAATATGTGGAAAGTTGTACTAGGTGAAGCTTAAGTTTTGAGATGTGAATCATAGGGTGGCTAGGTTAGAATCACAAGCACATAAAATTCAACCCTAGGCATATATGACATGTAAGTTGGATCCATATATTTAGCATTTAAATATATGAATTTTTAGATTTTGAGGATGGAATCTTTTTAAAGGACGGAGTGTTGTAACAAACCACAACCTAAAAACTTACCCTATTCCATAATTAGAAACCTTGTGAGATCAGTTTCCTAGATTGGACCAAACAAGGATAAAATTAAACAACCTCACGCATCTAAATAATTACCTAAATATGTGCTAATATGTTACATATATTTCCTTTTATTACTAATATTCTCATAATGGCTAAATAAAAATGTATAATAATCTTTGGAGTACAATTCGTAAGTACATGTCCATAAATATTAATAATATTCTATTATTCAACTAATACAATTAATGGATTAAATATGTTAAATGTATAAAATGTACAATTTTGTGCATAATAATATATATAACTCTTTCTATAATAATGTGAAAATAATGAAACTATAATTGAAGATAATCAATATATAAATGTAGATAAATTGTAAAAATCAAAATGTTGATATAACTTACAAAAGGAAATTCCTAAACAAAATATAATGGTAAAAGTGTGTTTATTGGCTCCCAATTAGATTGGTTGCCAAGTTTCACATTGTTTTAACAATAATAACTATCTTGATTTCATTTAGAAAAGAAAATATGAATTTTACTCCATAATATTAAATAATATGTCTAATGACTTTTAAAAGTTCAATTAAATTCCAAATTCCTGTTTCACATACCAAAATTAGTCTATTTGTGAACTTCCATATTACCTGGACAATCTTATCTATCCTAGTTTAGTTCAGGAGAGAAAATATAATGTAAAGGTTAAAATATTAAATAAAATAGTTAACATTCCCAAATGAAAAATTAATGACAAAATTATACTCCCCATGTTTCATTTTGTTTGTAGGCCAAGTTTCACATCTTTTGAGTGTTCCTATATGCCTCAAATTCATTAAGAAAAAAAATGAAAGGTAAGGACAAAAAAATACTAAATTTATTATTAACAAGAATACATCAAATATATTAAACAAATAATTGATGTTTGTTTACTACAATTTATAACACAAGTTCACATATCACATAATATAGGCTTATGAGGCCTGAGTGTCGAAATCAAGAAAATGTATCCAGAGACTACTACTAATTATGACTCAATCAGCTAGACGTAGTAAAAAAAGGTGATTGATTGATTGATTAAATAATTCTAAGAACTAAAACCAAATTAATGATGTTATGATCAAAAATGGAATGAATTCCTTCAGAATACGATTTTACCATGATTTACACTACTATTAACGTCATTTGTTAATATTTATTTCTCCTAAAAATAGAACAAGGGACCTATAGCAAGCATTACCTTCTCTCACAGAGTAATTCACTATCCAATCTAATATAAATTCCACACTCATAATGATTTAACAACTAGTTAGGTGTTTAATGAATTTTTTGGGTTTTTCCCTTAACAATCATAAGCCCTCTCTTGAGGAACGATATAAATTGTGTAATGCGATGATTTCTAATCCTAAACCCCTCTCCCAAAGCAATTAAGGATCTAAGAAATTAGCTATGTTGATCAGACATAGCTAATTCATTATACAATGGCAGCATTCTGGCCAGACTTTAGGCAGAAACATATATATCAACTCATAATGTCAATTACATTGCATAACTGTGTGACTCTAGGGTTTAAAGGAATTAGGGGATCAGTCCCACATGATTTCATCCACCATACACATAGAGGGAACAAGAGGAGAAGAGAAAAACATTAAAGACTAATGGACCCTAGAAAAAATGATCTGGATGAATCCGTCTGCAGACATGATGATTTGCTATCTTCTACCTACAAATCGTTCCATCATAGGTGCTCGAGTTGTTTGAAACGTAGTTTTCTCCTTTCTTTTCCCTTCCCCCAACTTTCCTCTATTTTGTAATGAGCTATGGTGAGATATTTAGGTCTGGACGGACTCACTCTTAGTCATAGGTGAGACTTAGGGCGTCATTAAGTCATAATCATTGAATTGACCCAGATCTTTCATCTTATCTGATCACTCTAAGTTGGTACCACCGACAGGAAGTTGGTGGCTCCGAGTCCTATGTTGGGTTGTGACTCCATGTAAATTTCAGTACTATCGACGATGGTGTTGATAGCACCATGTTACTTCCTATCTTTACTGATGATTTCTCCATATAAGAGTCGGTGCCATCAACAACAGGTTGGTGGAACTAAGATGCTTTGCGTGTGTTAGTGTTTAGAAAGTCGGTAGTACCTATCATGTGGTCGGTACCACTGAGTGTCTTTGATTCATGTTTGTTATTTGTCTTATATTCTGGATACCACGTACAAGGTAGTTGATGGCACTGAGTTGAATCAAGACTTCTCAAATCACCTGAAATTCATAAATATAGAACATAAGTGCCATGAATTATGAAAAATCAATATGAAACAATAAAAATAGATAATATTTGATGCAAGTACGTGTCACGTGCTAATGATGATAAACCATGCACTAGTTTTATATTGAGAAAATATGCATCAAATACGTAATAAAATAGCCTATAAAAAGCAAATAATATTCAGTGAATCAAGTAAACTTAAATTTTTCTTTCCCTTGAGAAACACTACCCTCAGATCTATTTGAGACAAGTAATCAAAAGGACAAAAAATGTGAACTTCATTTCTCAACTACCCCCACCTGGCGGTCTAAAACCGGCCCTTACTAACCACTCAAAAATAACCACTCTACAGTGACCAAAAACATTCATTAAAGATATCCACCCTTAGCCCAGCGGAACACTATTAATATAGCAGTTAATATCAAAGTCAATAGGGCATTTTCTTGGTGCATCATATGATTCCTTATCTACATTGATCTTTCCTACATACCAAACTGATTGGAAGTAGCTCCCCTTATTATAATGAATGAGGGGATCAATCACATATGTGACCTACCTTAAAGAGCAATTTGTGGAATGAAGTAGGTGGCTAATCAAGAATCACAGGAAACTTCTGAATCATTTAAGAAAAAATAAAACATGATGAACCTATAGAATAAAGAAATAAGATATGCATGAATCCTAATACCTAGCAATTTTGGTGGAATCATGTGTGCACTGACAACGTCATTCATTTAATGAGAATGAAGTAAAAGAATCAATCTTATAGCTATTTTCATCTCCCCTTGAAGTAAAATTCAGACTTGAGTTTAAGACATCATTTTCTCCCTTTTTATTCAATATTTTTTCTTTTCTCTATTATTTTAGCATAGTTCAAGAGCATTCTTGGGCTACACTACACAACTCAGTGAACATTTTTTTTTCATTCAAAAGGGTATGAATGTGTATCCTTTCACTTTATTTTTAGAGGAAGACAACAGAAGTACATGATAAAAGAATGCATGTATAAAATATTACATCTACATGAATTTTTTCATGCAAATTTTTGATGTGCACAAAATTTTTCTTCATTTTATAAATAATGCAATAACAAAAACTAACTATCGTTTCAGCTGTTATGCTATGCAACGTAGTCAAAAGGAAACAACTTGGGGTACTTGATCATCTTAACGTGGTGGATTAAATGTAATGAAAAGTGGGTGGAGTCATATGATTAAGAGACAATGACTTTCTTAGTCTATGATATGTTCCTCTTTTATCAACTTGTATACAGGGTAACCTTTAGACTTTATTTCTCAAAATTCCATTTAAGGTCTCGTTACTTGTTTGGTCAGTTTGGGATCAAACATCATCGTCATTCTCGATTCATTGATAAATTAGGACTTTTCATTCATATCAAATATTCTCAAGATGACTAACTCATACACTTACTCTAGGTGATGTTTTCTGTAAAATTTGCAACTAAACTTTCAAATATATGCCAATTTTAGATTTTCATTAAACTGTCATATTTCATTGCAAAAGCACAAAATAATACACTCTACGATTAAAGTCAAAATCATTATGATCCGTGACTAAACTAGATAGTTGTGTATCCTACCAATATGGAATAATATAAAATACTGCTAATTTAAGACAACTAAAGAAAAAATAAAGATAGTGTTGTTCCAGCACCGCCCTAAGCTTGAACTTGGCTATGCCTTCATGGTTAAAATCCAATCAAAGAGGTGAAACTATAACACTAAATCAGAATGGTGGCGGTTGTATGTTTGAATCAGGGGGTAGAAAATTCTAGTGAAATTGGTTGGCTGAGTTGGCATCTTTGGCGGTTGTGGGTAATTCCCAAATTGCCCCTGTCTCCAATAATGATCATAGAGAAGTGGTTGGAAATACTCAATCCACTACAGGCTAGTGTGGATATACTCCTGGTTGGTCAGGAGAAGGCATTGATTATCATAAATGTCTATTGTTGCTGAAGAAGTTGTCCTTGAATTTCGTGGATCTCTACCAAGGTAGTTGATTGTTGTTGTTGCCTTTGTTAAATTATTTGTAGCATCCCACACATACTTGTGATAGAAAAAGAATCATCTTTCTAAGTAGGCGGTGGAGTGGAGGAGCTTGATACTTTGTGTCTTCGTGAAGACCGGTATATAACCTACTGTTGAATGAAAGTCAAGGGTTCCTCATCATCGTTGGCCTCCCTAAATTGCTCTAGTTTGGGGCCATCTTTCTCCCCATACACTCCTTCTGCATCCTCTACATGCCACCTCAAGAAGCACAACTCTTGTAGATGGAAGATGGGGTCGGGGAAAGCCTTTCCCTCAGTTGGTCATTGTGATGACCCCAATTTACATATACTTTTCTTAGTGACATACACAGATATGCGTGCACTCATATCTATAAATGTCAAAAGGGAAAATATTAGAAATCAAGATAGTCAACTAAAATAGAGATAAGCCAAGATCATGTCCACATCATTAGTAGATAGCCACACAACACTTCATTCAATGATAAAAGATAAAGTCATGCATATTAATACTTTATAAGGGAGAAGGATAAGTCTATGAAAAAGAAAATATGATTATTACATAGGATCTATAGTATCCTATTACATCATCTAGAAGAATAAAAACTATCTAACTGAAATGAATAAGGTGAGATGTGGATATCTATCTCATATCCTCCATGATCATTATTTAGTGGCTTTAGGTACTTTGATGTGCTTCATATATTGTCAATTATTCCTTGTACCTAGAAAATATGAGAAAAAAAAACATCAACAAAGTTGGTACGTGGAATTAAAAGCTATACTATGTTGGTATATAAAATACTCAAAATTGGAGAGAGAGAGAGAGAATGAAAATGTTATTTAAAGGCAGAAAATCAGGTAATCCCAAGTTATTATCCTCATTTAGAATGAATATGCATTATAATCGTGGACTTAGCACAAACATAAATGGTGGGCCCTTCCCCGTGTACCTTGTACTCTAGGGATCTCCCTGTATACCATGTACTCTAGGGAGGTTCTAGTCAACATTAAAGATTTCCCTCTCTAATACGGAGTTTAATGAGCACCACTAGTAACTACATTTCACTTATCTTCAATTATGTTCTTTTATATTCAAGGCGGTAAATTATCAATCATTCATATCTCCACATCCATCAATGTAGCTCAATTACATGCGAGCAAGTACATATATTTAGCATCTAGCAAGATCTAGTCATATAATTATATTCACGTACCTTTAATTCTCAGATCTGTATTCCACAAGTCCTAGATTATGAGAAAGATAGTAGATCACCTTGAAATATAAACAAAACCTAAAGTTACCATGGGTTCTCATTATTCCACATTAGGGTTTCTTATTAAGGTTTGGGTCATTTGGGATATCATTTTTAGGATACATGTGATTCGAGAGGTCAGAGTTGGATTCTAAGGTCAGGGTCATTCAAAGTCATTCAAGGACAATTAATTGTTTGACATAAAGATGTATAAGGTATACATGATGAAGAGAGGAAACTGGAAATTAGGGTTTTTCACAATTATTGAATCAACTATCATTCTTAGATAGGGTTTCGAGTAACATGATGATTAGGACCCTAATTAGGGTTTAATATGTTCTCAAGGTAGATTAAAATCAATTATGACCATTATCACACAATATATAAGTATTAAGGGGTCATTAGGACTTGTAGACCATATTTTCTAAAAAGGGGTCGGATCTAGGTCCTGGAATTATTTTATTTAAATATCTTGGATTTTTCTAATGAAAATGGTATATTGGTTCGATATTTTCTGATAATCCAATCAATTTCTAGGGTTTTCATAAGTTGTGACCAATCAGGTAATTTCCTAAAGCAATAAATAAAAAATAAAAAAAGAAAAGGGGTGGTCGGCTTCACAGATTAGGGGAGGGATCCGACTCCGTGGATCCTCTTCTTATCCCGTGAGCTGGCCTCAGTCAAACTAGGGTCAAGGCACGATGCAAAAGGACGCCACTGCCCCTGAGGGTCACTTGTGCCTCATGACAGGGCATGGGTAAAAAGGGGGAAATCACCCTTTTGATTTGCTGCTCGCGCCATGGCAGTAGAGCACGATGACTGCAGGAAAGAATGGTGATGGGTCGAAGCAGCTAGGTGGGTTCCTGGGAGCATGAGGATGGGTGGATCCTCTTCCCGAGGTTCCCCCAAGTTTGATGAGCTCAATAGCTCGATCGGAGGTGTACAACACGTCAAGAATGGTTTCTCACATGTACAAATAACGGAAAAGTGAGTCTGGCTCCTTACCTTCCCTCAGGCTGGATTGAGGGAGTCAAAAGCTTCACATGGTGTTCATGAAGCTCGGTGGATACTCCCTACGACTCGACGTATCCCTCGGCTAGCTGGCGATGGAGCTTTTGGAGCTCAGTTGCACTGCTCGTCGACCCATCACCTTGGGCTTCCGCAGCGCCAACAATCACAGGGGATCTCCTCACCGAGGTCCCACGATGGTGCGGCTACATTTGATTGAGCAATAAGGGTGACTGGAGTGAGAGTGGGGTCAGTTCAGGTAAGGGTGAGGGAGCTCAAAGTCGGGGAGGCAGGAGCATTCTTCGTCCAAATTGAGAGCCAACAACGATAAAAGGGAGGTCGGTGAAGCTTGCAGGAGCTTTATATAGGCACGAGGTGAAGTAGAGAGCTAAGCCCTTATTTGTGCGTCGCCACCAGTGAGAGGTGCAGAAAAGTGAGGGATCGTTCTCCCTGATATGAGGGAGTTAGGTGACGTGGTCATCACCATTGGGCTCGCTCGGGTGAGAGGGAGTCGTCCTCCAAATATCTCGTGAAGAGAAGGTGAGGTTTGGGCGTGAGGTCCGTTGAAAGGTCTACTGTTCTGCTACATGTGGGGATCGGGTCTTTCGGAGATAGAAGACGAGGTCTTCACCCTCGGATCCTTAGCTTATATGCATCCCCTTAATCATATGGTCCAAGCGCGTCCTTAACTAAAGAAGTCGCGCCCAGCCAAAGGATAAGGGCGTGACACATCATTTTGATCAAATGATGCGAGAACCTAGGTCCTAGACTATATTAGGTGACATAATACACATAATCTTCTATTGTGAATAACTCCTAATTGGTACTTCCAATTGTAATGAGATTTTAGGCATAGCTTTATAATGTTATGATGTAGCTAAGGTTCAAAATTGGAGTTAAAATTCGATTATTGATTACGTCAATTGACTAAATGTCATTTTTCATTAAACATGGGTCTAACAGATACTAGAGATGTCATTATATGAAATTGATACACCATATAATCAATTTGGAGTGAGGGACGATTGAGGTCATAATTGGAATAAATAAAATTGTAGGAGAGAGAAAATAAATAATATATACAGAAAAACTCACTCTGTCACATTCTCCCCTCCTTTTAAGAATTTTTTCCCCAAAATTCAAGCATCCTGAAAAAGATGTGGATACTTATGCTCGACCTCGGTCTTTAATTCCCAAGTGGCATTTGTTTCATCATGGTGGCTCCAGAGAACTTTCACCATATCTATACGTCGATTACAGTGAATCTCCTTTGACTTGAAGTCGAGAATTCTGACTGGGGACTCAGCATACGACAAATCATCCTTCAACTCGAGAGGCTCATGATTCAATATGTGACTGGGGTCCTTGACATAGGGCTTCAGATTAGATATGTAAAACACAATATGCATGGAACTATACTGAGGTGGCAATGAAAGATGATAGGCACATTCCCCAACCCTTTCTAGAATCTCAAAGGGTCCAACATAACAAGGATTGAACTTTCCTTTGTTCTTGGCCAAAGATCGAATAGGTCGGATCTTCAGAAATACATGGTCACCTTCCTTGAACTGACGTTCTTGACGGTGAGCATCTGCATAAGACTTCTGTCTATCCTGTACCCGCTTCATTTTCTGCCTAATCAATGCAACCTTATAAATATACAACTGCATCTCCTCAGATTTCATTAGGGTATGTTCTCCGACGTCATCCCAGTGTAATGGAGATCTGCATGGTCATCCATAAAGAGCTTCATAGGGAGGCATTCCAATGCTTTCCTGATAGCTATTATTATAGGCAAACTCTGCTAAAGGCAAGTAATAGTCCCACGAGCCTTCCCAATCAAGCACACAAGCTCGTAAAAGATCCTCCAGAATCTGTACAGTACGCTCTGACTACCCATCTGTTTGCGGATGGTAGGTTGTACTGACGTTCAACTTGGTGCCCAATTCCTCTTGAACCTGCTTCTACAACTTTGATGTGAACTTCGGGTCCCAGTCCGAGACAATAAACATTAGGACTCCATGCAGACGTATAATCTCCTGTATGTAGAGGTCAACACACTCAGAAACCTTTGCAGTAGTCTTCACCGGAAGAAAATGAGCTGACTTGGTGAGACGATCCACTATGACCCATGCAGTGTCGTATCCCTTCCTGGTCCTGGGTAAACCCACCATGAAATCCATGGTGATGTGTTCCCATTTCCATTCTGGGATCTCAAGGGGTTGTAGTAGATCGCCTGGTCTCTAATGTTTGGCCTTGATCCTTTGGCATGTCAGACACCTAGACACGAAATCAGAAATATCACGCTTCATGCCCCTCCACCAGAACTGACGTTGCAGGTCTTTGTACATCTTTGTTGTGCCCGGATGGACTGTGTATTTGGACCCATGTGCCTCACTAAGAATTTTTGTCTTTACAGTTGACTACTCAGGAACCCACATGCGGTTATTGTATCGAATAACACCATCAAGGCCCATAGACAGATGTGTTTGTGGATTTGACAGGAGAGAATAGAGCTCTACAAGATCAAGACTAGCCTTTTGTGCTTCAAGAAGTTCGAAATGCATGTTGGATGTGATGGAGATATTGCTAACATGCAACCAATCAGGTCGAAATTGTGGCTTCTAGCCCACTAAATCCTCCATATTCCTCCATTCAGGAATAAAAAGAGATGCACACACTACCCTCTTCCTGCTAAGAGCATCGGCGACTACATTTGCCTTACCCGGATGATAGGCAATAGTGAAATCGTAGTCCTTTGGGTATTCAATCCATCGACATTGATGTAGATTCAAGTCCTTCTGAGTCAGGATGTACTTTAGGCTTTTTTGATTGGTGAAGATGTCGAATGTTGCCCCTTATAGGTAGTGCCTCTAGATTTTGAGGGCATGATTGATTGCAGCTAATTCCAAATCATGGGTGGGATAATTAAGTTCATTGGGTTTTAGCTGTCTAGACGCAAAGGCCACTACCTTACCATTCTGCTGCAGGACACACCCTAACCCATTCCTTGAAGCATCAGTGAATATCACAAACGCTTCATTGCCAGAGGGTAGAACAAGAACAGGAGATGATGTCAACTTCTGCTTTAACTGCTGGAAACTGGACTCACAAGTAGCTGACCAGATGAAGTGCTCATTCTTCCGAGTAAGCTTGGTTAGAGGAAGTGCAACTTTGGAGAAATTTGGAATAAAATGATGATAGTATGCGGCTAATCCCAAGAAACTCTGAATTTCAGAAGGATTATGAGGAGGTTGCCAATCAAGTATAGTGGAGACTTTGGCAGGATCAATAGATATACTACCTCCAAAAATGACATGTCCAAGAAACATGACTTTATCAATCTAGAATTCACATTTAGAAAGGTTGCCATAGAATTTTTTAGTTCGAAGAATGTCAAGAACTGCTCACAAGTGATCCCGGTGTTTTTCCTTAGAATCTAAATAGATTAAGATATCATCAATGAAAACGACCACAAACTCATCAAGATAGGGTTGGAAGACTTTGTTCATCAGATTCATAAATACGCTCGGTGCATTGGTTAACCCAAATGGCATTACTAGAAACTAGTAATGCCCATAACGAGTTCGAAAAGCAGTTTTAGAAATATCAGAATCCTTGATTTTAAGTTGATGGTAGCCAGAATGAAGATCAATCTTTGAGAAAACTTTAGCAGTAAGAAGTTGATCAAAGAGATCATCAATACGAGGGAGAGGATACTTGTTTTTAATAGTAGCTTGGTTCAACATGCGATAGTCAATACACATACGCATAGAACCATCCTTCTTTTTAACAAAAAGAACAGGAGCACCCCAGGGGGAAACACTAGGAAGAATGAAACCTTTGTCAAGAAGTTCTTGTAACTATTTCTTTAAATCCATAAGCTCATCCTAATCCATCCTATACGGTGCCCTAGAAATCGGAGTGGTTCCAGCAAGAAGATCTATGGAGAACTCAATGTCTCTATTTGGAGGTAGCCCAGGAAGCTCCTCCGGAAAAACGTCAAGGAAGTCACATACCACCTCCAGACTTTCTACAGGCCCACTACTAAGACTGGTCTCTAAGACTAATGCGAGGAAGACTTTACATCCTTTAGAAATGAGCTTTTTAGCTTTAAGAGAGGAGATTATAATATTATTACAGAATCCTCTTCCCCTAGGGATTTTCACCGGATAAGAATGAGGTTGAGAGAGAATGACTTTCTTGTTTCTGCGATCAATGTGAGCATGGTATGTGTATAGCCAGTCCATACCAAGTATAACATCAAAGTCTTCCATAGTTAAGAGAATGAATTCAAAGGGCATATCATGATTTTTGTATTTAAGAGAAAGTTCATCAGTTTTCTGTAGAGTTGTGAGTATTTTGCCACTAGGAGTAGACACATCTAGAATATATCCCAAGTCCCTTATATGAAGGTTTAAAATAGATGCCAGGGTTTGAGAAATAAATGTATTTTTAGATCCAGAGTCAAATAAGGCCTTAACAAGATGGCCATTTAATATTATAATGCCTACACATGATAATCAAGTTATGAATAATTGTAGGCTTGAACAAGATATTGAATTATAAAGAAATTTGGTTACCTTCACAGAGCTGGTTTGGATTTGCCTTAGCCTCTTCTGCATTCACTGCAAATAGCCTACCATTGCGGTGTCCCTGATGCTGTAGGGCACCTGCTGCAGGATTACCAAAGATGGAGGGAGTGGGGCACTTGGCGACGAAATGACCCTCCTTCTTGCAGTTAGAGCAGACTGGCTTGGTGTGGCGGCATACTCCACCATGGTGTCATCCACAAGTCTTGCACTTTGGGTGGACTATCTTCTATTGATTCCGGTTGTGCTTATTTCCTCCTTTTCCTGAACCTCCTCCTTTCCCTGATCCCTTATTGTTATGGCCAGGATGGAACTTTCTAGACTTGTCCTCTTCAGTTGTGGTTAACCCTAAGTATCCAATGCTAGAAGGTTTTTGCATGCCATGTTCTCTCTCCTACTTGAGGGCCATATCTAGGGCTTCATCTATACCTCTGGGACGAGAGGCTATGACTAGGATTTTTAGGTGGGCAGAAAGGTAGTCAACATAGTGCTCAGTAAGACGGTCTTCAGTCCTGATGGGTGTGTAACGCTCCAGAAGCCTAAACTTCTAGGTGTAATCAGCTACTGAAAGACTACCCTGCCTTAACTCCATGTACATCTTCTCCTTCCTCTTTCTCTCAGCTATGGGCATAAAACAATCAGTGAAGAGGGTTTTGAAGGCTTCCCACCCCATGTTATATGTTTCCTCTCACATATTCCCACCATAGTTCTCCCACCATATTTTGGCTCCTCCCTTAAGCATATGGGTGGCAAAAATGACATTCTTCTCATTGGGTACTTCTGGGTACAAAAACCATTCTCTATGGATAAAATCTAGGCTTCAGCCTTATCCATGACCTCGGGCTGATCCTCCCCCCAAAAGGAATCAAGGTTAAGCTTAATAAAGTCTATCACAGTTACATCTTTCTTCCTAGATGAGCTAGGTTCAGGGGTTCCTTTTTTGGCGAGAGTTTCCATAAATTCTAGAAGGATTTTCTTCTATTCCTCCCACCTTTCCTTGGTCACAGCATCGGGATCAGATACTTCAGAGGTTTCAGGCACTTTTCTCTTCTTAGAGGATGATTCCTTAGAGGTCTTTGAGTTGCGAAGCTTAGGAAGCATCCTGAAATTAATTTGGGCATGTTAGATTCATTACTCAACACTTATATTTGTCATTTTCATTATTATTATCACATGATATTTCATTATCCTCCCATATCATTTATTAATGTTCTCAATGTCATAATTTGTGGAGGATAACCTAAAAGTCCTTATTAGTTGGTCCTTAAGACTTTCTAAATAGAGAGACTCTTTCCTAATCTTATATAATAAAGATGAAGGGAAGAAACATTTTCAAAAAATTTGAGATAAGGGGGGAAAATATTCCTATACAAAAGATGAGAGGGAATTTCTATAGATGAGAAGGATCCTAATTTAAGGTATGCCCAAGAAGTAAGGGACACTTAGGATATCGGCCAGGTAGACTCACACTGCCTTATAGGTAGCCTCGTGATTGCCAAGCAAAGTGGCTCGGAAACTTTAGCCAGACCTTAGGCAGATGCTATCCTTGTCACCTCAACCCTTCACATCCCTAACTCAAGGACCACCCTAGACTCATAATAGGGTGAATGAAGTTCATGTGACTTGATGTGTGAACATTGGCTCTGATACCAACTGTGACGACCCCAATTTCTATATACTTTCCTTAGTGACATACACAGATATGTGTGCACTCATATCTATAAATGTCAAAAGGGAAAATATTAGAAATCAAGATAGTCAACTGATATAGAGATAAGCCAAAATCATGTCCACATCATCAGTAGATAGCCACACAACACTTCATTCAATGATAAAAGATAAATTCATACATATTAATACTTGAGAAGGGAGAAGGATAAGTCTATGAAAAAGAAAATATGATTATTACATAGCATCTATAGTATCCTATTACATCATCTAGAAGAATAAAAACTATCTAACTGAAATGAATAAGGTGAGATGTGGAGATCTATCTCATATCCTCCATGATCATTATTTAGTGGCTTCAGGTACTTTGATGGTCTTCATATATTGTCAATTGTTCCTTGTACCTAGAAAATACGAGAAACAAAAACATCAACACAGTTGGTATGTGGAATTAAAAGCTATACTATGTTGGTATATAAAATACTCAAAATTGGAGAGAGAGAATGAAAACGTTATTTAAAGGTAGAAAATCAGGTAATCCCAAGTTATTAGCCTCATTTAGAATGAATATGCATTACTATGGTGGACTTAGCACAAACATAAATGGTGGGCCCTTCCCCGTGTACCTTGTACTCTAGGGATCTCCCCGTATACCATGTACTCTAGGGAGGTACTAGTCAACATTAAAGCTTTACCTCTCTAATAGGGAGTTTAATGAGCACCACTAGTAACTACATTTCACTTTTCTTCAATTATGTTTTTTTATATTCAAGGTGGTAAATTATCAATCATTCATATCTCCACATCCATCAATGTAGCTCAATTACATGCAAGCAAGTACATATATTTAGCATCCAGCAAGATGTAGTCATATAATTATATCCATGTACCTTTAATTCTCAGATCTGGATTCCACAAGTCCTAGATTATGAGAAAGATAGTAGATCACCCTAAAATATAAACAAAACCTAAAGTTACCATGGGTTCTCATTATTCCACATTAGGGATTCTTATTAAGGTTTGGGTCATTTGGGATATCATTTTTAAGATACATGTGATTCGAGAGGTCAGAGTTGGATTCTAAGGTCAGGGTCATTCAAAGTCATTCAAGGACAATTAATTGTTTGACATAAAGCTGTATAAGGTATCATTATGAAGAGAGGAAACTAGAAATTAGAGTTTTTCACAATTATTGAATCAACTATCATTCTTAGATAGGATTTCGAGTAACATGATGATTAGGACCCTAATTAGGGTTTAATATGCTCTCAAGTCAAGTTAAAATCAATTATGACCATTATCACACAATATATAAATATTAAGGGGTCATTAGGACTTGTAGACCATATTTTTTAAAAAGGGGCCGGATCTAGGTCCTGAAATTATTTTATTTAAATAGCTTGGATTTTTCTAATGAAAATGGTATATTGGTTTGATATTTTCTGATAACCAATCAATTTATAGGGTTTTCATAAGTTCTGACCAATCAGGTAATTTCCTAAAGCAATAAACAAAAAATAAAAAAAGAAAAGGGGAGGTCGGCTTCGCGGATTAGGGGAGGGATCTGAATCCGCGGATCCTCTTCTTAACTCGTGAGCCAGCCTAAGTCAAATGGGGGTCAAGGTGTGATGCAAAGGATGCCACTGCCCCTGAGGGTCACCTGTGCCTCGTGATAGGGCATGGGTAAAAAGGGGAAAATCACCATTTTGATTTGCTGCTCGCGCCATGGCAGTGGAGCACAGTGACTACAGGCAAGGATGGTGATGGGTCGAAGCAGCTAGGTGGGTTCCTGGGAGCATGAGGATGGGTGGATCCTCTTCCCGACATTCCCCCGAGTTTGATGAGCTCAATAGCTCGATCGGAGGTGGTCAAGAGGTCGAGAATGGTTTCTCACAGGTACAAATAACGAAAAAGTGAGTCTGGCTCCTTACCTTCCCTCGGGATGGATTGAGGGAGTCAAAAGCTTTGTGTGGTGTTTGTGAAGCTCGACAGATACTCCCTAGGCTCGACGTGTCCCTGGGCTAGCTGGCGATGGAGCTTTTGGAGCTCAGTTGCACTGCTCGTCGACCCAGCACCTTGGGCTTCCGCAGCGCCAACGATCACAGGGGATCTCCTTTCCGAGGTCCCACGATGGTGCAACTGTGTTTGATTGAGCAAGAAGGATGACTAGAGTGATAGCGGTGTCAGCTCAGGTGAGGGTGAGGGAGCTCGAGGTCGGGGTAGCAGGAGCGTTCTTCGTCCAAATTGAGAGTCCGGAACGAAAAAAGGGAGGTCGGCGAAGCTTGCAGGAGCTTTATATAGGCACAAGGTGAAGTAGAGAGATAAGCCCTAATTTGTGTGCCGCCACCAGTTAGAGGTGCGGAAAAGCGGGGGATCGTTCTCCCTGATCCGAGGGAGTTAGGTGACGTGGTCACCACCGTTGGGCTCGCTTGGGTGAGAGGGAGTCATCCTCCAAATATCTCACAAAGAGAAGGTGAGGTTCGGGCGTGGGGGTCGTTAGAAGGTTTGTTGTTCTGCTACATGCGGGGACTGGGTCTTTCGGAGGTAGAAGACGAGGTCTTCACCCTCGGATCCTGAGCTGATATGCATCCCCTTAATCGGATGGTCCAAGCTCATCCTTAACTAAGGAAGTCGCGCCCAGCCAAAGCATGAGGGTGTGACACATCATTTTGATCAAATGATGCGAGAACCTAGGTCCTAGACTATATTAGGTGACATAATACACATAATCTTCTATTGTGAATAACTCCTAATTGGTACTTCCAATTGTAATGATATTTTAGGCATAGCTTTATAATGTTATGATGTAGCTAAGGTACAAAATTGGAGTTAAAATTCAATTATCGACTATGTCAATTGACTAAATGTCATTTTGCATTAAACATGGGTCTAATAGATACTAGAGATGTCATTATATGAAATTGATACACCATATAATCAATTTGGAGTGAGGGACGATTGAGGTCATAAATGGAATAACTAAAATTGTAGGAGAGAGAAAATAAATAAATAAATAATATATATAGAAAAACTCACTCTGTCATAGTCATCCATTATGTTGTAGGAAATTATCATGCCCACATGCTTACTAACAAGATGAGATCTCTTGAAGTGTTTGAAATCTAGCTTGGAGGAGGTCCTCAAACCATTTGAGGGGGAGAGGTCGAGGTTGAGTTGCATCACCACTAGTGTAAATAGACCTCCAAAATTACTTGGAGGCCTCCTCTGCACCTATCACTTGATTGACAGCATATGTTTTAAGAATAAGGAGTCGAGGTCAACCTTCTCCTGCCTTCAGTACAAGAATGCCCAAAAAACAAAGAGATTGGATTTTTGCACCTTCCCTTCCCTTGTGTAGACTTGGAGAGATGGTGTTTGTCAGATAGTGATGCAAAATTCGAGCAAAAGGATGCTCGATATCTATGAAGAAGAATTGATGTTAGTTGATGGTGAATCCTTGTGGAAAGTCTATCATGAATCACCATTCCCAAGTGAAGTCTAAGTTCCATGGTGTATATAGCACATCCCCTACTGGCCACCCATAGATCACATTAAAATCAGGAAATGGTTGATGGTGTTATAGCACATCCCCTCCTATCCTTCCCCATTCTCATGGATGCAACTGACCTCTGAGTACACTAGAACTCGTAGATGATCTCCTGGTAGGTGGGTCAATCACCAAAAAAGGGGTGATCGCCCACCATGACTTGGGCAGCACATACTTGCTGAAGACTCTGTGAATCCCACATCGTTGAGAAAGGATCAGTCACCATAATATGTGGGTATGATTTCTCTCTTCATCAAGTCGGAGAACAACTTCTTTTGATCTTTGTTGACATGAGCCATGTGTGTAGGTTTTGGAATCATCTGGTTGTCTCCTCTCATCAATGAAGCTAACCTCCTAGTATCCATGATCCATGGAGAGAAAGAGATTAAGAAGAGAGAGGGGAAGACTCTAGCCGTCCTGGATCTCTGGTGACTATGAATATGCAAGGGAGATGGTGTGGGTGTGTTTGAATCACAACCCAAACCTCTCCTTATATAGCCTATGAATTATCTAAAAGCTCAGTGTTGGTATCACCAACATGAGGTGTTGGTAGTACTAACTCATTCAAATTGTTGGTGCTCTTGAGTAGCGCCTCAATATCTCAAACTTGGAGTTTTTTTATGTGTCAGTGCTACCGATGGAAATATCAATAGTACTGAGCATTATATAGGGATTCATTATTGTCTCTACAAGTAATCGGTGACACCAAGTTGGATGTCGATGGTGCCGACCAATTTTCTCTCGTCTGTGTGATTTTGAATGAAAAATCGATGTCACCGACTGGGTTTTCATTGATGTCAATTTGCTCAAAAAATTTACTATTTATTTTCACATCACCCTCAGTACCACCGACTATGATGTCAGTGTACCGACTTGTCTATATCCTGCACACCAAATAAAGATGTTCACGGTACCTTTTTTATATCTAAAAAATCTATTACATTGAATGAAAATTTTGAAAAATGAAAACTCCTAAAAAGCATGTAAATGAAAAAAACCAAAAAAGTTGGCTTGCCTCCCAAGAAGAGACCTTGTTTTACATCCTAGGCTAGATGATCAGATAATGCAAAACCTCATTGAAGCTCAAGGAGCTTCAACTCCTCCTCCTCTTGGATTATGTCTACCACATAATAATGTTTCGAACGTTGTCCATTTATGGGAAATGACTCATCCCCATCATGAATTTCCACTTCTCCATGAGGGAAAGCCTTAACCACCATATATAGGCCACTGCTTCTAGGCCTTAATTTTCTAGGATGTAATTTCATCCTAGAATTAAACAAAAGCACCTTCTATTCTAGATTAAACACTATATGAAGTATATGGTGGTCGTGCACTTTCTTGGTCATGTGCTTATATATCCTAGAGCATTCATAGGCATCCAGCCTAAGCTCATCCAAGTCATTGATCTCAAACATGTGCTTCTTCCCGACAACATCAAGATTATAACTCAACTTTCTCAGAGCCCACATGGCTTAGTGTTCCAACTCTATAGGAAAATGGCATTCTCTCCGATAAACCAATCTTAATGGGAGCCCACATGGCTTAGTGTTCCAACTCTACAGGAAAATGGCATTCTCTCCGATAAACCAATCTTAATGGGATAGTTCCTATAGATTTTTTATAGCCTTTCTTGTATGACCATAGAACATCATTTAGTTGCATGATTAAATTGGTCCTACTTGTTGAGACTGTCTTTTCTAAAATCTTCTTCATCTCTCTAATAAACACCTCAACTTAACTATTAGCCTAGGGATGGTATGGGTTCCTACCCTATGCCTCACTCCATACTTACTCAACATAGATCCAAAATTTTTATTTTTGAAGTGAGATACCCCATCACTTATCATCATTATCAAGATCCCAAACCTACAGAAAATGTAGTCTTTCATAAACCTCAACACCACATGTACATCATTGGTGCGGGTTGGAATTGCTTCCACCCACTTAAACATATAGTTGACTGCAAGTGTAATATATAAATTAGAATTAGAAAACACAAAGGGTCCCATAGAATCAATCCCCCATATATTGAAAACCTCCACTTCCTAATTCATGGGAATTTCATGTCTCCTATATATTCCCTGCTCACTAACATGCATCACAATTTTGCACAAATTTATAAGCATCCTTAAATAGTGGTTGTCAGTAAAAACCACTTTCTAAAACCTTGGTTGTTGTCCTTGAGCTTGCATTGTTTGTTCTAGTAGGTAAGGAGTGGTAATGATCCAATTTGCTCTCAAACTCACATTTTGGGTCACACTTCCTCAAAATGTTGTCCCTACATTGTTTGAGTAATATTGCGTCATCTCACACATAAAATGTCACTGGGTGGAAAAAAATCTTCTTATCCTAATACCCCAAATCTTTTGGTAGATCCCCACATGCCAAATAGTTTGCAATGTTTGCAAACCATGGGTCTTTGTTTTGCATAGCGATCAACTTTTCATTAGGGAACTCCTCAACAATGGGTGTTTCTAAGTCCTTCTCATCCACTCTCTCCATCCTAGACAAATGATCGGCTACCACACTTTCTGTCCAATCTTCATCGTTGATTTTATATCAAATTCCTATAATAGAAAAATCAATCTTATCAATCCTAGTTTGGCACCCTTCTTTTGCAATAGATATTTTATCATTGCATGGTCAGTACAAACCATCACCTTGGCCCCAATCAGATATTGGCAAAACTTTTCAAAACAAATACCACTATCAAACGCTCTTTTTTTAGTTGTAACGCAATTAATTTGGGCATCATTCAAGGTTTTACACACATAATAAATAATAGTCAGGGTTTTATCTTTGCATTGTCCTAAAACAATCCCTTCCATGTAGTCTGATGTGTCGCACACTAGCTCAAATGATTGGCTCCAATCTAGAGCTTGTACCACGTGTGTGTAGACCAATTTCTCCTTCAACACTTTAAAAGCCTTCAAACACCAAAGTCAACATGTTTCTCTAACAATTTGCAACGTAGTTTGGCAATCTTCAAAAAATCTTTTATGAAACGCCGATAAAATCCTTTGTGTCCTAGGAAACTGCTAACCCCTTTCATTAATGAAGGTGGAGGAGGCTTAGAAATTACTTCAACTATTATCGCATCGACTTCTATTCCATTTGTGGACACCTTGTGTCCTAAAATTATCCCTTCACTCACCATAATGTGACATTTTTCACAATTCAAAACAAGGTGACTATCCTCAGACCTTTGTAAAACCTTATCTAGAGTGGCAAGGTAGACCTCAAAAGATTCTCCATACACTAAAAAATTGTCCATAAATACCTAAAGAAAATGCTATACCATATATGAAAACATAGTGATCATACACCTCTGAAAATTAGTCAGTGCATTATAAAGGCCAAAAGGCACCTGATGTTGTGCAAACATGCCTTAGGGGCAAGTGAAGGTAGACTTCTCTTGATCATGTGGTTCAATGGAAATCGGATTATACCAAGAATACCCATCTATAAAATAAAAGTGAGCGAAGCCGATGAGACACTCAAGGATTTGGTCAATAAAGGGAAGTGGAAAATGATCCTTAAGTGTGGTGGGTCATTCAATCAGTGATAATCAACACACAAATGCCACCCAGACTAGTCTAGTAATGATTAATTCACTATTTGAATTTGTTGTGACTGTTATCTCCAATTTCTCAGGATTAACTTTGGTTGGGCTAACTCGATTAAAATCGGATATGGAATAAATTTGACAAGCCCATAGAAGCTTCACTACCTTTTTATTTACTTCCTCTATCATGAATGAATTGATATGCCATTGAGTTTGTACTATCAGTTTTGATCCTTCTTCAATTATGATATTGTGTTGGGAAAATCTAGGAGATATCCCCTTGATGTTTGCAATGGATCACCAAAATGTTGCATGGTGGTTCTTTAGCATGACAAGCAATTGTTCCTCCTCATTCATGCTCAATGATGATGAAATGATGATAGGGAGATTCTTGTCTATCACCAAAAACATATACTTTAGATGCAGCGAGAGAGGCCTCATCTCAAGCTCTGGAGGACATTATAGTGATAGGATCAGTGGTGGTGGAGGTGGTCCGAAATCCCCGTAGTGCCTCAAGTACAAGCATGGTAATGCCTTCAAAAAAAGAACACACTATTTGAGCGAATGAGAATGAGTGTAATCATCCATCAAGCTCATGATACACACCTCTAATGGTAGTTTCGGATATGCTTGCGTGAGAGTAGAGGATTCCTCTTCAATTGTCATAGGGTATGATTCCTCCTCTGAACTATTGTGATAATTTACTATATTTTTCACAAAAACCTCCTTAGTATGTCCCATGATATCCATTGCCAATGTGCCCTTCTATACCTTTGTCATGACATGAGCCATTTCCAAAAATGGATTTCCCATAAATAAGGGCATCTCACTGTTAAATTATAGAAACATGTGACAATGTGCCTTCTCACCAGCCTTTAGTTGATAGTCTGGCATATTTATTTCAAAGAAGTCGTCCCAAATACCCAACGTTTGTCTTCCTATGCCCATTTCTAGGACCATATATGTTGTACCTTGGAAAGGCCTTCCTAAGAGGATATCATTGCCATTGTCATCCTACATCTCCATGACTACAAAATATCTTGAGAAAATGAATTTCTCAACCTTGACCAGAATATCATTACAAATACCAATTGGCCTCACCACTGAACTATCTGCCAATTATATGTTCATGTTACTTAACCTGGATTCCTTCATCCCAGATTTCTTGAACATTTTCAAGGGCATGAGATTTATGCTTTCCCTTGAGTCACATAGAGCCTCACCAAACTTGATTTTTCCAATGTAACATGGTATATTAAACAAGCTTGGAAATTGCCTCTTCTGTGGAAGTTTCCTCTGTCTAAGTGCACTGACTTCCTACTTTAATACCACTACATCTGAAGCATCTATTCTCCTCTTCTTGTTGATTATGTCCTTCAAAAAATTGCTATGTGATGGGATTTGTTCTATAGCATCTATAAGAGGTATGTTGACATCAAGTTTCCTAAAAGTATCTAGAAACTTCTTAAATTTTTGGTCAACCTTCTTTTCCTTAAAAATGTCAGGGAATGGTATTGGAGTCACAATCTTCCTCTGGTGATGTGCAACTTATGAATCCTTCCTGGGTTCCTTAGGCCGTTCAGTTTCCTTAGCTAGTTCCTTCTCCTATGGTGTGGTGCCTTTCTCAAGGGGATCACTAGAAGATACTGGTCTGGGAGTCACCTACCTTGTCATTTTATTTTGGGATTGTCTTTTGTTCATTAAAACAAAAATCTCCATTGTGGAGTAACACTTCCTTCACATGTTGGTTACTAGATGTAATATCAGTATTTGTAGGGTATCCATGATTTCCTATCTTACTCAGAGATGCCACTTCCACTTCTATCTGAGAAATGTTGTTTTCTATGTTGTGGATATGTGCCCCTTGATTCTGTAGGTCCCTCTGTGTTTGGCCTATGATTGTCTCATTCTAACCTACCAATTTTCTTATCATGTCTTCGATGTGGTGTATCTTGTTGGGACCCCTGTCCTGTTGATACTGCTATTGTGCACTGCCTTATTGTGGCTTATCATGTTTTGCTTGATACGGGTCCTACTGAAAGTTGTTGGGATCCTTCAATGAGAATTTAGGATCCTTCCTCCATGACTATTCATTATTGCCCCTGTAGTTCTTCTACTACATATACATGCATTCTTTTTCCTTGCCTCCAGTTTAGCTTCCTGATTTCTAGTCTAATTTCTTGGCAAGGTTGTCCATCTTCTCATTCTATGTTGTGATTACTTTAGACTCTCCAATAGTTTTTATTTTTTTTGAAGTTTCTCTCTCTTCCCCCATGATTGATTCTTAGACATATTCTTCAAGATCTCATGATACATGCATGCCTTGTAATTGAGAAAAAATCTTGCCCCCACACTATCAAATGTTGTTCTTTCACCCTTTTGTATCCCATAATAGAATGTCTTTTCTTGTCCATATGGGTTAACCCCATGATGATGGACTTTCCTCAACATATTTTGGAATCTCTCCCATGCCTTCGTATAAGTCCCCTCTACATACTACTAGAAATTGTGAATCTATTAGACTCGGTCACGTGTCTTATGTGAAGAGAAATATCTTTAAACGAAGGTGTCTATCATTCCTTCCCAAGAGGATATGGATTATGATGGTATACTTAAAAACTAAGCCTTTCACTTATCTTCCAATGAGTATGAAAATAACTTTAGATAAATAATGGTCATAGGCACCCTATCAATCTTCAACATATCACAACTTTCCAAAAAATTATTAGTATGAGACATGGGATCCTCCATATGTGTCAAAATGAAATGCCTATGATTTTATAAGTGCCACCAGCCTTGGATAAATTTTGTAGCTACCCACATTTAATGTCTACATCACAATGGGGCCCCATTGTGCAGTAGCTAATGAAGCCTTGATATTTTCCCATCCAGTTTGCTCCTCTACTTCCACGTTAACATCTCCATTTCTTAATGATCTATTTGTGTTGCTTGTGGTGGTGGAGTTTGGAGAAGTACTCCCACAAAATTATCATACTCACTTTCTCTAAGAAAGAGTTCCTCTTGTCTAGTACTCTATACATTTGACTCTATGTAGTCAGTGGTCCTGGCTTGAACCATGCAGTAGTACCTGCAAATAATATGAAATTGTGAAAACTAGATACTATGATTTAAAAGAAATTCTCAAATTAATAATGAAAAAAAGAAAATAAATGTGTGGCCAATCACAACACTCAAAGTGTTGGATTGTCGTTTCCCCAACAACGTCGCCAAAAAGTTGATGTGTGTTTACTATAGGCATATAACGCAAGTGAATGTATCACATAATATAGGCCTACGATGCTTGAGTGTCGAACTCAGGGAAACATATCTAGAGACTACATCTAAATATGACTTGATCATCTAGACCTAGTGAATAAGGTGATTGATTGATTGATTAATTAACTAATTCCAAGAAAAAAAGCAAAATTAATGAGGTTGTAATTATAAATGGAATGGATTCCTTAGGAATATGATTTTACCATAGTTTACATTGCAATTAACATCATTTATTAATATTTATAACTCCTAACCCTGAACCAAGAGACCTGTAGAAAAAACCCTCTTCTCTCACAGTGTAATTTACTACCCAAACTAATATAAATTCCACTCTTGTAGATATTTAACTATTACTTAGGTGCTTTATGAATTCTCTGGTTTATCCCCTTCACAATTGTAAGCTATCTCTTGAGGCACGGTATAAATTATGTAATACTATGACTTTTCTAATCTTAAATACCTCTCTCAAAGAAATTAAAGATTTGATAAATTAGCTATGATGATCATACACAGTTAATTCATTATGCAATCATATCTTTACACCTAGAAATTAGGAAGAAACATATATATCAACTCATAATGTCAATTACAGTACATAACCGGGCTACTCCAGGGTCCTAAAGAATTAGGGAATTATCCTTAAATGATTTCAATTTCCAAACACATAGAGGGAATGGGAGAAGAAGAGGAAAATATTAAAGACTGATGGAAACCCCTAGAGAAGTTGATCTGGATGACTCCCTCTGACGAACGTGAATATTTGTTGCCCTCTGGGTGCAAATCCTTCCACCAAAGTTGCTCGAATTGTCTAAAACATAGCTTTCCCCTCTCCTTGCCCTTCTATGGGCTCTCCTCTTTCATGAAATAAACTATGGCATGATAATTAGGTCTGGCCACACTCCCTCTTAGTCATAGATAAGACTTAGGATATCATTAAGTCACAACTGTTGGATTAATCAATATCTTTAATCTGGTCTGATTGTGCCAAGTCGGTACCACCAATAGGAATTCAGTGGAATCAAGTCCTCTCTTGGGTCATGACTCCATGTAAGTGTTGGTACTATCGATGATAGCGCTGGTAGCACCAAGTTCCTTCTTGTCTTTACTGATAATTTTTCCATATAAGAGTCGGTGCCATCAACAACAAGTCAGTGGAACCGAGATACTTTGGGTGTGTTACTGTCCAAAAAGTTGGTATACCAAACATCTAGTCAGTATCACCAAGAATTGTCAAACCATGTCTGTTCTTTTTCTTCTCTTATCGATACCACCGACAAGGAAGTCGGTAACATCGAGTTGAATTAGGACTTAGCAAATCACCAGAAATAAGAAATATAGAACATAAGTCCCATAAAATGTAATAAACCAATATAAAATGGTAAAAATAGTTAATATTTGATGCAAATATGTGTCACGTGCTAATTATGATAAACAATTCCTAAGTAGTATAAAAATGAGAAAATATACATGTCGTACATAATAAAATAGCCTTTGAAAAGTAGATAGTATTCAGTGCATCGATAATGTAAACCAACTTGTACAGATTATACGCATATAATTCATGTCAAGTTGTAATAAATTAAATTATTCAGTAACATAAAGGAAAATAATGTTGTGCATGCATGCTAAATTTATAGAAAATGTATCATGGTGAAAAATATAAAAAAATATTTACTTTCCAAATACAATGTGACAGATGTAATTACAACAATATGGAATATGGAAGAGATATTAATAAATTAGAACAAACTTTAAAGAACTATATTCTCTCTAATTAATGTTTTGAAGCAATAAATAAATGAAAATAACCACATAGGCATATTATAAAGGAAAAAAATATTTTAACTCCATTATATATTTGTTTGGAGACAAATAAATGTTACCAAATTCATATAATCAATTAGACTCAAATAAGAAACAATAATAATCTTGATGAAAGGATTTCCTTAGTAAACCTCACTATTACCTCCTAAAATCATTACCAACAATGAAATAAAAGGAAAATGGTTCAATGGATAATGCTTACACCCTTTTTATTTGAAATTCATGTGTCTATAATAATTAGATTTGGATCTATAAATTTATTTTAACTAATCTTCTCTACAAATAATTAATGTAAAATATACTAGTAATATATATGTTTGCCCTAATTTTAAAAACATTTTGAGAAATATAAGTGTTATACATGTTTTTGGTGACTCTTTAAAGTGAGAAGAGAAACATTTTGGGAAATTTATTTTGTTATGGGATTAATAAGTATATATA
The DNA here is from genome assembly GCA_963693085.1 of Alisma plantago-aquatica. NCBI lineage: Eukaryota > Viridiplantae > Streptophyta > Magnoliopsida > Alismatales > Alismataceae > Alisma > Alisma plantago-aquatica. The sequence continues at coordinate 715,292,900 of OY856414.1, read as the reverse complement.
ATAGGTTGATAAATGGAATAATAGAAAAGGAATTCAATAAGTATATCCTACACAAGTGTACATTAACTTATTATACATGTTTACATGGAGTAAATAATTTCACAACAAGATATTTAAAAGTATCTTTACTGTAAGCATAATGGTCAATATTTATGTGATCAAGTCGTTCAAAAGGGGAAATAAATGATAAAATATATACATAAATAAATGAAAGGAAAATGATGTTTCAAGGTTATTCTTTCCTGTAATTTGTTAAAGAATGCTTATTTTTCTCCTTTTACAATATATGTTGCATATTTTCCTCAGTAAACAAAAATAGATAAGTTCCTTGATACCTAAGCCACATAGTCATATATCTAGGCCCCTCCCTATTACCTTCACACACATAGAAATCACTTGACCAATAGTACATGACTCTTAACCTTCTCTCTTATCCTCTTATTCAAGTCCCTTATGTGATCCGACAAAGACTTATAATCTCATGGCAATCTTTTCTCAACCACTGATGGTTCAAACCTTGGAACCCTGACTTGGGATTAGGGTTTGGACTTTGAATATTGTCAAACTTCTTGAGGTAGGTTGCATCCCCAATGAGTCATTTTGAGCAATTACTTCCTTTATCTCTCTCTTGGGCCTCTTTGAGGTATCTTATTATTGAAATTTCTCTTTGTTGACTTAATGACCTATTTGGGTCTAATATTAATGACTTTAAACTCTTGATCTATCTTGATCTCTTACGTATATATTGTTCATCTTAATCCTTGTGGAATCCTAATTTGCAAGTTGTAGATTTTGTCAACATGTGAATTATCTTAATTGTGAAATAATTATATTTATGTATGGGTCCTATAACCCCACATGATCATTGTTGGATATTCTCATCCCTCATATTTTCATTTAGACTTTCTTACTTTTTTGTAATACATCATGTGGTGAATACTAGTATAACGTGACGTGTTATTTTATGTTGTTGTGTAAATTTCCACACTTGATAATGCGGACGTGATAATTCCTATAACCGATATTATTAGAGAGGATGTGTATCATATCATGCTTAGATCAAATGTGTATATGTTCCCTCTCACCATATATTTATAGTATATGTGCTATTTCCTACCAATATGTTTGTATTATTCTAATACAGTTACATGTAAAAACACATGGATGTTGTACTCTTATTTATCATTCTATTGAATTCATATTCTTTTGATACCCACTTGGGTGGTTCTTTCCTTTTATATAGGAAGCCTTGTTTATTTCATGTCCTTTATTTTCCTATATTGGACAATTTTGATTAATATGCACATACCAACATGTATGTTTATAATTTCCACTTTTCACTTCTCTTTCAGGTACGCTTCCGATCCCAGGTGTAGATTTGGGTGGAGTTATACAAACTGGACCATGACATCATAAGGAATAATTGAACCTTATGGGGAGACTGATATGAGGTGGTTAGATGACCCTCTTTTGATCATATGTTTTAGTTTTCATATGTATCACACTATGTGGTGAAGGACAATGATAATATCAATCATTGTAATAGTTAGATGTTTTATATTCCGTTGCTATATTTAATATCTTTACCCATACTTAGAATAAATTGGTTATCATCCCTTATTTGAAAAACTAGTGGTGTTTGGGATATGGGATGTTCCTTTTTATTCAATTAGAAAGGATTAGATCCCCTCTTGGGTCTAACTCCTTACATTCTAAATGATAAATCAATGCTTGGAAACCTAGAGTCTAGATGGTGAGGATGGACATTGGCATTGAACTAGACTGTGAGATTTGACTAACATGTTAAGTACACAAAACTCCATATGCAGACAATGGTCTTTTTTTCCTCTTCTAAGATCTGAATGTTTCACCTCAACTCTTCTCATTTTTCTCCTATTTTAGTCTCCACTATTTCCCCTCGACACACCAACCACGAAGAGACAAAAAAATGTGGTTGTGATAAACAGAAAGAGAAACTCCCTTGTGATAAGACTCCAATAGAAGTCGGAGACATGGGTAGAGACAGAAGAACAACTCAAGATGGATTTTCTTGATATGGTTGGAGAATTCATGTGTTAGACTACTCTACTTCTTGATAGAACTCAACCTCACATTTAGGAAAGCTTGACTTTGAGCTTGAATGGAATGAATAGTAACACATGATAGGGGTTGATATTATGCATAAGAGTGAACTATGTTACACATATGAGTATAGATTTTCATGATAGTCATTTAGACATGGTGACTTGACAAGGAAGTTTTAGTAGAAGAAACAATAACTGGATTCCATGCATTATGTGATCTAATTACAAGATCTGAAGAAGAAAATAAATGGGTCTTTGTGTGGGGAAGAGCCCCCACGGTACGTTGAAAAATATATCTGATTGAAGATCTGATAAATGTTGATCTTTTCTTACTACAAAGCTTTTAACCTATGACACATTGGGTTGATTGATATACATGACAGTTTAAAGATGCCTGAAGAACTTATTTGGGACACAGTATGCTTAACATATACACAATATATCGCCATTTCTAGAAGATAGGAAACCCTAGCAGTGACATGTCAAAATGGGAGAGATTTAGTGGTCAAAATTTGACAAATGAACTTAGTTTTGAGTGTGTTAGAACAAGATAGGATGATTTCCCAGATGCAAGTTAGACCTACATTCTGTGTACAAATTAAATAACTTTGACAGAGTGATAGTAAATTGAAGTACATCATGTATGACATGATAGAAGGTAGGAAGACACAGTTCATATATGTAGATGATGGGTTGTTATATTAGTAGGACAAATTTTTTGTGCCATATCACATTGTGTTAAAGAAGAAAATTCTTGAGTAAGATTGGTCTTCTATGTATGTAATGCATCCAGGAAGTTACAAGATGTACAACAGCTTCACAAAACCTTACTTGTAGGCTGCATGAATAGAGATGTGGTTCAGTATGTATCCATGTGTAGTGTGTGCCAATAAATCAATGTTGAATATGACAAGTCAACAGGTGCCCTACAACTACTCCCTTTTCCTATGTGGAAGTGGAAACATATTAATGTGGACTTTATTTTAGGGTTACCTAGAATGTCACATGGTTTTGACTATATATGGGTGATTATGGACTGACTAACTAAATGTTCTCATTTTCTTCCAGTCAAGACAACTTGGAACGCACCAAAACTAGCTAAAGTCTACATAGATGAGATTTTTTTATTTGAAGGAATACCAATCACTATTATCTGATAGAGATACTAAGTTCACATCTAGATCCTGAAATTAGCTACATTGTGCCTTGGGAACATGTTTAAATTTTAGCATAACATTTGACTCTCAGACAGATGGATAGTTAAAATTGGAAATCCAAACCTTATAGGGCATGCTAAGAGCATGTGTATTATATTTCTACAATAGTTATGATAATCACCTTAGCCTTATGAAATTTGCCTATAATAATAGTTATCATTCTAGTTTAGGCATTGCCCCTTATTATGTTTAGTATGGAATAAAATTTCTATCTCCTATATGTTGGTTTGAAGATGGTGAGAGACATATTCTAGGTATATAATTGGTGTAAGTAAATAAAAACAAAATATGTATGTGATCATACAATAGTTCAAAGTTGCTTAGAATAGGAAGAAAATCCATGTAGATAAAAGGTGTAGAGTACTACAGTTTGTTGTTAGCAATGCATTTTACATGCAAGTGTCACCATAGAAAGGTGGACTAATGTTTGGAAATCAATGAAAACTAACTCCTAAATTTATCGTTCCCATCCAATCACTCAGAAAATTGGACCAGTAGCATATAAACTTGAGTTGTCTCCTGAGCTAGCCATTTTACAAGATGTGTCCCTGTTGAAAAAGTGTACTCTGGATGCAAAGAAGATCATAGATGTGGATCCAATAAAAATAAGATAAGATATCCCGTATGTTAAAACTATTATACAAATTCTACACCACAGACTTTGGAAGCTTAAAAGGAGGGAGATACCCTTAGAAAAAGTTCTTTGGGGAAATCATGGGAGTTAGTGTTGGAGATGTGTAACAAGTATCCTTTCCTCTTTTAGATTTTTTAAGACAAAATTTGTATTAGTGGGGGAGATTGTCACAACCCATACCTAGATTTATTGGTAAATTGAGAGTGTAAGATAATGTAGGTGTTAATTAAAGATATGATTATATACTTTGTACTAGTAATTAGTTGATTTAAATTTCATCTTAGCATAAAATTGTTCTTTGATAAGTTAACAAAAATATTCGTTGTGAATACATCTAGGTTTGGACCTTAGTCAATAAGTAATAGCACACAAATGTTAGAAAAATGAGATTTAAGATACTCTGAGGCATTTTAATAATATATTATTAATTTACATTTTTGTTACAACCTCAATTTTGCATATGTTTTCATAATTGAAATGTAATGATTTTATGAATATGGACTTAATTGAAAAGGTTTTATGCTTTGCTTGAAAAGATGGTTTTCTTTGCAAATCTCCCTTTGGATAGGAATTTCGTGATTCCTACTATTATGTTAATCCAATAATGGATATAAAAGAGAAGAAAAGAAGAAAAGTCCAAACATTAGAAAAATATACAAGATAATGAATATTAAGCAAAGTATTGATGAAAATATATGGAAACCTCTAGAAAGTGGCATTAGTGGCCACAATTGAGTAAATTTAGTTCATATGTGATTTATAATGAAAGAAATAGGAAAAGAGGGAAAGGAAATAAAAGATAAAGAGAAATCCTTGAAAAGAAATCTTTTAATAAAGAAATAAGTAATATAATGAGAAATAATGGATGTGGATGCATCTAGAAGGATAATAAGCATCCATAAAAAGGAATTTCGAAATCTTAGGATTTCTTGGGATCCAAGGAGTCCCAATATAGAAGAAGAATGAGAAAATACAAATAATACAAAAATATGAGGATAATGTGCTACATAGTTAATGACTTTTTGGTATTATCAAAAAGAGATGCTTTTTACTATAAAAAAGTAAAATTTCGTAGCCAATGGATTAAAAGCCAAGCACAAACAAATAGATTTTGAATTCCTAATAATTAAAGAATATGGATTATCAAGGAATTACTAAAAAGAGAGATATTATATCTAAATAAGGAAAATAGGTTGCCTATTGGGAAAAGGCTTTGTTTTCTTCGTGGGAAAACATGTTAGGGGATTGCTACCCTCCCCTATATAAGGGTAGACCCCTTGGCCCGAGTCCAGAGGATCCCATGCATCCCTCACTCTCCTCCTTCTTGTTTCTGTTTAAATCCTAACCAGGAGGGAATAGTGATGTCCCTGGAGCAACGAGGAATTGTGATGTGGTCTCGATGGAGGCATGAAACTCCCACGACAACCCAAGAAGGATCGGTCATCTTCTCCATGCTCTCACCATCACGCAGTGCCTGCAGGAGGTTGACTCTTTGGCTATGGGTTGAAGGCCTAGTGCCCTTGCACTCGGCCACCTTGGCTGTGAACTGGAGGTGTCCCTTGTGCGGCGGATGGCAGCGAAGGTAGGGTGGCGATCGTCATTGCCCCTCGAGCCCTGGGAAGGAGGGGGCAGCCCCATGATCAGTTGCAAGTCGACGACAGCTAGGGCGTCATGAGGTAGGAGACGATCGGGTGGTGTTTGATGGTTTTTCCCCTCTGGGTTATGAAGGGCTGGCAACTTATGCGAGAGCAATAGCATAATCTGGTTATGTTCTCAGACGGGCTACGTGTTGCATGGGATTGTTGACGTGTCAGCATCCCAGTGGTCCAAGAAGTGAATTCTTGCAAAATTCATATCTAATTATTGGTAGATCGGATTGGTACATATAATATATGTAATTTGCTCAAACAAATGTGAGGAATCCAACAAAAATAGTTTTATAGCCTAAATACTCTTTCAATTCGAAAAGTAGTTGAAGTTGTCAACTTTAATGCATTAATGATTAAGAAACCCTGATCTATGATGATTAATGAATTGGGAAGGGTTATACGGATGTATAAAGTTCATATTAACCTATAGATTATAAAGTGGAAACATTAGATCTAAAAGGATAATGATTATGCATAGTTTAATAAATTTAAGGTTCCATATACACGAATTTTTATTAATGGACCTTGAAACCCTAATTGAGCATATTGGTTGAGTTCATGTTACTTAATTATTGAAATTGAGTATTTGCAACATGTTGGTTAGTTAATAACGAACTTGAACCTGATCTAGATGTTTCTTGCATGATTTAGGATTTTTCACCAAATAAGAATGATTAAGCACTTAGAAACCCTAATTTAGGGTAAAAGAGAAAAAGATCACTTTTAATTCTATATATGTGATACTATGTTGTTGGAAGATCATACTAAGCCTATTAAATGAAATAGGTTAGAATCATTAGGGTTTAAGAGAAGTTTTACCTAAATAGGGTTTGTAATGATGAAAGTATAAGAAAAACCCTAATTGTAATGGAAACCCTAAAAGTGGACTAGAAACCCTAGGAAGAAAGCTAGGTTTAATAGATATTTATGGCATGATTTATGATAGGAATGATATGCATATTTGAGGATCTCTTTTTGTGCTTGCTTACCTATTGGATTTCTTACATTGATTGGATTATTTTGTCTCAAATCTTCCTGACATGTATGTGGTTATTTATGGTTTTCTTTAGTTTCACGGAGATTTCTCGAGTGTTTACTCAAATTGAATGCAACGTATCTATTTGGATGTTCATATATGAAAATCATAAAGTCAATATGATTATCACAATTAAGATATAAGTGTGTATTCTCGCACCTACATGCCACCTTGATGTAAGATGCAATGAGGTCAGGCCCAAGAGGAAAGACCCATGGGCACCATGAGAGGTGACCCCAGGCACCAAGCTCAGGATAGAGAAGGTGGCCTTATGATATTGCATGACTAATGGGCACCATGAGAGGTGACCCCAGGCACCAAGCTCAAGATGGAGAAGGTGGCCTTCAGTCAATTGCAAAAGAGAAACCCTAAGGAGGGTATTCTAGGGTTAGGGCAAAAGCGGTGGAGAATGTCACATTGAAAGCGTAAATTGGCTTATTAATTAACTTGATTGTGATATTTAGAATTTTAGCCATATATGTGAAATTTTGGTTGTCCCCACATACCGGCATATTCATTTATGCTGACCAACATTTTTTTTGTCAGTGTTTTAGGTACAATATTGAAAATGACAAACAATAAAGTGGCATATTATGAAAATAAGAATTAAAGTGCAAGGAGGATTAGTTAGACTAGATTGAAGTTTTTGATAGAAGTTAGATATCCAACATTTTTAAAAGGATTGCAAAGTTTTATTTTATTCTACATTTTAGTATAGTTTGGTAGAATTTTATAATTATTATTGATTATTTGTTGAACATTTGATCCTGTTTATTGGAATAACAGCTCTGACCTCTTAGTCTCCCTTAATTGGAGGTTACTGGGAGGCGGGGTTGTTACAATTTTTTTAGTAGTATTCTTAAGAGATTTAGATAATTTTGAAACGATATCAAAAAGAAAGAACCAAATCAGAGTAAAAATAGAGAGTTATGGAACATTTGTTTACATACTAATATATTTTTGGTTGATAAAATAATGTTTCAACAACCAATAAATGTTGCTTCAAAAATCGATGGTTCAACAAGATCAAAATGAATGATATAGTAGACTCAAAAACCAATGATTTGATATACACAACAACCAATGGTTCAAGAAACTAGCAACTGATGGTTTAACAATTGATGCTTCAACTGACCCACAATTGATGGTTCAACAATGAATGGTTTGCCATACTCAATGACCAATAGTTTTCCAGACTAGACAACCAATGGTTTGACAGACTCATAATAGATGGTTTGCAGACTTAACGAAAAGTGGGTTGGCAGTCTCACAAACTGATGGTTTTGAGCCGTGCCACCACTAACCACTACCAATCACAAAAATGACCAAAACTTTTGGTATACATAATGGAATCTGATGAAATTTGTTGTGTTAGATTCATTTTTTGACTATGCATGGACATAGCATTAAACTAATTAAGATGGACATATAAAGGGTGGTTTATTTGGTGAGATTCTGGATTAATACAAAGAATTAAAACAAACTGATGGTTTCACCTTAGATCTGATTTCGTGTGTTGGTTTTAGCTACAGATTTCTTCTCCTCTTCATTTTCCCTTGATTTAAATATTGTGCTTCGTGTAATGAAGGTTTTAATTGACCTTCCTTTGTTATCTTCTACTTCTAGGAGGCTTCATTTAGGTGTTTTAAAACCAGCATTAGGCTTACCAGAGTTGTTCCTTGGAGCTTTGAGCTTGAATCTAAGCTCAGTAGATTGCTTGATCAAGTTTAGGTCAGTGTAAAATCACCATTAAACTCGTATTCTTACATAAATGAAGTCTAAAATTTTGTAAGGACACATATTGTCACCCATGAAAATTACTAATTTCCATTATTCAGCTCAATCATGATATTTTAGTTGACTTATTAATTATTTTAGAATGATCATGATGCCATATAGATATTATTAGCTTTGTAATTATTATTTTTTAAGTTGTAGTGAATTTCAATGGTAGAACTATAGGAACCAGACCCTAATTTCTCCCTAGTTTCTATAATATTGAAACACATTATGAATATGTGATCTAGTCAAATATTGTTTCTAGTTTGATACTTTTGAAGTTCAATGAATAGTTAATTGTAGTATGTATCAGTATACTCAGTTAATCAATTGAAGTAGAGAACTCTATTGATTCTAGTGTTGTCTTCATAAAGTAAACGTAGAGGCCATAAATATAGGGTTAAGCTAAGAAAAGTATAATAGTTAGTCTATCAGTGAAACTAAAGAATGAACTAGAACTTATGTGATGGACTGGACTTTTGGCTTAATTTTGAGGATGAAATTTCTTTTAAGGTGGTAGTCGACATCAAGAATGTGGTTAGGATATCTCTTGATCAAGGTACGTCATTACCTCTTTCTTGGCTTATTATATAGTATGCTTGCATTATATGTGTAGTAAATACTTGGCATATGGTATTGGATGAAATTATTGTTCTTGTATGATATCTTGCTTGATTTTCCATACTTATATGGATATTAACACATGAAACATAAGATACCTAATTCATTATATGATAGCACTAAATCTCTTTGGTAAATAGTGCACTAATGAAAGTACTAAATCTCTTTGGCAGAATAGTACATGTGAGCGCTAAATCTCTTCGGTAGAATAGTGCATTTATGAAATTACTAAATCTCTTTGGCAAAATAGTACATGTGAGCGCTAAATCTCTTCGGTAGAATAGTGCATTTATGAAAGTACTAAATCTCTTTGGCAGAATAGTACATGTGAGCACTAAATCTCTTTGGTATAATCATGCATGTGGTTGATCAACTTTACATATAATGGAAAGTCATGGTAAAACATGTGTTCTCTTTTGTTAATAAACATCTTTGTTCGATTATATGCCTTGTGTTATATTTCTTTTGTTACTGCCAACTATTATCTTTATCTTATTTCCAAGCTTAGTAATGATAGGTATATTAAAGACACATAGGCGTACTCAGTACAATATTCTTGAATATGGTGTTGACGTGTACCACATGTAATCTTTGTTTAGGTTTTGAACATGTGCTCTTGAAGGACCTGGATAGTTGAGAGTTGTGTGATGAGTTGATGTACAGGTGGACCTTTTGGCTTAAGATCATGTTGTATAGTGGTAGTACATGTATATGTAAAAGTTTGATGTTCAATATGTAATATCAAATGTTGTAACAATTCATTATGTAATTATATTTAGAATGGTGAGCTTGTGTTTTTGTGGTTTGTTTATTGTTCATGTGCATGTGCTACTATTGTTTCCTTCTGACTTCCTCTGATTTTCTTCTCCTTAGCTTAGTGTGGAGTTTTTAAATTGTAGTCTCACTAAGGTGAGGTTTCAATTTTGATGTCACACGTTAGATTAATTTTTAGAAACGTCACAACTTAGATGCCCTAAAACTCATAAAATCTATCGCAAAGGTAAACGCCATGAAGGTGAAAATGTTTCGACTAACTAGAAGATTCTAGAATAAGGTAGATAGGGCATGATAGATAGGTATAAGGGACTAAGCCCAGTGAAGATAGCCTCCTTAAAATAGTAAGGTACCCAACATTAACCAGAGATTCTAATGGTACCTTGTATAGTTCAGTTTGTTCAGATACTTCTCACTAGGTCATCCTTTATGGAACCATTGTTGCAGTTATTAAATCAAGTGATTTGACTCGCTGCCTTAGTACCTAGGTTTAGAGGAGTGGTATAGTTTATTTGGGAAGTTTTTTATCTATCGAGGCCAAACATGGTGAGCCCCATTGAAGACGGGGGAGCTTATTTAGTTGACTTAGAGTCTAGGATCTACTCCAAGTATTATATGATGAGATAGTAGCTTGTTGTGATACTTCCACATTCTTTAGTACACTTCATGTGGGCCCAGGATATTGTAAAAGGAATAAAATATTCAGTTGAATAGATTTTATTTATTTATTTACAAAAATTATTATGCGAACTACTATGATGTTTGATGATCTTGTAATTTTTAATTTCTATGATTGTTTTCTTATATACAGAATTCTATTTACAATATATATTTGAACTATTGTTGTTTCTTGTTTATTATCTCCACACTGAGCCATTAACTCATGCAATCTACTGAAACATTTTTTTCGATAAGGGTCTAGCTCTCTAAGAGGAGTCATAAGTCAGCTTTCATCATAAGTAGATAAATTGAGGTTTTGACAAGAACAACTAGATTAGTTAGATGGTCTCTTTGTCTTTATGTGGTCCTAGAAATGTGTGAGTGAGGATTGAGATAAGTTTTGAAATAGATTATTTGATGTATATTACAACAAGAATTAGCTTCTTTCATTTGATTCTAATGTATGAGTAAAGATCAATTTTAATGCGTGATGATTATGCTTAAATCATATGTTATCTACTAACTTAACATGATGTTTTATTAGTTTTTTAATTTAAAGAATACTTTAAGGTATTCTTTTAATAAGTGATTAAAATTAAATGGTTAGTCTAGTCCCTTCTTGATATGGTTAGAGTCACGTCAAAGCATTTCAATTAAAGTATGTATTATATGTTTAATTATATTTACCTCTCTAACCATGATGAGTTCCATGTTGCAATCATCTCAACCACACTCACTTGATCTACTTGAAGAATGAGAAGAGTTCCAAGACACATTGTGGGCTAGCTCCCTTCCCTTCTTTTCCATCTTTTCCTTTATCTTGCACTAGTAATCCTTCTTGTACCTCTTTTCTCTCTTCTAGTTATTGTTGTGTGATGGTGCTTCTTCATCATTGCATATAAAACCTTAAAATGAACCTTCTGTCCATACTCATACCAAATGGAAGAGGATATAATAGGCATACCTTTGAATGGCTTGATCTTTGTTTAAATTGCTTCTTTATCACTTAGGAAGTAGTCTTTATACTAATATGATTTGAAGAAATCGACCATGTTCTTCATTGATTTCTTTCTTGTTTATTATTCTTCCCTGGCATTAAGTTCCACTTCATAAGTTCCAAGGTTACATATGACGTATTACACTAGAAGAGTTGAGAAATTGGTGGACTCCTCTATGGATTTCACTCTCTTCTCCAAATAGGGAGGGAGAGAGATAAGGATCTTGGAAAACTTATCTTTACATTGAAAGTACTTAGCAAGAGTTGCAAGACCATTAATGAGGTCGTAGATCCTTGAGTACATTTTGTCTTAGACTCAATCTTGGTTATCTAGAAGAGCTCATGTTGATGTTTGAGCATGTTGATATTTGACTCCATCACTTTTTATGTGCCTTCATTAGTGACATAGAGCTTCTTCCATATGTCCTCTATCATCTTGCCTGAATATATGTAGTTGAAATAATAGGGAGGGAGGTTGTTATAGTGTATGCAAATCTCGTTAGATTTGATCATATCTCACTTCATGGTTCTCTCATCCCATGTGCTAAAGTCTATGGTTTTCATGATTAGGTGAGAGCTTCCACAATTGAAAGCTCAAGCCTTGAATGAATAATTGCATGCTCATCTTCAAATATTGATTTTTGATTTCATTGAAGACCAGTGTGTGTGGCATACATTCCCAAGGTTCAGTAACACAAGCATGTTTCCACCAATATTCTCCTAGTTGTGTGCATATTTTCTTGGAAAATACCTTTTATTTACCACTTGTATGATCTAGGGGAGCAAGAGGGGGTTGGTGAGTTATAAAAATAGACCAAACTTTTTATGCCTTCAAATTATACCACAACTTTAATACAATTATTTAACCAATCATACATGAGAGATATTCAACAAACACAAGATAAAGGAAGCTAACTAGATTCTTTATGTCTCTAAAGGTTGTAGTTCAAATATCTAAATAGGTATCATCTAGGATTTGCAAACCTCAAGTACCACCTTGTATTCAACCATAAGAGCATACACCAAGATACCTCTATTTCCTGAAAAGTAACTACCTCCCTTTTACAGGATGATGGGCCAAGAACCTTACAAGCATCTTATGTACTATTACCTAGGGCCTTGTTACCTACATCTTCCTTACCAAAGAACATATTCAATCAACTTGGTAATAGAAAGTGATTGGAAGGAGGAGGAGGAAGAGTGCTTCATAATAGAAAATTAGGACTAGGTCTCCAACAAGAAACCTAATCACTCTAATTGATGTAGCAAGTCATTAATATCAATGTAGTGGATAGGAGCTCTTTGAATAAGAAACTCTCAACTATAACATAGGAACCACATGGCAACCTTGATAATCTCTCATATAGGTCTTCTTTATAGTTGATGGTGCATACTATCCAGTTGACTATATTAGGATGAATTCCATATTTTATTCTCACTCTTTATATATTGGACTTTCTGTAAAGTTGCATATATAGTACAATTGGTCATATTTCACATTGAAATACTCATATGACACTAGCAACCAAGCCTTGACTAGGTCATTCTTGCAAGTTTCAAGGACGAAAACTAGGCCAATGTCCTATTTAGGCATCTGAAATTTTGTTGGTTAGCCCAGTTTTTCCAATACAAACTCAGTCAATGTAAGAAATAAGAGAAGCAAACATGGTGTCATTGATTGAGTTTCAAAAAGGAAATTTTTGTTAGTGGACTATCTTGATTAAGGATTTTACAATTTTCCCATATAGAATTAGAACTTTTTCCAAAAAAATATAATTTGCACATGAGCTTGACTAAAATTCATGCAATCATTAAATGTGTTTACGTCAAAGTTCTATTGAGAAATATATATGTCCTTCAACGTTAAACTTGTGTAGTATGACTTGATTTCAAAATAATTGTGTTTCTGACTTAGGGCAGTTCAAGTGTATTTGTTAATCTGTAATGGACCAATTAGAAAATTTGAAGCATATGAGTGGAATGGTGAAGTCATCTTCAAAATATGGGTAATGTAAATTGTGGAGTCAGCAGACCACACTGGATGAGCATGGCAATGACTACATCCATAAATATCATGTTCTTTCTTTTAGCAACAAAATTCGACTATGGTTATATAGGTCAGCAATTTCATGTAGATGGCCATGTTCCTACAAGACTAATTAAGCTCATTCTAGGTTCACTCACTTCCTCTATGTAATAGAATCTGCTTAATGGGCTTCTCAGTTTAGTTGTCTACTTGATTCTTATAGACTCTGAGCTTTTGCCATTTTCTCATCCTTAGATTTTTGCAAATAATGTTACAATATAAAATTGTAGAAATTGTCCTAATACACCACTAATAGAAGGATAATCATATAATGAAGCAACATTAATATAAATAAAAAAACTACATGGATACCCTACATCTATGAGAGAAACAAATATATATATTATAACTACATCTAGATGAAATCTCTAAGACTTCACTAACACGGTTCTTCCTAGTGGTAGGAACATGTAACTAGACTGATTCAGAAGTGAGCTTCAAACATATACGTCCAAAACCTAAAGTTGGTGTGCAATAACATTATCACACTAGGATATCACATGGCTTTTCACTATTTAATAAGTGGATAAGTGGATAAGATAGAACAATCACATTATATTAGGTATATAGCTCCATCATTGAACCACCAATTATTTCTAAATATGTACCAACATTGAGTACAAGAGAATTGGATGCAACCTTTTAGACAAAGAAGTTTCATCCCTACGATGAGGATATTCACATTGATGTTTTTGGGAAGTTTCTCTTTACGATTCATGTGGTTTCAAAAATTAGTTATTAGGTGATTAGGCTTGCCACATACAAACATATGTATTGGCTCCTAGAATCAATATTTTTTATTCTAAAATGTTTCTTTCCTTTCATGAAAGGTGTTTTCACTTTTGGGTTGAACTTGTTAGGTCACTTCTTATTTTTACATCACTAACAAGCTTGATGGAAGGTTGGTTTTTCTTATCAAGTTTTCAGTGAGTATCGTCAATGAGACAATACAAGATAATGTCAACCTGCCTCATTTGTGACAAATATACTAGGCTAGGATTTCCAAGATGGTTATGGATTTAAATGAGGACTATGACTTGCATCCTATCTAACATGTCAAAGATAGTAACTACACACTTAGATAAAAGACTTGGTATTAAAGAAAATAAGAGAAAGAGAACTTTTTTTCACCATATTATAGATAATACATTTCACAAAGGCATAATTTTCCACCCCTTTATCTTGCATACTGAGTTTGATAACCAAGGAATAGTCGTTCTTGGGTTCTATTAGGATCTTAAGTATATAACATACAATTATCCTGGCGAGGATGATAAAAACCTACCATGATAAGGATAATAAACTTATTTGGACAACTTGGTAGGAGCCACAGAGAAGATGGGTCAATATATCTTCTTTTTTTGCTGAACCAAGCATGTGTCCCACTTTTATTGATACAAAATTCCTTTTACAAAAAAGGCTATATACATCGGCGAGAATGCTTAAGAAAACTATAGAAAAGAGAAAGAGATATATACCCTATTTGTACTTAAGATTTGCATCTTGTATACTAATCCTTCAAACTGTGACATGATCACTATCCTTATTAGAGAAGACATGTATATTCCTTTCTAATTAAAGGTTGAAAGCACAAAAGTAGCTTCAGCCTTTGTCCTACCATTACAAGTCAGGAAAAAAACATTGATCAGCTTAACACAATAGACATTTTCAAACTGAGCCTAGACACCAGAACTCAAAGAATAATAGAAAAGAAGATGTGAGATGCTCTCCTCTTCCTTCCTGCAATAAAGGCATGTTAAAGTCATATATAGAGAGAACATTTCCTATACAACATGGGCATGAATGCGGTCCAAATAAGTTATCCAAAGAAAAATAGAGAACTTCTTGGGAATATTACTACTCCAAATCCATTTCTCTCATTCAAGCTCATCATATCTAGCTTTGAAAGCAATCCACCCATCTCTAAGGGATATGTTCTCTTACTTCATAAATGAGATAGACTCCTCTTGATTTTTTTGGGAAATAAAATACATTATGGAGTCATTTAAAGCATGTCATAAACAATTAAATCAAAACATGCATGAATTCCTTCATATACAACTTGGTTAGGGTATCTGCCTCTTTATTTTCATCTCTTGAACACTTTTAAAATATCACTTACAGTTGTTGACCTAGTACATACCAGATTGAGTGTAGCCACATATGTAATCTTGGAAAGCTTGCATCATTATCAGCTATAGATGAAATAGCAGGATGACAGTCAGGCATAACCAAAATCTTTGGAAAATAACAATCTTTTAACTTATGAAGTGCTAAATAGATTGCAGCAACTTCAGCTTCAATTGCAGAAGTAGTTTAGACAGTTTGCGACCAAACGGAAATCTTTGAACTAAAAGGAAGCTTTGCCACAGCTACAATTAATGTTTTAGTATAGGTTACCAAAGCATCAGTGTTTACTAAGATCGAATCTTGAACATTTGGATCTAAAGGAGTTTCTATAGTATGCTATGAATCAATGACTGAAGTAGCACCAATGCTATTAAAAGCCTGATGAATAGACTTGACCATAAACAATGCATCATTAAGTACTTGATGGGTACTATGATGTTCATTCTTTAACATAGAAGCATTTCTTGCTAACCACAGTTGGTAGGTTATAGAAACAAGAAGAACCATATGAACATGGGGACGTCACAATTATAGAATGTACCCATTGCTATCTAGATTGAGAAAATAAGTGCGGAAAATGAACAGATACATCCAACCTAGCCCATATATTAAAACTATGTGTGCATTCACACAAAACATGTAGGATATTTTCAATGACAACATTATAGATTGAACATGGTGTAGATAATGAGGAATGGTGAACCACTCTCTAGGCATTAGTCATAATAGCATTATGACCAATCAACCAAAGAAACATTAATTTTAAGGACCACAGTTTAGGCCAGATACCCTACACAACTAGAGCTTTATCAGCAATAAGAACCTCATAAGCCAAGGTTGTAGAAAAAAAATCTAGACTGTATTAAAGGCCATGCTCAGGAATCATCGGGATATGCAGGAGAAGGGGGTGGAAGTAAAAGGATTTGACAAACAATATATATAGGGAAGAAGCTCTCAGTAAACTGTAGTAATCACGCCAGCATACTGACATATTGTTCTTCTTAAAGGTAGGCTGAAAAAATGAGAGAAGAAGATAATACTCTTAATTGCTGATATTGTCTACTCAGATGTAGATTCAAATTGCTAAAAACATGTCATCTGGCATTGTAGGTTGTGTCAAATAGAATAATATCATCTGCAAATGCAATGTGTGACACCGAAGAACCTTGACGTGAAAGTTGTATAGGTTTCCAATGATTTTTGTGAACAACATCATGTATAAGGAGACTTAATCTACTAAGGAAGAGGACAAATAAATATGGTGAAAAAGGGTCACCCTGATGAAGACCTCTTGAAGCCTTAAATCTAGGTAATTTCCCCCCATTACAAACAATGGGGATGCAGCCACCAAAAATAGAATACACAATGTAGCGGATTATATTGGATGGGAGACCAAAGTGTGACAGGGTGTCCAGTATGAAGGACCATGGCATACAATTGTATGTTTTATCCAGGTCAACTTTGATTTCTATTGTGGATCCAGAACTAGAGCGTCACACATTATGAATAAGTTCATGTATAAGTACCACATTATCGGAGATGTGGCGGCTAGGTATAAATCTTGACTACTCCTTACAAATCTAATTGTCCATATAAGATTTTAGTCTATTAACTACAACATTTGAGATAAGCTTTAAACTAAAATTATTCAGGTAAGTCGACAGAGTTGATTACACCGTCTAGGATGCTGCACTTTTGGTATGAGAATGCTAGTCACATCACATATAGAATCTGGAATAGGGAAACCACTTAAGCATAGAGAAACACTTTGAAGAATGGATGATTTAACAGTATCCTAATGTGTAAGTAAGAACTCAACAGTAACACCATCAGGTTCACAGGCCTTGAAGAAGGGTGTGTTCTACTTTGAGTTCAATAGGAAGCTCAGCAAGAACATAAGCCTATTCTGGTTATAGAAGATTATGCATAATAGAGATTTGAAGAAGATTCTCCATTGAAAAAATATATGTTGAAGAGAATGGTCATTTGAATAAGGAAAGAACATGTTCGTTGATATATTGAGTGTCAGATAACTCCACATCTAATTCATTAAGAAACATATAATTCTTATTCTTTTGGCGACCAGTCTTTACAAAAGCATGATAGAAGGATGCATTTGCATCTCCATCCTTCAACCAGCTTATGTGGCATTTTTTCCTCATATCGGAAAGTTCAGTAGTAATAAGTTGATCATACGGATGCAGTAGGTGATTACAATATCGATCAATTTCTATGGAATAGAAGCTTGCAAGGAGATGTTGCATAGCTTGAAATGATTGCGGCAAATGAAATTTTATTATTTGTTTTTTACGTTTGATTTCCTTATCCCATGAAATAATGCCCTTCTGCATATATCACATTGCTGCGATGAAATCTAACTGATCAGGCCATAAATCAAACAAAAGATTTTTGAAGGATACATCCATATTCCAACTTGACTTCAACCTGAAGATAGGTGTAAAGGGTGCCTTGACAGACTTAAAGAAGAGCATAGGGTTGTGATGCAACTATATACGGATTAAATGGTGTACAACATAGTGTTGTACTAATGTAAGAAAGGAAGAATTTACAAACACCCTGACTAATATTTCATGAATCATCTCAGCTTTATAGGTATAAAGAAAAGTAGAATCACCAAAGTCTGATAAATCAGCATGCATAATGCAGTCATGAAACTTTGTTGGTTCCGAGTATTGGAAAGAGACATTGCCAATCTTTTCTGAAGGAGAAAGCATCACATTAAAGTCACCCAACACCATTCAAGGTTATTTCATAAACTAAGAAATACTTTTATGTGAGTCCATAATAGGTTTCAGATCTGAGAAGAATGATGAACATACACCATTGTAATAAAATAGTTAATATTTCCATTGAAAAGAAGAAGCTGCATGTGTGTCTCAA
Organism: Alisma plantago-aquatica; assembly: GCA_963693085.1. Classification (NCBI taxonomy): domain Eukaryota; kingdom Viridiplantae; phylum Streptophyta; class Magnoliopsida; order Alismatales; family Alismataceae; genus Alisma; species Alisma plantago-aquatica. Next base: position 715,274,332 of record OY856414.1, on the reverse strand, counting down.
GTAAAGCAATGTTAATTGTAACGACCCCGCCTCCCGGTGACCCCCAATTAAGGGAGACTAGAAGGTCAGAGCCTTTATCCCAATTAACACGATCAAAGGTTCGACAAATAATTAATAATAATTATTAAATTCTACCAACTATACTGGAAGAAAAAAAAACTTTGCATACCTTTTAAAAACTGGGATTTATAAACTTCTATCCACACAGATACTAATCTAACTAATCCTCCTTTGCACTTTAATTCTCATTTAATTCCACATATGTCACTTTACTGTTTGTTCTTTTCACTTGTACCTAAAATGCTGACAAAAAAAACGTCGGTCAGCAAAAGCCGGTATGTGGGGGAAATAAATAATGTGCAACTGTGTTAACAACGTAATCATGCAATTAATCATTTAATAATCAAGATTATGCTTTAATCCATACTACTCAATCCTTACCTATCCCCTAACTCTGTGCTATCCCTGCAGTGGACTTGTATGCTACCTCTCTTTTAGGTAGATTCTTACCTCCATGGTCCTACCTTACAAGTAGCCAATACATAGAGTAATAGAGTCACATGGCACTACCCAAAGATAGCCCAATATCTAACTCAATGTGACTTGATGGACCTACCCCATTGGTAGCCATGTACTAAGTCATCCAATGACCTTATGGACCTACCCCATAGGTAGCCATGTACTAGGTCAACAATTAAGCCACAGAGGGGACCAGGATCTGAGCTAGTAGGCACATATCTTATGTGATAGTCATATCCACATTATAGTTTGTATGAATTAAAATCATCCAACAATTAATTCATGACATCGATGAAAACTTCGATAAACCTCAGAAAACTAACTCGAGATATTCATAAGTGTAACCACATACCTGATTTGGGTGATTTCACAAGCATTAAGCAAATCCAACCAAGAAAGTAATCCAAGCAAGCAATTCAACAATCACATAATTCCTAAAAAGAATATGTACTCTATTTATTACACACTTTATCAAGAATCTACTTTATTGACTTGGATTCACTTTCTAAGGTTTCTGTATCCATTTTAGGGTTTCATTTTTCAATTAGGGTTTCCCTTCATCTTTTACCACATTAAACCTAATTTTATGCCATTACTCATAAACCCTAATTATCTCATCTATTCTTCAATATTAAGGTTATCTTAACAACATATAACCCTATTTTCATATTTAAAGGCACCATTAACCATTAATTAATTTCATTAAGCTTCTTTTACATTAAAGCTACTATTTTTATCCTTTTAATCCATGACAAGATCATTATGTGCATCTATCATCAATTCAAAGTTCATTATGTTTAATCACATATGAACTCGATTTGCCATAATTCTACCTTTTATTCATGAGAAAACCCTAATTACTATATTTAGGGTTTTAATCCATAATTAAGAAATTTAATGCTCAAAATAGATTAGAACCATCATATAACAACATTTTTCAAATTAAATATGATCTTATCCTCTTTGACCCTAAATTAGGGTTTCTAAGTACTTAATCATTCTCATATGGGGTAAAACCGCTAAATCATGCAATTTTACATCTAGATCAAGTTTGAATCTAACATTATCATTCAACAGGTTATTAATACTTCAATTAACCCATTAAGCATACTATATTCAACCTTTAAATAGGGTTTTTAACTTAACTTCAATGCACTTTTCATCAACTTATTGTACTTTTACAACTAGGAATAGAATCAATCTTTAATATCATTTATTGGATTCCTCTCATTATTCTGAGCAATTTTCATATATTCTGCATGCTATTCTGAGCTATGAATATTTAACTATGATTTTTTCTAGAAAACCTTACTTGGGCCAATCGGAGCATGCCACGTCGCTCGGCTCCATACAACGTTGCTCGGCCTCTTTTGGAAATATGACAAAAAGACGTCTCTACCCTCGGTAAGTTAGGCACTATCTTCAGCCCACGGAGGGAAACTCTGTCCAACGCCACCCTTGTTCCTTCTTCCTCGCGCAAACACCAGGAAGTTACCCTAGCTGCTAACCTACAACACTTCACGGGCTTCCTCCCACCTCCTCGAGGCTCATGCCTTGCTAGAATCTATTTACTGTCTCCGTCCCACCCTGTCGCAGCCAACCATGCTGCAAAGCATGACCAAGACGTCTGATCATGAGAGGACTAGTGTTGTGATTTGCAACTAGGTTACATGCATTTTGTAGGTATTGCATAGGGTTAGAGTAGGAAGATGAGGGTGGAGCTTCCTTCGGTCTCTTGTGGAAGCACCAAGCCACCATCCAGGCCATTCCTTGATCCCCCATTTGCACCAGGGTTCTCCCTACCCTCTTGGTTAGCGTTAGCACGGAAAGAAGAAGAAGAATAGGTTGGAGAAACGTGGGGCTCTCCTTCCTTCGAACCAGAGCTCTACCCCTTATATAGGGGTGAGAAACGAAGCCCTAGGTAGGCTTATACACGACTCAAAGAGTCCCTTTCCAAAAGGATTCATATTCCTTCTAGGAGAAGTATTCTTCTCTCTCCTCATTATCCTTTTGTTAAGCTTTATTTCATGGATAATTGGAAAAACGAAAATCCTTTCTCTTTTTATCATTATTCTTGCATTTTAATCCATTAACAACGAAATTATATTTCCTTTTGTTGAAACAATACTTCTTTTTAACAATACCTCATAATTATTCATTATGCATCATATTATCTTCTTATTTGACTTTATTGGTATTTTCTCTTTCCTCTTTCTTCATTGGGACTCCTTGGATCCCAAGAAACTCTATGATTTATAAATCCTTTTTATTAGATACTCATTATCCTTCTAGATGCATCTAAATGCATTATGCTTCATTATTTCTCATTATCTTGTTTATTTCTTATTAAAATGTCTCTTTTTGAGGATTTCTCTTTATTTTTATTTTATTTTCCTCATTAATATTCCTTTTATCAATAGGAATCCTTGGGATACGAAATTCCACCAAGGATAACTCAATTATACTTCTTTTCCCTTATTTTCCACATTTTATCATTATTTTCAATTTCTTTCTTAATAAAGAAATACTTAATTTATCTTTTCTTTTCTTATTGCACTCTTTATGCAACTTTGGACTCCTTGGAACCCAAGGAACCCAAGAGGCACGAAATCCCTCTTTGAATTTGCCTTCTAGAGGTTTCCACATTTTTCTTTTCTCAAATATTCAATTATTCATTCACGAATTGAATTTTTTTGTTATTTGGGCCCAATAGCCAATAAAGCCCACAAGACAAACATCAAGACTATTGTAAACAAAATCCATTTATTCGAACCAAATTATATCATTATTTGTTCAAATATCCTTAATATGAGAAATTACATTTCTCACCAAATAAACCCAAAAATTGGGGTTGTAACATCCTTCCCCTCTTATAGGAATTTTGTCCTCAAAATTCTATCAAGCAAAAAAAAACAATTCAGGATAAGACTTTTCCATGTCCATCATTGGCCCCTATGTGGCTTTACCTTACTCATGGTGCTTCCAAAGAACCTTTAACATCACATATTCTTTTCTCTTAGTTCTTTCATCCTGGCGTCTATAAACTGCATAGGTGACTCAAGCCATTTCAGCCTCCCTTGGGGCTCATTAGGTTCATTGCTCAACACATGGTCGGGGTACCTCACATAGTGCTCTAAATTAGACACATGGAACTCATCACACATTACTTTATCCTGAGGGGTAAGATCAAACTTTACCTTCTCCACCAATCCATCTCAAATGGACCCATGTATCGGGGACCCAACTTCCTTAGTTGTAGTTCAAAGGGGTCAGATTTTCCATGTCACATATTTCCCACAGTGAACTGCAGGTCAGACTACTTTGCATCCGCTCACGACTCTTGTCGTCTCTAGGCTCCTTTCAGCCATTTTACGATCAAAGTGACTTCATCTACACACACTGTCATCCTTTTCTAACCATCACGTGGTCCTTTCACCAACATCACCTTACTGAAGTGGTGACCGACACAACCTCCCTTACAGAGCTTCTTTAAATCCTGATACTAGCTATGGTGGTCATCATCATGTCTTTCTTAGGACAAGGACTGTCTCTAGGTATCACCCTGAACGAGCACACATGCTCTCATCAGACCCGTTTGTCTGGATCATACTAACCATTGGTTAGGGGTGACAAACTGTACTAACATCGAGTTCTTCATGTACTTACTTCCACCTTTTGGAAGAGAACCTTTAGGTCAAACTCAAGAACCTTTGAACTCGCATCGTGGTGTAGTTGAATCATCTCTCTCATGAGTAGTTCAACCAAATTTGTCTCTAGACCGAACTCTTTCTTTCTCATGTCACATGTGTAAGACGATCTACCATACCCCATATTGCATCTCGACCTTCCTAGGTCCAGGGGAGACTTACAACATCCATAGTAATGAACTCCATTTCTCTTTTGGGGACTCTTTATCCTTTATACCAATGCACTGGGCAACTGGTGTTCATCCTTCTCCCTCGACTTGCATGGCCATATATCACATGCAGCTTTATCTCAGGCATCTAAAGTACTATTGTCACTTATTATCTTTGTAGTACGGTGTATGGTGATCTTAAAATCATGATCTCATGTATGTCATTATTCCTCAAGATCAATATCTCAAAAACCCTAAACCATTCTAGTCGGGGTTTCATCACCTTCTTTTCCAAAGAAGTGCATCTGAAGCTCTACCACCATCCTTTCATTGCATCAAGGACTAGATTGGCTAACCAAACAACCATTAACTGATCTCGTTACATCAGAGTGTTAGCCAAACATATCTTCTTTCCAAACTTAGGGTTAGTCTAACAACCTCTTCTAGCCAAACTAGGCAGATATATCTCAACCAGGGCATCCATTACTACTCCACCTTCTTATGTATTTGGTAACATTGAAGACATACATTTTCATGTATTTCACTTATCATCTCAAACTCAAACTCTAAGACTATCTTCATCGAGAAAACTCCGGTCTCATCCTCATGATGATCAAACTATACCTTGCATCACTTGCAAATTCCACATAGCTCAGGCTAACAACATCCTTATAAGATGACTATCTTATCTCTCTTTAGCGTTTCCAAACCATCCATGTATCATTCACTTTACTAGGGTATGTTATCTTCTATGTCCCCATATCTCGTGGCAATGTTCCATCCCACATCATCTTTATCCTTGGTGTATGGCATGCGTATTGTCCTATCTCTCACCCCCATTACAAGAGGAAATAAGCATTTGACTTCAGTCCAAATACAGATTTCTTCCTATTCTAAGAGTAGAGATGGTACATCCCACCTTGCCAGTACACTTTTAAATCCAAGTTGAGACATGCCACCTATGTCTCTATATCACAATCATCTCGATATCAAGGTTACTTCCATGGAAAACTAGTCTTGAACCAACTGAGGTTTACACACATCCCTTGGTCATCTCCTCTAGGTCTATAGGGTGCCAGCACTTTTGGGGTCATCCCTCTTCCCTTATGCATCCAGAGAGTGCCCTACTCATCTTCCCTTTGGGTCCCATGAGTTCATGAAGGTGATCAATCTCCTAACCCATGGCCCTCGTACAATGATAGTTGTTACCTCCCGACCTTATGGTCATGTGCAACTCCTACTTCCATCAGTCTTATCCCCACCTAACCCTAGGATAGACTTAGGATTCTCTTATAGTACATGTTTAACTTAGAACCTTGCCCAAGCCTTCATCATCTCTCTATCTGCATTCATGGGCTGACTTTCATCCTTTCATAGGTGTCATGGCAACCGACCTACGTTGGTCAAGCCCCATACCAGTTACGTCCATGGTAACACATCCATATGCACTTAGAGATGGTTATTTGTGGGTCTACAAGTTCATTCTCATACTATGTACATTTCACTTAGCTTCTCAAAATCGTATGAGACCTCTTTAGGTTACCTTAAACCAACAAAATTGGTATACACCCTACAATAGGGTCCCTCTCCCAGGATAAGAGGAGACTACAACTCTTGACAACTAGGTCACAAACATCCTTAGAGTTTACATCCTTATGAGCATGCTTGACCCTAGCAAGACATTAAGGCACAAGCAGACCACTAAACCAGGCTAGGTCATCTGGGTTCTCATTCCTCAACATTAGATCAAGGTCATACCTTCCCATGTCATCAACTTAGCTGGGAGGGGTTTCCCAAACATACCCTAAACGTAAGGGGTTTTCCTTTCCTTTCAACATAGGAAGTTACATGCCCGCATCTATAGAAACTCAACTCTCATTATGAGCATTAGGTACCCCACTTCCCCTCTTAGGCCTAGGAACCCTAGGTTCACTTTTAGGTGTCCAAATGCACGCTCTATCTCTTAATCACAAATCAGGCATGTATAAGGTATGACACGCACTTCCTGTCTTCCTTTTACTCGAGCAACACTTTAAAGTTAAGTCCTCCTCGAGGACAATCAATAAGGTACAAGGCCTCATAACCGGCTATTAAACCTTTTCGGGTCTAAGGAACTCTTTTTCCTATATCAGAAGGTAAACACCTATACCATAAGCACATAGGTACCATAAGCCTCATCCTCTCTCTAGGGTTTGGTTCCTCTAATGGAAAGCAAGATATCCTCAACCTCCAGGGATGGAGCATGAGGAAACCACTATCATCCACTTAGGTCGCATTATCCTCAACTCCCACTATTCCTCATATCTCAGAGTCTAAGCTTCCAACCTCCTTGCATGGGTCCTGCACTCTCTTTCTAGATCTAACTCTACAAACAACCTAACTACTAGAGGTCCTCTCTTCAAGCAGGTGGATCGAGCTTACAAGCATACCCATACCTTATGAAGCCTATGTTCAAGCTTATGCTCTCTCAAGGTTATCCATATCTATCCTGGCCAGGGTTTCAACCTATTGCTCGCACTACTGACGTATTATGGGTGCCTACTGTTCCATGCTCATATAAACTCATAGGGTTTCCATAGGTTCTTCTCTAACATCATCACTGAAAGAGCTATCCTTCACTCTAACACGCACGACCCTTCCCAGGGTTGGTTTGCCAAAGGTACTCGGTCATCCAACCTCTCATGGCTCATACGTCATCCAAGGCATGTCCATCCAAACCTTGGTCTAACTCATCATGCCATATCTCTCTCTAACCTTCACTTAGGGTTAGGGTTAACATCATCCTCAGAGGATGTGCCAGGTCTCTACTTGTAATGGAGATCTCTATCTCCAAGACTAACTCTCTATACTTACCCTCCTTACGAGAAGGTCTAGCCTCAGGTCTCTCCTGAGGGCATGACAACTTATGTCATACGACCTAAGCATGTATCTATTCTTTAGTTTAGCTTATTCTATTAAGCGTATGTCCATGACATCTTTATTTACATGCTTTTCATTAATTTGGTGGAGGATTCCTTAATCCTTATCAACCTTACCCATACCTCAAGAGGGTGAGGAAAAGAGAGAAAACCCTAATCCTTAAGGTCCTTAATAGCATTTGAGTTGAGAAGGGATGAATAAGATGAGAGAATCCTAAAGGTATCTTATTTCGAATCATACCCTAAGACTATGGTCAGGCAGTCACACAGATCTGGGAGTCATCATATTCCGACCAGCGGTGCGGAGGAAAATATTGCCAGCCCCCGACCGTGATCCTTTTCTAGACACCTCCGTCTTTCGAATAATCCTCTAATAACTCCCTTGGGTTCTATGGAGTTTGTAAAATTAGATAATTATTAATGGTTAAGTGAGGAACCTACGCTCTGATACCAAATGTAACGACCCTGCCTCCTGGTAACCCCCAATTAAGGGAGACCATAAGGTTAGAGCCATTATCCCAATTAACATGATCAAAGGTTCGAAAAATAATCAATAACAATTATTAAATTCTACCAACTATACTAGAAGAAATAACTTTGCATACCTTTTAAAAACTGGGATTTCTAAACTTCTATACACACAGATACTAATCTAACTAATCCTCCTTTGCACTTTAATTCTCATTTAATTCCACATATGCCACTTTATTGTTTGTTCTTTTCACTTGTATCTAAAACACCGACAAACAAAATGTCAGTCAGCAAAAGCTGGTATGTGGGGGAAACAAATAATGTGAAACTATGTTAACAACGTAATCATGCAATTAATCATTTAACAATCAAGATTGTGTTTTAAGCCACACTACTCAATCCTTACCTATCCCCTAACTATGTGCTATCCATGCAGTGGACTTGTATGCTACCTCTCTTTTAGGTAGATTCTTACCCCCATGGTCCTACCTTACAGGTAGCCAATACATAGGGTAATAGAGTCGCATGGCACTACCTGAAGGTAGCCCAATATCTAACTCAATGTGACTTGATGGACATACCCCTTTGGTAGCCATGTACTAAGTCATCCAATGACCTGATGGACCTACCCCATAGGTAGCCATGTACTAGGTCAACTATTAATCCACAGAGGGGACCAGAATCTAAGCTAGTAGGCACATATCTTATGTGATAGTCATATCCACATTATAGTTTGCATGAAGTAAAATCATCCAACAATTAATTCATGACATCGATGAAAACTTCGATAAACCTCGAAAAACTAACTCGAGATATTCATAAGTGTAACCACATACCTGATTTGGGTGATTTCACAAGAATTAAGCAAATCCAACCAAGAAAGCAATCCAAGCAAGTAATTCAACAATCACATAATTCCTGAAAAGAATATATACTCTATTTATTACGCACTTTATCAAGAATCTACTTTATTGACTTGGATTCACTTTCTAGGGTTTCTGTATCCATTTTAGGGTTTCATTTTTCAATTAGGGTTTCCCTTCAATATTTACCATATTAAACCCTAATTTTATGCCATTACTCATAAACCCTAATTATCTCATCTATTCTTCAATATTAAGGTTATCTTAACAACATATAACCCTATTTTTGGATTTAAAGGCACCATTAACCATTAATTAATTTCATTAGGCTTCTTTTACATTAAATCTACTATTATTATCCTTTTAATCCATGACAAGATCATTATGCGCATCTATCATCAATTCAAAGTTCATTATGTTTAATCACATATGAACTCGATTTGCCATAATTCTACCTTTTATTCATGAGAAACCCCTTTTTACTACATTTAGGGGTTTTATCCATAATTAAGAACTTTAATGCTTGAAAGAGATTATAACCATCATATAATAACATTTTTCAAATTAAATATGATCTTATCCTCTTTGACCCTAAATTAGGGTTTCTAAGTACTTAATCATTCTCATATGGGGTAAAAACCCTAAATCATGCAATTTTACATCTAGATCAGGTTTGAATCTAACATTATCATTCAACAGGTTATTAATACTTCAATTAACCCATTAAGCATACTATATTCAACCTTTAATCGCAAATAGGGTTTTTAACTTAACTTTAATGCACTTTCCATCAACTTATTATACTTTTGCAATTAGGAATGGAATCAATCTTTAATATCAATTTTATTGGATTCCTCTCATTATTTTGAGCAATTTTCATATTTTATGTGTGTTATTCCGAGCTACGAATATTTAACTATGATTTTTGCAAGAAAACCTTACTTGGGCCAATTAGAGCGTGCCACGTCGCTCAGTTCCATACAACGTTGCTCGGCCTCTTTTGGAAATATGACAAAAAGACGTCTCTGCCCTCAGTAAGTTAGGCGCTATCTTCAGCCCGCAGAGGGCAACTCCATCCAACGCCACCCTTGTTCCTTCTTCCTCACACAATTACCAGGTCGCCGCCCTAGCTGCTGACCTACATCCCTTCGTGAGCTTCCTCCCACCTCCTCAAGGCTCATGCCTTGCTAGGATCTCTTTCCTGTCTCCATCCCACCCTGTCACAGCCAACCATGCTGCAAAGCACAACCAAGATGTCCGATCATGAGAGGACTAGTGTTGTGATCTGAAACTAGGTTACAGGCATTTTGCAAGTATTGCGTAGGGTTAGAGTAGGAAGATGAGGGCGGAGCTTCCTTAGTTCTCTTGTAGAAGCACCAAGCCACCATCTAGGCCACTCCTTGATCCCCCGTTTGCACTAGGGTTCTTCCTACCCTCTTGGTTAGGGTTAGCACGGAAAGAAGAAGAATAATAGGTTGGAGAAACATGGGGTTCTCCTTCCCTTCGAACCAGAGCTCTACCCCTTATATAGGGGTGAGAAACGAAGCCCTAGGTAGGCTTATACACGAATCAAAGAGTTCCTTTCCAAAAGGATTCATATTCCTTCTAGGAGAAGTATTCTTCTCTCTCCTCATTATCCTTTTGTTAAGCTTTATTTCATGGATAATTGGAATAAATGAAAATCCTTTCTCTTTTTTATCATTATTCTTGAATTTTAATCCATTAACAATGAAATTATATTTCCTTTTGTTGAAACAATACTTCTTTTTAACAATACCTCATAATTATTCATTATGCATCATATTATCTTCTTATTTAACTTTATTGGTATTTTATCTTTCCTCTTTCTTCATTTGGACTCCTTGGATCCCAAGAAACTCTATGATTTCGAAATCCTTTATATTGGATACTCATTATCCTTCTAGATGCATCTAAATGTATTATTCTTCATTATTTCTCATTATCTTGTTTATTTCTTATTAAAATATCTCTTTTTGAGGATTTCTCTTTATTTCTCTTTTACTTTCCTCATTAATATTCCTTTTATCATTAGGAATCCTTGGGATACGAAATTCCACCAAGGATAACTCAATTATACTTCTTTTCCTTTATTTTCCACATTGTATCATTATTTTCAATTTCTTTCTTAATAAAGAAATACTTAATTGATCTTTTCTTTTCTTATTGCACTCTTTATGCAACTTTGGACTGCTTGGAACCCAAGGAACCGAAGAGGTACGAAATCCCTCTTTGGATTTTCCTTCTAGAGGTTTTGACATTTTTCTTTTCTCAAATATTCAATTATTCATTCAATAATTGAATTTTCTTGTTATTTGGGCCCAATAGCCAATAAAGCCCACAACACAAAATTAGGATTCACATACCTCATCTTGTGTCAAGCCTTGAACTGCAAGTTTTTGATTATTTCGCTGCAACCATCATTCTAAAATTTGGGTTTTATTGCTGACATCATGTTGGTGCTTGTGGTTTTTTAGGAGGGATTTGAATTCTCTGGAAATATGCAAGTATTAATGTTACAACCCCAATTTTTGGGTTTATTTGGTGATAAATGTAATTTCTCATATTAAGGATATTTTAACAAATAATGATATAATTTGGTTCGAATAAATAGATTTTGTTTACAGAGTAAGTTCATTGCCTATCCCACAGACATCGAAGCAGAGAACATCTAACATAGAATTATACATGGATGTCACTATCTTCGTCCTAAGAAGATAGATTGTTTTGTAACTACTTCTAAACGTGACTTTGTGTTTGATAAGGAGATCTCTTCATTTTACCACTAGAATCCCTCGTCTCCCTTCTAATTTTACCAGAGGAAAAAGATGGATGTCCCACAAGATCTTTGTTAGATGGACCGATAGTGATTTTAGAGGGATGACAAAGGTAGGCACCGATGCATGCATTTTTTTATGAATGATCACTTCATCAACATATGGATTGTCAACTATATGAGAGTCCTAAATAGGTGGCACAGTCGATACATCAGTAACTTGCATAGGAATATCAAAAGAAGTACATGTTTCTTGGCCAACACCTCCAGCATCAAAAGAAGACTTCCACTTCCTATTCCAAACATTAGTTAAAGGAAATTGTGTCCCACATCATAGCAGAGTGTCCCTTGTAGTAGCTAGCATGTTCTCAGTTGTCACATCTGGGTAGTTTAAGGCATTAAACCGATTGGTTAAAGGATGGTTTCCCTTTTGCATCTCACTAGGAATGAGTTTTTATAAGGCTATTGAACCACTTTTCCATCACTAACCAGACATTTAGAGTGAATAGATTTGTTGTATTGAACCTCCCATTTTTCCTCCTCTGGTACCCAACACTTACCAACCTCCACAGGGGGTATCTGTTGATTCAGAACATTAAGTGGATGATGTAGAGGGCATTCTCCATGATGATGTCCAAGCTTGCCACAAGATAGGAAGATGAGAGGTAAAGATTCACATTCTACCTTACAGGTAGAGCCTTCAATGAGCATAGATAGAAGAACAGGAGTTAAAGTATCAATTTCAACCATGATGTGGGAAAACTGACTCCTGGAGCAATTCATAGTATGAGCATCGACTTGAAACAGCTTGGTAAGAATATCACCAATACATTCATAGTCTGGGTAGATTTCAAATAACAGATAAGGCATTATCACCTCCTCTAATATTAGGAACAAACCAATCTCCATTGCAAATGACTACAACTAGTCTCCTTTCTTGGGTCATTATATTTATTTGCAAGTGACTACAAAATTAGAAATAGATCGGAATGAGGTTTTCCTTTCACTAGGTAGAGTTAGATTTGACCGATCCTAAGGAGGTCAATATGAGATTCATCTTTTGTTGTATTACAGAATGCAAACCAAAAAACTAATTGGGTATAAGGGATGTAATGTCCGCTATGATCATCAGGATTCTAGGATCCACACAAAACATGTTCAAAAGTCATAAACACATATTAGAATTCAAGAATTTACTACGATGGGTAAATTCAAGAAATTTGTATTCATTGATGTAGAACATATCAAAACATGGTCATCATGTGAATATAATATAATATATCCAAGTTAAGTAGGAGATGGATGATATCCAATCAAAAGTAAGAAACCCACAAAAGGTGTTTAGAAAGTTGATCGTGGGGTGAAAGAGAGTGTGAAGGTCACTGTCATGAAGAAAATTGCACTTCTTATTTGTGTAAGATTTCTATTATCGTGTGCATGAAGAAAGTTGATTGTGGGGTGAAAGAGCGTATGAAGATCACTATCTAGATTTAATCACCACCAATAACTTAGATCATATCTCCTAGTTCTCACAAGAGAGAATGATTGAACTATCTATTGGCCCTTATGGTCCTTAGAGAAAAGTATCATCAAATAAATACTTTTCTTTCAACTCAAAAGGGTGAGGAAGTGAAAAATATATATGTAATCGAGGTGGAGGTAATGTATGTTGTCACACAAGAAGCAATATATTAGAAGATGGTTGTGGTAGGTTGCACACATCAAAATGAGTAATTTTGAAGAGAATCAGTTGTCTCATTTTTATTCAACTAGGCTTGTATGGTGTCTATTATTAGTTCTTTCAAATGAGAAGAACATGTCTCTCTTTATAGAAATAAGGATGTTCAAACATACTTCACGTTCAAGCACTTTGCCCTCCTGGAACAACTCCTTGTCAGGTTCTAAAAAACATCAATGCATTCGATAAACTGAACGAGGTAGTTACATAGAACAACTCTAATAAATAGCATAAATCTTGAAAATTGAAAGTATATCTCATCAAATATAGGTCAGAAATAGGAATTCATCCTGTCAAATAGAAGTGTACATGACTAGGAAGGAAAACATCCGATCTAGTAGCAGTCTAATGCAAATGAAATATGTAGATCAAGTGACAAAATACTTTGGTATATCATGTTGGGTAGTTTATGTAACCTACTCGTATCTTGTTAGAACGTGGTAAAATACACAAAGTCATAGTTTCCCATCCCCTTATGTCGTATACTAGATTTATTTTTTAAAGCTTTCCCGACCTAGAGTTTTTGGGAGCATTCAGTATATATCATACAATTTATTATATAAGGCTGAAAAAATCCTATCATGATAAAGATACTGAATTTATTATATGTAAGTTGTATATAGCATTGGGAACACATTGGGATGAGATTTTCCTTTAACCGGGTGAAGGTATGGCTCTAACCAATCCTAAGGAGGTACCCTTCAAAATGAAACAAAAAAAAATCCTAAGGTGGTCATCCAAAATCTTATCTTTTGTTGCATTTGTGGAATAAACTTCTCAAATCTAAGGAACGCAATGTCCTCTACATTCATCACGCTTATAGTATCCATATGAAACATATTTAAAAGAGATCCACATATATTTCAAATAAAAAAGGTACTACAGTGGGTAAACGCTATAAATTTGCTCTTTGCCAATGTCGGGAATATCAGCAAATTGACGTTTCTTTAGTAAAATCTACTACTAACCAAATTAACTAGGCATCCACTGAAGAACACAAAAAGAGTTTACAAAGTAGATCCTGCGGTGAAAGTGCATTTGAAGATCACTATCGAGAAGTAAATTCCACATGTCCTATGGATGAGTTTTGTGGCGACTTAAATCCCAGATTTGATCATCTTCCAATAACATTGGTCTTGTTTATCCGTTCTAACAAGAGAGAATAGTTAAACTGTCTGTTGGCCCTTATGTGTCCTCCGGGAAAATTATCATTGGAAAAACCATGTGTCTTACAACTCAGAAGTGTAAGGAAGATGAAGATAAGAGCTACTTCAGGTGGACTCCAATATCTCGTCAGACAAGAAGCAACATAGTAAAAAATGAAAGCGACATTTCGTACACATGAAGAAGAACAACGCTCTAGAGAATGAATTGTCTCAATAATATTTGGTACAATTTTAAACTGTCAATTGTAGAATTTCGTCAACTTGAAATAGCATGTCTCCTTATATAGAAAGAAAGATGATCAAATATATGCCCACGTTTGAAGGACATTATCCATTTTGGAATAACTCCTGGTCGGGTTCTCAAAATCATTAAATGATTTGATCAACTAAACCAGGCCGTAAATGGCAATAATGTTGAAACTTGACAGGCAAAGTTGATTATATAGATCGGTTACATAAATTCATCCCAACAAGTACAAGTGTGCCCAACCAAGTTGGATAACATCCAATCAATTAGCAGTCAAATACAAATCATCTAGGTAGAAAAAATGACGAAATATGTTGGCATATCATGTTGGGTAGCTTTGGCATCCTACTCGTTTCTGGTCAGATAGTGGTCCAATACTCAACATCTACCTCCAACTGTCGAGATTACTAAACATTATTTTTGGCTTGGATCAGGATAACAATTTGATTTCAAAGATTATTAATATGATAATTAAGAGAGGAAAATAAATATTCAATCAAATAAATAAATAAATATTCTACTAAAAACTAATCATCATGAAAGACAAATCTGGTTGGGCGAGGCGGCATGTGCATGTTTTATTTTGATAGTACAATCCCCTCTAAATTCATGTGTCCCTGCAAGACCCTCATAAGATTTGCCTTTGACTTACACTTAAGTGGACAACATTTACCTTAGGAACAAGCATTATAAAACTAAAAATGTTGGAAAGACATTTTGAAATACTTCAAAATATGTATAGCTGGAATCCAACAGGAACAAGTTAAAACAAACTCTAGTTGAGACTTCTGTGAGACATGTACAAAATGCCAGATCCAAAAAAATGGGTTTTCAGCAAATTTGAACATCATGGCTTTTGCAAGAAATTCATCTTATGTGCACTCTGCTGAGATTTATGGCTCATATATAATCATTTTCTCATTGCTTAAACTCTCAGTCAGACTTTCTGACTTTTTCCACCGAATCCCACAGCCAATATATCGTCTAAGAAGTACATGAAGCAAACTGTAATAGATTGCGACACAGTAAAACCGCATAGTTTCGAGATTAAAGCTCATGAAATGATGAAAATGACGATGTACAACCAGAAGCAGCTTAGTGGTCGAGATTAGTAGTGCCTTTTGAAGATGAGGAGGAAAACAATTGTATATGGGGTTTGATTTACGTGATAATAGGTTTGGGAAAGCGATATTTTCTGGACCCCTGTGGTCGACCGATACAACTTTTAGTTACCGGGTGATGTGGTTACTGCTGCTTAGCCCCCATGCACCACCTTTTCTATCACTGAGTTCAAATTTGCTACTTCCACGGAGTATGCTACACTTCTAGTTATCTTTTAACATATGTAAATACAATTAAATCTGTTAGTATTGGATTAAATATTTGTGATACGTGGTCTTAATCCAGGGATGGGTGTAGGCTACTCTATACTCATTTGGGACCAACAAACCTTAAAGCCTCCGTCACTGCCTAACTGGAACCATTCATGTGCTTGATTAGGGGAGCAGCAGCTCTGGGTAAGCGCGTGGGGTTTAATTAGCCCGTAACTGGCTGCAATTATAAGTCTGAAAAAAGCAGCCCACACCGCACATGCTTGATCCAGAAGGTGAGTGGTGGGTGTAGGAGCGGCGGATCCAACTTGAGTTTTCCTTTTCAATTGACAATAATTTCGAACGCATCCATTATGGTAGAATGTGCAGTGTGTTTAAGACCTTGATCTGGAGTACAGCAGCCGCTTATGCGGCTGTTGATCCACAGTTGCTTGGATGGGATTTCGTTACGCCGGACATATAAAATTGTTGTATGAATTCAGTACTGTTTTTATCGTATTTTTGACGCAGGGACGAACTAAGTTCATCTCTTTTCTTTTACTCAAAACTTAGTTTCACTTTGGCATAAAGTAAGATTATGAGTTCCTTTAAATTCAATATCAACCAATATTGATATAGCTTGGTTTTAGATATTTACATAACAATTCTAATACAATTACAATAAAATAAAAGGCATATAGACAATGATGGAGCCTCCGTGGAGTTGCATACACCACTAAATATCTTAGAGAGAGAAAGTCTCTAAGTTTAACCTTACGTGTGCTATAATAAGATCTTCACTCACGTATGCTAAGGTACGTGGAAGTCTTATCGTAGTACAGTTGAGGGTTGAATCCACATGACAATGGTCTTGTTAAGGATTTAACAAGATGGAAAACGTTATAATTCTATTTATCTACTTAAGAGTTAATATTTAGATCGAAGAGTTGGGTTGATGATTAAACTAAAATGCAAAAGTAAATTAAATGGCAGGAAAGTAAAGTTAAGGTTGTAAACAATATTTAGAAACTACCAAGATGTGATCAAGTTTCACCACTGCTACACATAGATCATAACGTGCATCATAATAATATGGCTTGCAAAAAGGGGTCTAATCAGTTAGTATCTTTGTAGACTTAACTTTCTTTCAAATAGCTAACTACGAAAAGCGTGGAAGTATTACAATGTCAGCCATCCCTGAACGAATGGTCACTTACTTTGCATCACTTCCTTCACAAAGTGTGTTCCTCGACCTGTCAAAGTTGTACTTCCATACGTCAACTGATTTCATTTCATAGTATGAAAGTACAACGTTGGAGGTGAGTTTACTCCACTCTTTGAAAAGCATTCCTAGATACTGAAACAGATATATGGTGGCTACATACATCAAGAACTAGCATACAATTGATAATTGAATCTAAAAGTACACACGTAGATAATTCTCACTAGTAGATAATAGGTAACACGTGTTGGTGATCAAGCAACTAGTATTCATTAAATGATTGATGTTGAACTGAAAAGATAGTATCTCTCTATTGCAAACTCATGAATTACAAAGTATGAAATGAAAATATGGGTAGTGGGGCTACCCACCGCACCCTAGTGTATGGAACTACTCGCTCATGGCAAAAATAAAGAAGGAGACAGGAAAAGAGAAGGAGAGTATCATCTCTACGTAGGAGGGAGGAAGGTTGACCCCTTGGAGTAGAGAACAACTATCTTCACACTGCGTGGTCGCTTTGGTGACAAATCCTTCACTTCCCACCTTCTATGTCGATGAGAGAAAGAGTAGACTTATGGATGGAGTGTGGATCTTAGACCGGCAGCATTGGGGCGAAGGATGAAGGAGGAAACAGCTCTGGAACAGTTGAGGCAGTCTTTGGGTGTCTAAGAATCTCCCTTGAATGAGGACCCCTTCGGTCCTATTTATAGGCCTCGAGGAGATCGGGAATGGTCTTGGGTTATTGGAATCCTCACGGTTTTAGAGACGGTTTGCACTTCATACGGTCTTCAGACCGTTCGGGTTCCATACGGTCTTGGGACCGTTTGGGGTTTATACGGTCTTGGGACCGTTTGGCTTCATATAGTCTTAGGACCGTTTGGCTTTCATTCGGTCTTGGTACCGGTTGGCCTTCATACGGTATTGGGACCGTTTGACCTTCATACGGTCTTGGGACCATTTGACTTCATACAATCTTGGGACCGTTTGACTTTCATTCGGTCTTGGGACTGGTTGGCTTTCGTACGGTCTTGGGACCAGTTAGCCTTCATACGGTCTTGGGACTGTTTTGACCCTCACGGTCTTCGGACCGTTTGGGTCTTTAACGGTTTGGAGACCGTTTGAGATCTTCACAGTTTGGAAACCGTTTAGGTTCTTTTGCATTTTTTTGTATTTTTCTGTAAGAAGAAAGGGGAAAATATTAGTTTATTGGTATATTTATAGTAAAGCAGAAAGTTAAGTATTCTATCTAATTTATCTAAGAACAAGCATGGGAAGCTAAGAAAAAACTAGTAAGTAACATCACAAAATGGGAGGTTATCAGACAACAAGGTGCACCGCTAACTCCTTTTGAAATAATCTATTGGCCTCATAGACTAGTATAGATGAAGATTGAAATATCTTGAAATGTGCATCCCTTATACCTTACTTCATGCAAGATATATGCTAAATTCTCCAAGCACTGGCGTTATATTGTGTTATCGGTGGATGATGGGACGGGGTCCAAATCTTCTATATCCAACCTCTGTGCCCACCTCTGTACCCACAACATCTCATTCATAGACTTGTGGGCCCCATAGGGGAGTGTGCGGTACGGATGTGCTGAGCACATTGTCCCGGGCATAGAAGATTTTAACCAAATGGGACAACTACTACTGCTCCCACCATGGGAAGCGGTCGAATAAGATGGAAGCAACGGCCTTGGGTACACTCATGCAGAGGTGAAGCCACACACAAATAGGACATTATTAGGATGTTGGGCCGGTTGCACCCTTTTAGGGTACTAATAATATGTTTTAGAGCTTTGTAGTGGGTTCAAAGGTAAATGAATTATTACTAGGAGAAAAAACCAATTTAGCACACTTTTATAAAAATATTTACCAACATAGCACACTTTGTAAAATATTTCCCAAAATAGCACACTTTGTGTGGAACCCGCCACTTTTAGTGCCATTTTTATATGCGAGCTTGAAAAGCATCATAATAATTGGTGTCTACTTTTAAATTAAAAAATTTGAAAAAAAATAAAAAATTTTGAAAAATGCCACATTAAGTGAAGTGCAAATTGAAAGCGCCACTTCATGTGGCATTTTTCAAATTTTTTTATTTTTTTTTTTATTTTTATTTAATTGTAGACACGCCAACTATTATGGCGCTTTTCAGTTCTGATAACCAAAAGCTCCACACAAAGTGGCATTTTTAGACCAAAGTGTGTTGTTTTGGGAAATATTTTACAAAGTGTTCTATATTGGTAAATATTTTTCTAAAACTACTACAAAAAAGGCTTATAACGTCAGATTTATAGGCGTCGGTTGTATACAACAAATCGACACCTAAACCATAAAGTGTTGGTTATATATATAAACCGATATCTATCTATGACGAGCGACCAGACACGGGTATCACTTTCTATTTAGTGTCAGTTTCTTAATAAGCAACCGACGCCTAAAATTGACTGCCAAATCCAAATTATCCAGTGAAAAACATTAGCTCCAAAATTTAACAAACAATGTCAGTTTTTAAAATAGAAACCGACGACTAAAGCTTTTCCGTGAGACAGAAATATGGCCCGTTATTATCTACAATTATCTTACAAAAACCGACGCCGATGTGTTTTCGCGCGCTTAACCGCGAAAATTCTCACCTCCCTGTGGCATCGGTTTTTTGAAGAAAACCGACGACTATGGTCATAATTCGAGAACATTTATTTTTGTCAGCATATATAGATAGACGTCGGTTTTTTTATTCAGAATCGACGACTATCAGTGAACATAAGTGTTAGTTTGTTGGTGGTAACCGACGCCTAAAGTTTTAAGCGTCAATTTAGGATAATAACTGACACCTATTATTAACTTAATAGCACCCTCACGAGCCAGGCTCTTCCTCTTTCTCTGTTTCATTATCGATTTCACTAGGGTTTGGCGATTAGTGATTCCGCCGCCATCTGCTGCTCTTCCGCCTTCCCCACCGCCGGTCTGCCTTCCCCGTTACCGCTGCTCCTGCCTGCCACTCTTGCTGTTGTTGCTGCTGCCACCACCACCGCCTGCTCCTCTGCTTCCTCTTGCTGCCACCGCATCCGCCTCTTCTCCTTGCTTTTGTCACCGCCTACTTTTATTCTTGTTGCTGCCGCCGCCGCATCCGCCTATTCTTCCTCCAGCTACTGTTGCCGCCGCAAGGCTCCGCCTCTTCCTGTTGTGCCACTGCTGCTGCCGTCGCTGCCCACCTTCCGATCTTTGATAGGTACCAACAACTAACCAAATAGTGTGTAGACTGTGTAGTGTTAGTCTTTGTTGATTCACGAACACGAGCACCCACTTAGTTTTATTTGTCATCGTGGTCAATAAGGAACCGCCCACTTTTAAAACTGAAGGATACTTGTTCGCTCGCCAGAATTGAGATCTTTTGCCTAAACTTACGCAAGTAGATCAGAGTACATAGCATATAGATGTCGCTCTTAAATAGCATATACTTATATACTCATTTGTTCATCTAATGATTTTGTATTCATCACATTATTTAAATTTAGGGCTTTATATTTGTTCATCTACTTTTTAAAATTATTTAATCATCTACTGATTTATATTTGTTTATCAATCGAGCTATACTTTTTTATCTATTGTTTTGTATTTGTTTATCTACTGATTATATTTATATATCTAATGCTTTGAGTTTACTTATTTAGATGTTCTGATTGTAAATCAACCTAAGATATGAACAAATCTTGTCCTTGTATGTATTTGTGCTTGTAATCCTCATGCTTAACCTATTTCAGTAAATTTTGATGCATGTTGAAATAAGATTTAAACTTGTCCATTCTAGCATCCTAATTTGATTTGATTATGTGCTTTGAACCTTGCAACATGTGTGTTAAATATACATTGATGTCTCAAACTTAACTCACATGTATTTATTGGCCTAGAAACCCATCCAAGATTTACTCATTAGGAGTAAATCTTAGATAGTCCCCGGTTTGGGACTGTTCTTGAACACCTAATCTCACTTAGGATGTAAGTGTATAATGTGTATTGGGATTTCAAAAAAAATTCGGTAGCATTTCCCCGTTTGTTCTCTAAGTACATATGTACTTGGACAACAGCGGGGAAATACTGCCAATTTTTTTTTGAAAATCCAATACACATTATACACTTACTAGTGAGATTAGGCGTTCAAGAATGGGATAGGTGGTACACATTTATTATATATAAGAATGACAATACATGTTTTTGTTGGTCTAGAAACCCATCCAAGATTTAATCAATAGGAGTAAATCTTGTATAGTCCCCGGTTTGGGAATGTTCTTGAACACATAATCTCACTTAGGATGTAAGTGTATAATGTGTATTGGGTTTTAAAGAAAATTTCGGTAGCATTTCCCCGTTTGTTCTCTAAGTACATATGTACTTGGAGAACAGTGGGGAAATGTTGCCAAAATTTTCTTGAAAACCCAATACACATTATACACTTACTAGTGAGATTAGGTTTTCAGGAATGGGATAGGTGGTACACATTTATTATATATAAGAATGACAACACATGTATTTTTTGGCCTAGAAACCCGTCCAAGATTTACTCAATAGGAGTAAATATTGGATAGTCTCCGGTTTTGGACGGTTCTTGAACACCTAATCTCACTTAGGTTGTTTTAACCATTAGTTATATATAAGACCTTAAACCCTAAAGTTTTAACCATGCTTAAACTCTAATATGTTAACCCAAGACCCTAATCTTGTTGTAATATATACTTGTTTTTTATTTGAACATAGAAGGGATAGATCATGGATGTCCATTCGCAATCATTGCACCCCAGAGTTTATTTCTGGTCTTGATCAATTTATTAGATTTGTCGAGGAACATAGGAAATAACCTAAAGATAGGTTCTATTGTCCATGTAGGCTTTGCGGAAACAACTTAAAAGTCAGCACTGGTGAAGAAATCAAAAGTCATGTCATGTGCAACGGGATTGTACAAGGCTATACAGAATGGCACTGGCATGGAGAGATTTCAAACCCGAAACCAGTGGATGTGGATAGCAGTACTTATGTGGAAGAAGTTATTGCCTCTGATGATGTAGATGTGAACGAACCAGTTCCAGTAGACATCGTTGATGTGATGCTAGATAGTTGTGGGGTAGAGCACACCGAAACCGATCCACCTCCCATGTTTAGAAACATTGTGCATGATGATGAGATACCGTTATACACTGGTTGTACTAAGTTTACGAAGCTTAGCATTGTGTTGAGATTGTATAATTTGAAAGCTAATAATAGATGGAGCGACAAAAACTTCACATCATTGTTGTCTTTGTTGAAAGAAATGCTTCCTGAAGGAAACGAGCTGCCAATCTCAACATACCAGGTAAAGAAATTGTTGTGCCCAATGGGAATGGAGGCCAAGAAGATACACGCATGCCCAAATGATTGTGTATTATTTCAAAAGGACTATGTGGATTTGAAAGATTGTCCAAAATGTGGTGCATCACAGTATAAATTGATGACTTTGGGGGAGTCCAAAATTAGTTATCCTGCCAAGGTGATGTGGTATCTACCTATAATATCATGGTTTCAATGCTTGTTTGCCAATCTGATAGATGCGAAGAATTTGAGGTGCCATGTAGATGCGAAGAATCTGATAGATGCGAAGAATTTGAGGTGTCACAATGTTGTAGGAAAATACTCATAAAATGTTGGCACATCATTATATTGTAGTAGTATTACATTTAAATATAACATTGCATGCATAGGTCATAAAAACTTGATTAACATTTAAATTTAGAGATTTTTTACATAAAATTATAGCTACATATATATATATGTATGTATAACATTTTTTTGTATAAATTCTGGCTATTTAGTTAACTCGGTTAACCAAATCGAAAATATTTTTAACTGACAAATTAATTGTTTAATCAATTAACTTAAATAAATTAATTAATTTAATCAAATTCTCTTAAAAAAATTAGAATTAATCATTCAATTAATTACTTATCAACTGCATTTTGCTCACCCTTAATTATTGTAGTTTTTGCAGTAACAACAGGCTGCTTCTTGGGCACGAGATCCTAATCGAACTCTCCTTTAGTGCCACATTAAATCGGATCTTGTCGAATTTAGTATCACATTAAATCAGATCTCGACAGAGGTAGGTGATAGTGTTGTTTGGATGCAATAAGAGTGAAATGGGATAATGGATCACGGTAGTCTAGTTTGACATAGTGTATAAGACAAAATCAAGAAAATTTTTATTAACCCATGCAATACACTAACCATACATGTACGCATAAAAAATCATGTTTTATAAATTTTTAGACTCTTGGATAATTATTGTATCGACCCCACTATTCAACATTCCCAATTAAGGAAGGACCTTAACGTTGAGAATCATTACCTAAAAATTCATATTTTAACATATAATAAATAATAGCAAATAATTTCCATTAATCCAAATATGTTTTAAGATGCTCCTCTAAGGAGTTATATGAATTAGTGAAACTAAATTCCCAACAATAAGTAAATCTAAATATCTATAATCCTCCAGTAGACTTTAAGTGTCTTGTCTTTGGTGACTTCTCTGGATATCCATCTTTCGTATAAATTGTAGATTAACCTAAAATGGCGTGAAACAAAATGCATTCAGTATGTCGAAATATACTGTGAATGTGGGGGAAATAAAATATATGCTTGTAGGTATAACAACATAAACAACCATAGTAACAATTAGATTAACATAATCAAACTTATAATTTCTTGTTATAACTTCTCAACCTGCATTTATTTAATCTTTGTGATATACCCACTCATTGGGGGTATTCATATTATCATACTTACTCGCTGGAAGTATTTTAATGATGTACCCACTCGCTAGAGGTATTATCTAATCATACCCACTCGTTGTTGGTATTCATAATATCATACTCACTTGTTGGATGTATTTTAATGGCATACCCACTCACGCGGGTTAATATCTATAACTTCCATACATGCATCTATTCAAAGATAGAATCATGGGTTTGAGCAATTTATGTTTATATAAAGTGATACTCATATGGGTATTATAGAATGTAGAAAGTGAATAAACAACCAAACGGTTTAATTACAATCCATTTAAAAAACTTCATAAATCCATAGAAGTCGATTAGGCGAGTATTCATAAGTGTAACCATGTACCTTCATTTCCATGAAAAAATCATGCAACATGCACTTCAAGCATATATCCAAATATCCAAGCAGTCAACATAATCAACCAACATTATATGCATATATGCGTACTCCAAAGTGTCACCAATCATATTCAAAATACAAATCATGATTTAGTGTAGGGTTTACATTTCCTTAGTATCCTAATTCCTGTGTTCATTGAGCAAAGGACTCAAGAATCCTAATTCATATTAAGTGTAATTGTGGTTATCAAAACTATCATGTTATTACATGATGAGCATTTATATCAGATTATGTGCATTCAGGTCATAACAAGTCACATCATTGGTGTTAAAAATCCAAATTACACATGTTGATTATTATTGGTCTAGAAACCCTAAGTATTCATCATCATCTTAGATCTCATTATAGTCAACTATATTAGTTTCTATGGCAAAGTAAACGTTTTTAATATAGTCAACATGTTGATAAGCCGGTCTAAGATTCCAAGTATTAATCATTACTTAACCATGCATTAACCCTTCTTTTGGAATTACAATCAGATCTAGGTCATGATACTATTTTATTTAGATCCAACCCATTCTCTTGATCAATTTTGCATATAATTTGCCTATATTTGGGTAATCATAGCAACCTCTATGATTTTTGGAAAATAAACATACAAACCTCAAACAGGGGTGACATGGAAAACTCTTCACGGAGACTAGAAGAAAAAGGATGAGGGGAGACGTACTTTGGAAGATCTTATACTTCCAAGTCATTGTGTCAAGCACCATGTTCTGAGATACAACAAGTCCACCGTAGATGAGGAAGAGCATTGTCATGTTGAAGGGAGAGAGATTTTCTACCGCACTTCTATGGAAGGATGTACATCAACAAAGGAGGGGACTGGGGTAGTCCATCATCTCTTTGTACCACATCATATATAAAACAAGGGTTGGAGATTGGTGACTCTAGTTTCTACAAGTTTCATTATGCAATCGGTAAGGCATCATGCTAGGAAAGTAATAACTATATCGCTCCCCCATGTCCTTATAATAACAATATAATATCTTTTACTTAATAGACCATAAAATCACATACAGGAAATCACCCCCTATACAATTATTTTAGGAAAAACTCTACTCATGCTATTACCTTCCATGAGGAAAAGGGAAACTCCTTCATATTCCCTTATTTAACCAAAAGTTGGCTATTAAAGGCAAATCTGCATAATTATCAACTAAATTATCTTGTCCACATAACATCTTAGACCTTCCTGGATTTTCTTCCGTTATCTTATATTTGAATTATCTATCTCATACATTGTGTTGAGTATTTATCATGAGCAAGAAAATACTTATTTCCCTATTTGATATCCCGAGAACCCCTTTGTAAACATTGATTGCGGAAATTAAATAATTCATATATCTTTCTCATATTTGCTCCAATTGTTCATAAAATTTTATACTTTCTTTTTGATATTATAGTCTCATATTCAAACAAGTTTGGTAACAAAGGAATGTTAATAGATATCCTTTTCTCTTTCTTCCAATAAGGGAAACAATATTTAATTATTACAAGCAAGTCCCTCTTCTTTCTCGATGTTCGATAGGCTATTGGGAGCATCCATTCCTATGAAACTAGGAGGAAAATTGATTAATATCTTTCAAAAATTAAATCTATTTTTTTGGGATTTATTGGGAAAAGTTTCATAGGATAAACTTGTCCTTTATGTATTTCCTTAAAATAATTACCCATATCACATGGAAAGTCTTTGTATCTCAA
This sequence comes from Alisma plantago-aquatica, assembly GCA_963693085.1. Classification (NCBI taxonomy): domain Eukaryota; kingdom Viridiplantae; phylum Streptophyta; class Magnoliopsida; order Alismatales; family Alismataceae; genus Alisma; species Alisma plantago-aquatica. Next base: position 715,248,310 of record OY856414.1, on the reverse strand, counting down.
ATTCTAGAATATCTTAGTATTCTTGTCATCTTTATGTGTTCTAAAAACCAGGCCAAATTTTCCTTAGTTGATGCCTCAAATTTTTGTTGCAAGACATGGTTAGCGAATTGCTCCCATTAATTATCTAAATTACAAATTATCTTAGAAACTTTTGTATACTTGTCTATTATTCCATATTTCCATATTCTAACAAACCATAAAACCATTATCCTTTATTTATGGATGAATTTCCTTTTAATTCTTAAACTTATGCCTCAAAGACTTATTTGCAAAGTAAATAGTCTCATGGGCCTCACTTGGGCTATGGGTTGAACCCTTGCCTCAAAGTAGAGTTATTATTCCATCAATTGTGTAACAAGAGAACATATCAAACCAAGTCTTATATTCATTAAATTCAAATTTACCAGTTTTGAGGATCTAACATTCAACCCTCCTTAAAAGGAAATTTGTCATTAAAATTCAAGTCAAATTAGATTAAGGTTGATGATAACTATTATTATCTTTACACCTTAGTGTTAGAAACCCTTCTGAGACATCTTTATATAGACCATCCTTAACAACCTTTACTGATATGTACATATCTCACATTACTAAAATTTATATCCAAATTAAATTCCAGGGTGCATCCACTTCCTCAACTATTATGTGACATTATCACTTGGTGATTTCATTTTCAATTGTGAATTCCATTTCAATTGGTGATTACCATTTTCACCTAAGTTTCCCATCTATTGTTTATTATTTTCACATAAGTGTGAGATAACATCTCAAACCCTAGAATATTTCATTCAATTTCAACTTAGGTATTCATTCTCATATGTCAATTTCTAAGCATAATATGTGTCTACCCAATCTCTCTCACTCATAATAAGATGAAATGAATATTTGGATGTAGTCCAGATACAAAGTTCATCTTGTTCCAAGTGCAGATACAAATTAATATTTGAATCACTCTCAACAAGACTCCAAAACCATGAAAATCTATAGTTCCACAATGTTTCTTAACCTTTATGCCATCATATAATTCTTCAGTTTATGCAAAACTCACTTTAAGATTTTATCAACCATTATTACATGACTTCTTGTATACTCTTCATATACATCTCATGTCTCATTATCCTTACTCATTCCCTTTACATCTTTAGGGGTATAGGTACCTTTGGTGTGATCTCCTCGTGACCCCTAAGGGTCTTATGCAATTATGGAGTGCCTACATATTGTCCCTTGGGCCCCATCAACTCATGAAGGCATCCAGTCTCCTGACCTCATGGGCCTTGGGTACACATGGATGAATATCCCTTGATCTCATGATATTATGCACTTAGGACATGATCACCTCTTGACCTCATAAGCCTTATGTATCTTTGATCATCCCTACTTGACCTCATGGTTGACTTAGGATTCTACCTTCCCCAAGGTTTATTGGGATGTCATAATATTTATTCCATTACACATTTTTTATTGAATTTTCTTAGATAATATTCAAGCACATTATAACTTTTATTATTCGTTAACCTGAATTTCCTACATGTCTTAGGGTTCACTTTATTCAGTTTATGTCCCTTCTTTGGTCTCATGGTGACCTTCCCTTCTAGACTTCCATACTATAGCCACTTCTGTCGTGAGTTCTCCTCGTATCCCTCAAAGATGGCATACTTGAGTCAACTTAATTATACTCAATATATGTGCTTTCATGATTCATATCTTAATTCCTTCAATATTTAGGTGAAATTTAAGGTTACCTGAATTCTTAGTCCAATTTGTGAATTCAATCCTCTAGGGAAGATCCTATCTGAGGGCAAGATAAAACTACTACTTGGCAGTAAAAAAAATTAACAATAGCATGCTTGAACAAATACGTAAATTAACAAAAGAGAACATGTGTTTAAGCTTATTTTCCATTATATCATCCATGCATTTACTACCATATAGTTGAACATTAGAGCCTTATGATCTACTACCAAAAACTTGCATCATTGTACAATGTTATCTACTACCCAAAAGTTGAATCACTTTCAAGTACTTTTACTACCAAAGAGTTGAAGTACTTTATTTCCCAACACTTTACTACCAAAAAGTCAAAGTGTTTTGATATAATAGAACTGGTATATAATGTTTCATGTGTTCAAGACTATATATATAGAAATCCATCCCAATGGTATCCTTGGCCAATTTTTTCATCTCATATCATATGCCAAGTATTTTGTATACCCATAATACAACCATTCTATATAGTAGGACAAGTAAGAGGAAAACCAAACCATGAACAAGATAAATTTAATTACCACATCCCTCATGTCAACTACAACCATATCCAATGTTTATAATGACTATTATCTCATTTCACTTTCTCATATTATGTTGTAAACCTTATTAATGGTTCATCCTAAGGTTAGCTAGCCATTTCACATTATCATAATTCAGCCTTGTCCAATGTTTATCATGAATATTATCTCATTTCACTTTCTCACATTAGGTTGTAAACCTAGTTAATGGATAGCCAATTATGGTTAGAGAACTATTAAACCATTTCTAAGTCTTCCATCATGTCATATCCATATATCACATCTCAAGGTTGGGTCATTGTCATACATACATTATATGATGGTTGTGTTATACAAACTTATATGAGTGGTTTATCAAACGTACACCAAAAAGTCCAATTGAGGTTGCCCTAACCTATTACCTGAAGTATATGCACTAGATCTATCCTCCATCTTTGGTTTGGAGTTCTCAAGTTTACCTCATTGGTATTGGTCATATACTTCACAAGATCCAGCCACTCAAGCACCAACCGACCCAAAACATGATATGACATTCTCTTCTTATATCTCTACTCATGAAATATTCTTACCCATCTTTCTTTTTCACATCAACAACCACTAGAGTCCTAAACAAGGAACCACCAATCTATGTATGAGGCTTTGCATCATACTAGCATTCCTTACGTCTTCATGATCTTGGGACCTCTATCCCTAACCTAGATGGTAGATACATTTATCATATACAACTATATGTAAGTAGTCTCTTTCTCTATTTCTAGGGTTTGGTCCTTGACACGCCAAAATTGTGCATAAAAACGCAAGTGCACGCGTCGAGTAATATAGGCCTTGTGAGGCCCGAGTCGAACTCTGGGAGATGTAGTCTCAGTGACTACTACTAACTACAGTACGATCAGCTAAGCCGGTTGAAAATGTTGAATTGAGTTTTTACAAAGAAAAAGAAAATTAAGAGAAAATGAAAATGGTTGATTCAAATATGGTTGAATTCCTTAGAATTACCAATTTCACTGTGGGTTCTCGTTGTATATTATCTCTACCGAATTAACATAAATTTCTACTTCCAACCTGGATAGAAATCCTGTACCCGAATTGCTCGCTCCCGCAATACAATTCACTACCTAAATCAAGATAATTCCATGTCTATGGTAATTTATTCTTAGTATAGGTGCATTAATGAAAACTCTGGGTTCTTTCCACTATTCGTACGTCACCTATTCCAAGGAACGCATAGGGAAGTGTATAAGTTATGGTTTTCTAACTGTTAATCCCCCTTCCGAAGTGATTATTGGTCTAATACCCTATCGATGGTGATCAAGAAGCGATACGTTGTTCAAATCCACACTTATATATCCAGGAATAAAGAGAAACTTATACTAAATCATGTAAATAGCCAATACAATGATTCCCTGGGCTACTCCCGGGTCCTAAGGAGAGGGGTTTAGCCCCACATGTTTTTCAGTTGAGAACACATACAAGGAGAGAAGGAAACATGGGAAACATGAAGGACATTCGTGTAACCCCTGGAAAGAAGGTGCTCCAGATGATCCTCCTCGAGAATGCACGTTTTGTAGTCTTCCAGCAACAGAAACATCTGTAGAAGGTGCTCGAATCATCCAGTCATCATCCTTTGGCTCTGTGCTCTCTCCCTCTCTTCTCTAGTCATCGTATGGTACAAAAATTGATCCCCTTTAGGTCTGGCCATCCTCCCTTTTTGTCCTAGGTCACTTATGGTACCACATAACGTGGATCGTTGGATCGGGGCGGCCAGTTTAGATTGCTGAAAATCCAACAGAGTCGATTGCACCGACCTAGTGGTCGATGGCACTGATGGCATCAGGCTTTGGCCGATCTCTGACTAAGTCGATACCATCGACCGGAATGTCAGTGGCACCGAGTTGCCTTTCCTCTCTGATGCTATCTCGGTGGCACCGACCTGGATGGTCGGTGCCATCGACTCTTTTGGCAGATTGAGGTTGTCCCTGATGTCATCTCTGTGGCACCGACTTGTGTGGTCGGTGGCACCGACTCTTCAAATATATGGAAGATCCTAAAATTTGACAAGAACCATGTATTAAGCTAATATATATAAAAAATAATATAATTACGATGAAATAAGCATAGTTTGATGCACAAAGAGTATACAAGCCAATTATCAAGATTTATGGACATATAATCAACAAATTGACTAACAAATGCACAAAATGAATGTAAACTAGGCCTATAATAAGTGACTCAAAACCCATACATGAAACTCCCCTAAGTTGAATCTTGCTCATCCTCGATCAACAACACCTTTGGATCTGATTGTGATAAGTCAGCTGAATGACATCATGCATGAGGTACACCTAAAAATATCCACCTTTCAGTCCTCCTTCTAGCTTTCACTGACCACTGAACACTAACTTCCCTATAGGTGACCAAAAACCTCTATCCAGGATGTCCACCTCCCAATTAATGAGATATTATCAGTTAAAGCAATTAATATGATAGAATCGTTCAGTTCATACTTGATGCATCATGTGATTTCCTATCTATGTTGGTATTTACTCTACCTACCATCTACATGGAAGTAGTTCTCCTGATAAAATAATGAATGAGGAGAAAACATTTGAGTGGCCTACCAATAAGAGCAATGGGTGGTTGAAATAGGTGGTTGCGAAAGAATCATGAGAACATAAAATCATTCATGCAATCAAAAATCATGATGAACTTATGATGATGTGATTTTTTTTAGAATTCTCCTAATGCCTAATCATTGGGGTGGAATGATGCATGCAACTATTATTTCATCTCAATATAAGATAAAATATCTACAAAACTACATCATTTGCTAAATTTTCTTTATAATTAGGTAGAATTGTCCCCTTGAACTTTCAAAAATATATAAGTTTTTTTTTCATTTAAGCCCCCTTTCAATCATGATAAAATTACCTTGGGCTTCTAATTTCATTACACCTTTAATTATTATTTTTTTAAGAATGGGTGCAATCACTATCTTTTTATTAAGAAAGGAGAAGTTATACAAGATTTTTATGCAAGAAGAAATGTCATGCATATGCAACTATATGAACAAAGGTGTTATGCAACTAAATGACATGTACCATGGTTTTGTTGTGCATGTATGATTTTTCTATTTCTTTTATGCACTAATGTAAGAGAAAATAAACAATTACTATGCAAGGTCTATTATGCAATCAAAAGAAAGAATGACAGCATGTGCTCAATCCTCTTATGGTGGGGTGTGAGTCAAAGGTATGCGGTGGGTGAGATCACATGACTAAGAGATAGAACCTATAGAAAAAATCATATGTCCCTCTCTAATGGCATGTTTATAGGATAATCAAGGGGTTTCTTCTTGAATTTTAATTTAAGGTCACGTTAGTGTTTGATCATTTTAGGTTCAACAATCCTTTTCAATCACTTTCTTAGACAAATTGGATGGTCATTTATGCTCTAATGTCCTAAAATTGACTTACACAAGCACTTCCTCAGCTGTGTGACTCGATTACTTGCAAGATAAGCATATACAGAAAAAAAATTATAATGCACCCAACCCATAGATTCATATTCTCAATTGAAACCATGCATTTATTTCTCCACAGATTACACTAGATAGATTGTGGATCCTACATAACAGAAAAACTAACAAGAAAACTAACTACTTTTCTCAAGATAAAACAAACAAAAGGCTAAAATAAAAAAGAGAACTAAGATAGAAGTTGTTCCAGCACCTCCCAAGCTTGAATATGACTATGGCCTCATAGTCAACATCCCAACTTAAGATGTGGAATAGTGATACTTGACTTAGAATGGTGGTGGCGGTGGCTGTGTGGGTTCATGGGGAGGAAACATCCCTTGGAAGGTCGGATCAGACGGGGGCATGTCCGGCGGCATCGGGTAACCTCCAAAGTACCCCGGGCTCCAATAATGATCAAAGAAAGGCTGCTGATAAATTTCCATTTGTTGCAGATGTTGATGCATATTCTCTTGGCTGGCCAAGAGAAGGCGTTCATTTTAAAAGATCGTCTGATGGTTGGTATATATCTGACCTTGCACGTCCTGAATGCCAACCAAGGATTGGGTTTTCTGTTGTTGATGGGTCAGGATGTCCTATAGCATAGTATACATACCTGCCATAGAGTATGCATCCTATCCTTCTTGAGAGGTTGGCAGAGCAGAAGATGATGAGGTAGCGTAATGGCGAGGATGCTTCTGTGGATCCACTCTATGTCTCATAGGAATGGTGCGCTCCACTTCCTCTACGTCGTCACTTTCCTCTTTGTCCTCCTCAGCATTACCTTCATGTTGTCCATCATTATCTTCATCATCCACGGCCGGCCATTTATAGTGCCCGACAACCCTGATGTTGAAGATGGGATCAGGAAGTCAACACTTGTAGAAAGTATTATCAACTGCGCATGTGGCATAGATGACATTGTTTTCCACAGTGATGAGGTCGGACTGCTTAAAATGAAGGTGTTCGATGAGTAGCCTGGAGTTCAGAGGCTCCAGAGTAGAGAGATCAAGGCCCAAGTGAAGAGCAATGGGGGTGATAAGTCCCCCAAACAGTATAGGCATAGATCGCATGACGTTGTGCCTCACTTGAATAATGTGTTAGAGAAAGAATGCTCCCTAGTTGACCGACTCTCTCTCCATAAGCTGATATAGAAAGTACAAGTCCATCACTTGTACCTTTACTTGTGCTTGGGGTGACTTTTCAAATAGCGTGTTGGTCAGCATCCGATGAAGCACCCGAACAAAGGGATGCTCGAAGAATGTCAAAAAACTATGGTGGAAGTCCAGCCTTTTACCCTTGGGCTTTGTCACAAAATCCTTCCAGATGGCGTCCAAATCGACGTTCTCAGGCTGATGGCATGGCATATGTCGCCACCCGTAAATGTCATTGAAGGCACAGAGAGTAAGGGCATAGTTGGTGTTGTACAAGTGAAAATCCACCCTTCCTTCTCTCCCCTCGCTACTTGACGGCCACGCCTGGTCGAGGGTGATGCAAATCTCTAGTGACATCATGAAATCGATGACGATTTCCTTGTATGTCGGCCACCCACTAAAGATTGGTTTCACAGACCTTCCCGTGAACTCCTGTTGCTTGAGGACGTACGCCATATTGTCAGTGAATCCCATATCCTCCAACAATTGACGATCATCGTATCACATAGGTGCAAACTACCACTTTGCAAGCTCTTCATAGACCTTCCTCACCTCCGTCGAGGGGTGATTGAGGTGTGGCTGTGGCATAAGAGCACCAGGGGGTCCTCCTCGTCTGGCTATGGTGATGGAGTGAGAAGAGAAGAGGAAGATTAAGAAAGGAAGAGCTCGATGAAGCCTCTAGATGCTCGGAGTAGCCGCTCGTGCTTGTGGGAGTTGTGGTTCTTCAAGTTGTGAGAAAGAAACAAACCACAACCTCCCTTTTATAGGGTCGGCGCCGCCCTGCTGCGATAGAGTCAGTGGCACCAACATGAGGTCAGTGGCTTTGAATTATGGGGCCGAATCTGAGCCCTCAGTGCATCGACGGCTGTCGGTGCGTGATCTTCATTTTCCGGATTTCTGACGAGTCGGTGGCACTATCGTTTTAGCGGGATCGAATATTCAGATAGTCCACATGGGCGCATCTGAGCCATAGATCGGGGTTGTCCATGGATCGGTGTTTCCTTTGGTCGGTGGCATCGATGTTGTGGTCGGTTGTACCGACATGATGATTGACTTTTTTCTTTTGGTGCATCGACGCACCCACCGAGCCTGGGACACCATGCCAAGTCGTTGCCACCGACTTGTGTGTCGATGGTACCAATTGCTCATCAGTTAACCGCATCCGAGCTCTACACTTTCTTCAGAAATGTTTGTGGCATCGACTGTTATCATCTGATATGCCCATCTCTCTGACCCTATTTCAGTGGCATCGACTTGGAAGTCCGTAGCACCGACTCAGCCACAGACTGCACACTCAACAAATGAGTCAAGGTATCATGTTTATAGAAAATTTTCAAAAACTAAGTACTGATAAAACAACTTAATGGAAATGAAAGAAATGAAAATCCTAATGGTTGGGTTTCCTTCCAACAAGCTCCCTTGTTTAACGTCCTAGGCTATACGACTCCATTATTGAGATTAATTAGGAGCAATAAGTTTCACCTCATGCTTCTTCCTCCAAAATATTCCCCAAAATAATGCTTTAATCCTTGACCATTGAACAAAAAGGACCTCTCTCCTTCTTTGATCCTAACCACTCCATGTGGAAATACCTCTTCTATGATGAATGGTCCACTCCACCTAGATCTCAATTTCTCAGGGTGCAATTTCAATCTTGAGTTAAACAGCAACACCCTAGCTATATGGCGGTCATGTATTTGCTTAGTTATTTCCTTGTATAGTCTTGAGTTCTTATAAGCATTCATCCAAATTTCATCAAGCTCATTCAACTCTAACCTCCTTGTCTTACCTGCTTCATCTAGATCAAAATTGAGCCTTCCTAAAGCCCAATGAGCCTTATGTTCTAAAGCCACATGAAGATAACATGCTCGGCCATAGACTAACCTAAAGGGTGTGGTTCCTATGGGTGTCCTATAGGTAGTCCTATAGGCCCATAGGGCATCAACTAACAAATCACTCCAATTCTTCCTACTAGACGATACCGTCTTTTGAAGGATCTTTTTAATCTCACGATTAGAAACCTCTACTTGTCCTTGTGTTTGTGGGTGATATGGTGTACCCACATGGTGTTTCACTCCATACTTTTTCAACACTGCCCCAAATTTCCGATTAGTGAAATGAGTTCCTCCATCACTTATGATGATCCTTGGCACTCCAAATCTATAGAAAATGTGATCATTTACAAATTTACATACAACATTTGCATCATTGGTTCGGGTTGGAATTGCTTCCACCCATTTTACCACATAATCTACAACCAACAAGATGTAAAGGTTGGAGTTAGAGAACACTAAGGGTCCCATGAAATCAATACCTCATAAATCAAAAACCTCTACCTCTTGAAAGACATTCAAGGGCAACTCTTGCCGCTTTGATATGTTACCTGGTCGCTGATATGCATCACACCTACGTACAAAGTTGTAGGCATCTTTGAATAGGGTCGGCCAATATAATCCACTCTCTAACACCTTCGTGGATGTCCTAGAACTAGCATGGTGTCCACCTGTAGGTAGTGTATGATAATGCTTTAACACACTCTCATACTCCTCTTCAGGTACACATCTCCTCAAAATTCCATTCCTACACTGTTTCATCAAAATAGGATCATCCCAAAAGTAATAGTGTAAAGAATGAAAAAATATTTTCTTTTCTTGATAACCCCAATCTGCAGGCAATTCCTTACAGGCTAAATAATTCACAATATTATAAAACCAAGGATCTTTTTGCTTAAGGGTGAACAACTTCTCATTAGGGAAGGTTTCAAGAATGGGTATATTCATGTCCTTCTCATCCACCCTCTCCAAACAAGATAGGTGGTCAGCCACCACATTCTATACCCCTGATTTATCCTTGACCTCAACATCAAACTCCTACAATAAAAATATCCTTCTAATCAATCTTGGTTTAGCATCCTTCTTCTGCAGCAAGTACTTAATAGCCGCATGGTCAATCCACACCACCACTTTTTCCCCCACAAGATATTGTTAAATTTTCCAAAAGAAAAGACAACAACTAGTAATTCTTTTTCAGTTGTGATGTAATTAAGTTGTCTGGCGTTAATTATTTTAGATGCATAGTATATGACCGTAGGAACCTTGTCTACGCATTTCCCCAACACCGCCCCCACAGCATAGTCTGATGCATTGCACATCAGCTCAAACGGTTGGCTCCAATGTGGATCCTGCACAACCGGTGCGGATATGAGTTTTTCCTTCAAAATCTCAAAAGCCATTAAACACCTCTCATCAAAATTGAATTCAACATCCTTTTCCAAAAGCTCAGATAATGGTTTTGTGATTTTTGAAAAAATCCTTAATAAAGCGGCGATAAAACCCGTCGTGGCCTAGAATTCTCCTAATCACCTTCACTGACGTTGGTGGAGGAAGTTTTGAGATCACTTCTATTTTAACTAGAACCACCTCCAATCCCTTTCTAAACACCGTGTGGCCTAACAATATGCCCTTGCTAACCATCATGGGACATTTCTACCAATTAAGAACTAAATGAGTGTCTTCACATCTCTGCAAGACCTTATCTAAATTTTTCAAGCAATCATCAAAAGATGTCCCATAAACCGAAAATCCATCCATAAAAACCTCAAGACATCTCTCCACCATATTCAGGAAAATTTCCAACATACACCTTTGAAAAGTCATGGTTGCATTGCACAACCCAAAAGACATGCAGCGATATGTAAAGGTGCCATAACGGCAGGTGAAGGTAGACTTCTCCTGGTCCTTATGCTCAATAGAAATCTGATTGTAGCCCGAATATCTATCAAGAAAAAAAAATGGGAGCGACTGGTGAGTCGTACCAAAATTTGATCAATGAACGGTAATGGAAAATGGTCCTTAAGTGTCATAGTGTTCAATCGGCGGTAATCAATGCAAACTCACTATCATGTCACTAATCTAGTGGTGATTTCCTCATTAGATGAATTAGTAGTGACAGTAATTCCCCCCCTTTATAGGCACTACCTGCGTCGGACTAACTCACAAAGAATCTGAAATAGCATAGATTATACCTATTGACAGTAGCTTTATTACCTCCTTCTTCACCACCTCTGTCATAATTAGATTTAGACGTTGAGGTTGAATGACCGGCGTCACTCCTTCTTATAGCTGAATCTTGTGTTGGCACAGGGTGGGAGAAATCCCCTTGATGTCGGCCATGGACCACCCAAAAGCACCACGGTGATTCTTTAGCACAGTGATCAATTGTTCTTCTTCCAAGATACTCAATGATGCTGATATGATGATTGGTAGCTTCTCATCCACGACTAGAAAAACATACTTTAGATGAGGTGGCATTGGCTTGAGCTCTAACTCGGGTGGGTTTAAAAGTGAAGAAACCAATGGTAGTGGTAGTGGTCCCAAGTCCTCGAAATGCCTTGTATAATAACATGGAAACACCTTCAGAAGCCATGCACATTCCTCCAATGATCGATCCTGAACACAATCATCCATTATATTCATTAGACACACCTGTAGGGGAAGTTGTGGATGGACCTGTAATATGGAATCCTCTGGGTCATCATCCACAATAGATAAGCTCAATTCCTCTTCTCCATCATCCGGGTTTCCTACCGCCTTGTCAAGTGAGACCATCTTAGTGTTTTCCATGATGTCCACAGTAAGTGTATCCTTGTCCACTTTTGTCATAACATGTGCCATGTCCAGAAATTGTTTTCCCAAGAACAAAGATATATTGGTATTCATGTGTTGCATCATATTACACTGCTCCTGAGCATTGGATGACTTGGAATTATCTGCCATGGTTATCTCAAACCTGTCATCTTTAATTCCCATAGTCAAGCGGCCTCTTCCCATCTCTAATATCACGTCGGTTATTTCTTGGAAGGGCCTTCCTAGAAGAAGCTTGTTTCCATGTTCAGCTTGCATCTCCATCACTACAAAATCTGTAGGAAAAACAAATCGGTCCACCTTGACAAGCACATCCTCGCAAATGACATACGGTGTCACTACCGAGTTGTCCGCTAACTGAATCGTCATACTGCTCTTCCTTGATGTTTTGAGAAAGTGGATAGGGGCATCAAATTATTGCTTTCCCCCAAATCACAGAGTGCCTCACCAAACTTTGTATTCCCGATGTAGCATGTGATGTTGAAGCAACCTAGGTCTTGCCTCTTTGGTAGAAGTGGGCCTAAGATGAAGGCACTGACATGCTCTCTTAGTACCACCACCTCAAAATCTGGGATGTTCCTCTTCTTGTTAATGATATCCTTTAGAAACTTACCATATGAGGGTATTTGTTCAATTTCCTCAATCAATGGTATATTAACATAAAGCTTCCTAAAGCTGTCTAGAAACTTCTTTAATTATTGATCCATCTTTGTTGCCTTCAAGCTATTGGGATATGGAACTGGTACCGTCTGTTTCCTATGATGTGGTGGCACATATGACGTCTTCTTTTCCACCTCAGATTCTTGCTTTTGCTCCTCCCTTATGTTTTATGCCTCGGGTTCTGCTTGTGCCTACTCTTCCACTGAGTCATCACTATCATCTGGCTTGATCACCTCAGTATCCTTAGTCTGTGGGGTCAATATCTTCTTTCCACTTCTCAGTAGAATGGCTTTGACTTACTGATTTCCCGTTAGAGTGTCAGTATTTCCTAGAAACACCTGTTGAGAAGGCTTTTTCAAAGCCGCCACATCTGCCTCTTGTTGAGACAAAGTTGTCTCAAAGATCCTCATCTAGGCCCCTTGGTTTTGGAGATCACGCTGGAAATTGTTTATCAATATCTCCTTTTGCTTCACTATACGGTTGAGAATCGCATTTGTGGTCTCCTCTGCTACAGGTCGCTGTTGCTGGTTATTCCTGTGTTGGTGTTGTTGATCAGTGTCCTGAAGAAAATTGTTTGGATCCTTCCAAGAGAATTTAGGATCCTTTCTCCATGCATAGTCATTTCTCATGTAGCCTTGTTGTCGCATGTACTTCACCTGACCTTCTTCACCTAATGAATTATTGTCCTTCTCCGGCAGCTTCTTTGCTATCAATTCTAGCTTTTCATTCAAGGATGCGATGACTTTGGATTCCCCTATGCTCTTAATCTTCTTTGGACTGTCTCTCTCATTACCCCATGCATGATTCTTCTCCATGTTCTTCAAAATATCCTGACATGTTAAGGGTGGGTTATTAAGAAAGAACCTTGAGCCTGCACTGTCCAAAGTAGTCTGTCCGCTTTTTCACAACCCAAAATAGAACATCTTCACTTGATTTTCTAAATCTATCCCATGTAGTGGAACCTTCCTGAGCATTATCTGAAAGCACTCCCACGCCTCGAAATAAGATTCGAATGCAAGTTTCTTGAAGTTGTGGATATTCTTAATCAACTCATTTGTTTTCTCTGGAGGAAAATATCTTTCAAAGAATGCTTCGACAATTTCATCCCATGTCTCGATTGACTCTTTTGGCAGATTGTGTAGCCATTCCTTTGCCTTGTCAACCAACGATGATGGAAACAACTTCAAATAGATGGTGGTTTGAGGAAACCTATCAACTTTGACCATGTCACTTATTTCCAAAAAATTGCTAATATGTGCCACTAGATCTTCATGAGCGTTCCCATAGAACTCTTGTGACTTGATGAGTGTGATCAAACCTGGATCAATCTTGTACTGAGCTACATTCACATGTTGCTTTTTGATCGGCCATGTCTGTGCAGCTGAAGAGGATGCCTTTATCCTCTCCCAGATGGTCCTCTCTGCTCCTGGATTTTCGTCCCCCATTGCTCGTCACCTGGGAGACACTGGTATGCCTTATAATGAAGTTGTTTGGATAGGAGCCTCAACAGTGACTGGAACCTCAGGTGTAGCTTCTCTGTAGTCTGTGGTTCTTGTTTTCACCATACACTAGTACCTTAAAAATTAAAAATAGTTAGCCAAGGTGCCTAAAGAGAAAATTTGATATATGAATATGAAATAAATCTTTTTTTTAATAAATTGCACTAAAATTAAAAAGTGGCATAGAGTGGCCGACTGCAACACTCGTACTGCTGAGACGTCGTCGTCTCCCCGACAACGGTGCCAAAAACTTGACATGCCAAAACCGTGCATAAAAACATAAGTGCACGCGTTGAGTAATATAGGCCTTGTGAGGCCTGAGTCAAACTCAGAGAGACATAGTCTCAGTGAGTACTACTAATGAAGGTACGATCAGCTAAGCCGATTGAAAATGTTGAATTGAGTTTTAACAAAGCAAAAGAAAATTAAGAGAAAATGAAAATGGTTGATTCGAATATGGTTGAATTCCTTAGATTACCAGTTTCACCATGGGGTCTCATTGTATATTATCTCTACTGAATTAACATAAATTCCTACTTCTAACCTGGATAGAAAGCCTGTAGCCCGAATAACTTGTTCTCGCGATACAATTCACTACCTAAATCTAATACAATTCCATGTCTATGGTGATTTATTCTTAGTTTAGGTGCATTAATGAAAACTTTGGGTTCTTTCCACTACTTGTATGCCACCTATTCCAAGGAACGTGTAGGGAAGTGGACAAGTTATGGTTTTCTAGACGTTAATCCCCCTTCTGGAGTGATTATTGGTATAATACCCTATCGATGATGATCAAGCAGTGATAAGTCATTCAAATCCACACTTATATATCTAAGAATAAAGAGAAACCTATACTAAATCATGTAAATAGTCAATACAAGGATTACCCGGGCTACTCTCGGGTCCTAAGGAAAAGATGGTTTAGCCCCGCATGTTTTTCAGTTGAGAACACATAGAAGGAGAGAAGAAAAATGTGGGAAACATGAAGGAGATTCGTGTAACCCCTGGAAAGAATGTGCTCTAGATGATCCTCCTTGAGAATGCACATTTTGTAGTCTTCCGACAGCAGAAACATCCGTCGGAGGTGCTCGAATCATCCAGTCATCGTTCTTCGGCTTTGTTCTCTCTCCCTCTCTTCTCTGGACATTGTGTGGTGCAAAAACAGATCCCCTTTAGGTTTGGTCATCCTCCCTTTATGTTCTAGGTCACTTATGGTACCACATAATGTGGACCGTTGGATCGGGGTGGCCGGTTTAGATTGTTGAAATCTGACAGAGTCGGTGGCACCGACTTGGTGGTCAGTGGCACCGATAGCATCGGGCTTTGGCCGATCTCTGACTGAGTCGGTACCATCGACTGGAATGTCAGCGACATCGAGTTGATATGAATTTCTCCTTTCCTCTCTGATGCTATCTCGGTGGCATCGACCTGGATGGCCAGTGCCATCGACACTTTTAGCCGATTGAGGCTGTCCCTGATGTCATCTCGGTGGCACCAACTCTTCAAATATATGGAAGCTCCTGAAATTTGACAAGGACCATGTATTAATCTGAGAAATATATAAAAAAATATAATTACGATGAAATAAGCATAGTTTTATGCACAAAGAGTATACAAGCCAATTATCAAGATTTATGCACATATAATCAACAAATTGCCTAACAAATGCACAAAACAAATGTAAACTAGGCATGCAATAAGCGACTCAAAACCCATACATTAGTCCTCCCAAGGACATCAAGGGTACAACAAGCCTCTGAGAATCATGCATAAAGAAACTCAATTTAATCACATGGGGGTAGTCTAGTTTAAGACATATCATAACAAATAATTCTTAAAATTTCTCATATTTTGGTGTTTGGGTTTCTGACATTCTCCATTTTGGTCCCACTCTCTTAGGAGTGATCCCACTATTTGGTCATAACACTAGAGGTCTTTCTTTGTATAAGAGATTAAGGCTCTCATAGATTCACATCTTTTTTTGACACAACATATCTTGTCTCGGAGAAGCGCATACACTTGTATCATCACATTTTGTGTCAAAACCTCAAAATTAAAATAAAATTCCTAAAACCATATGAGGTCATTATAACCCATATATATCATCATAAAAATCTTAGATTGTATCATCTAAACATATATCACATATTCTAACAGGACTTTAGGCACATGGTCTAAAACCAATTCCTCTTCTAACCTAATGTCACACACTTTCACTTAGGTGTGTGACTACTACTTACTTGTACATCTGTGGAGACACATTTCCTATTAGGGTGCCTAATAGAAGGACGTTAGGCTTTCTAGCTACAACCTCACATCACGGGTTAGGGTTTTATCTTCCTCATAGATCATTTCCCCACTCTTGGGCTGACTCACCCCAGGTTGGGACACCAACCCTAAAAGTTGCACTAAGGATTTCTACATTTTCCTTGGTATGTAACCATTGATTACCTATGTTTCACATATTTATTCAAATCCTTCACATGTATCATGCATGCCTTACTCCAAGTACTTGTGTGCATAGATGAACTATGATATCCAAAGTAATTGTATTTTCTCTTTCCTCTTTCCATTGCTTAGGGTTTATATGGGTAGGGTTATTTTTTATCTACACTACTCACACTCACCAGGATTAGCATTTAGGCTTAGGGTTAGAAACTACACCATGCACCTTAGGGTTTTCGATATCCCCTGACCCATTTAGGGGTTTTCCTAAACTAACCCTAGATCCTTCTAAGGGTTACCCTTTCAAGGAAAAAACATGAAATTGTTTCCTTTACTTTATCATTATTCCCATATCACATGTACAATAACTGACGGAGGATTCCTTAATCCAATTTTTTTCTCAAAAATCCCAACTTGAGATGAGGAAGGAGGTATCTCTTTAGGTTTGTTAAACAAAAGGACAAGAAGTGGATGAAATTTGAGATGAGAAGACGTAGAGAAAATATTACTCAAGGAAACCCTAGGTTATGGCTAGGAAGGTATCACATTGGATAAAGAATTAGTTGTATACCAAATTAACGGTGTGGATGAAAATTTTGCCAACACCCAAAACCATGATCCAATCTAGACATTGTTACCATCAAATCATGCCTTAGTAATTTTCTTTATGATTCAATGAATTACTTATAATTATAAACTATTAACATTTATTTCAAAAATGTAGGGCTCTAATATCAAGTGTAACGTCCTCACCTTTCAGTATCCCCCAATTAATAAAGGACCTTAAAGTTGAGAGCCAACACCTAAAATTCCCAAGATCTAGATTTTAACAAATAACAATAATAGAAAATAATTTTTATTAGCTCAAATCTGGTTTACAAGATGCTCCTCTAGAGAGTCGCATGACAGGGAAACTAAAGGTGCAACATAAATTAAATATAATTATCTATAAAACTCCACTCGACTTTAAGTGTCTCATCTTTTGGTGTCTTCTTATATGGATAACCATCTTTCATATTAATTGTAGTTTAATGTAAAATGACATGCAACTAAAATACATTCAATATATCAAGATATACTGAGTACGTTAGGGAAAATATATACACACGTAGGTGTAACAACATACACAACCATAGAAGCAAATCATTTTTACATAATCAAACTTGTAATTTGTTGTTATAAGTTCTCAACATACATTTTTTCAATATCTTTGATATACCCACTCGTTGGGGGTATTAATAATTTCATACTCACTTGTTGGGAGTATTTAAATGATGTACCCACTCATTGAGGGAATTCTCTAATCATACGCACTCGTTGAGAGTATTTCAAAGGCATACCCACTTGTTGGGGGTAATCATTATAACTTTCATGTATTTATCTATTCCTAGATAATATCCTGGGCTTGAGAAAGTTATTTTTACATAAAGTGATACTCATTTGGGCCTTATACATTGCAGGGAGTAAATAAACAACCAAGAAGTTTAATTGCAATTCAATCGAGAAACTTCCAAAAACCACAGAAGTGAATAAGATGAGTATTTATAAGTGTAACCATGTACCTTTGTTTCCATACAGAAACCATGCAAAATGTGCTTCAAGCATATATCCTAATATCCAAGCATTCAACATAACCAACCAACATTATTTGCATATATGTATACTCTAAAGTGTCACCAATGTTATTCAAAATACAAATCATGAATAAGTCTACGATTTATGTTTCCCTGGTATCTTAAATCCCATGTTTATTGATCTATGGACATAATAACACTATTTCATATTAAGTTTAATCATGATTATCAAAACGAACATGTTATTGCATCATGAAAACTACCATGTTATTGCATCATGAACATTTATATCGGATTATATGCATTAAGGTCATAGCAAGTTACATCATTGGTGTTTAAAATCCTAATTGCACACATTTGTTATTATTGGTCTAGAATCCCACATTATTCATCATCCTTACCATCATCGTCTTAGATCTCATTATAGTCAACTATATCAATTTATATGGAAAATTAAATGTTTTAATATACTCAACATGTTAATTATCTGATGTAGTCTTAGTTTTATAATTAGGATCAGATCTAGGTCATGATACTAGTTTATTTAGATTCCACTCATTCTCCCAATCAGTTTCATATCTAATTTTCCAATATTTGGATAATCCTAGAAACCTCTATCATTTTTTAAAAATAAACATACAAACCTCAAACGTGTGGTGACATGGTGGTATCTTCCATGGAGACTAATAAGGAAAAGAATGAGGGGAGAAGTACTTTGGAATATCCTAGACTTCCATGTCATTGTAGCAAACACCATGTTATGAGATACAATGAGACCACCATTGATGAGGAAGAGCATTTCCATAATGAAGGATGTACATCAAGAAAGGAGGGAATTGGGGTAGCCCGTCTTCTCTCCAACCATTGCTATGGAAGGATGTACATCAGAAAAGGAGGGAATTGGGGTAGTCCATCTTCTCTTCATACCTCATCTTATATAGCAAAATGGTTGGAGATTGATGGGTGTAGTTTCTAAAAGTTTTCCTATGCAATTGGCAAGGCATCATACTAGGAAATTAATAATAATATTCCTCCCTCGTATCTTTGTAATAACAATATCATATCTTTTATGACCAAAAAGTCACATAAAGGAAACCACCACTAATACATAAAGAAAATCTACATAATTACCAACAAAATTATCTTGGGCACAAAATATCTTATAACTTCCCAGATTTCTTCCATAATCTATTTGGATTGTCTATCTCATAAATTAGCTTGAGTATTTTTTACGAGCAAGAAAATACTTATTTCCCTATTAGGCCTAGGGACCCCTTTGTAAACATTGATTGTGGAAATTAAGTAATTCATATCTCTCTCTCATGTTTAATCTAACTGGTCCCATAATTAGACACATCCATTATTATCCTATAATCTAGCATTGAGATAAGTTTGGTAACAAAGAGATGTTTCTAGATATCCTCTTCTCTTTCTTAAAACAAGGGAAACAACATTCAATTCTTACAAGAAAATTCCTCTTCCTTCTCGATTTATCCATAGGCTAATAGGAGAGTCCTTTATCTATGAAACTTGGATGGAAACAAAATAATCTATTTCTAAACTTACAACTATTTTTTGGGATTTTTTGGGTTAGATTTTGTAGGATAAACTTTCCCTTTTTGTACCTCTTTAAAACAATTACCCATGTCATATGGAAACTCCTTTTTATCTAAAATTTTAGAATTATCTTAGTTTTCTCATCATATTTATGTATTACAAAAACAAAACCGAATTATCCTTAATTGCATTCTCAAACTTGTGTTGCAGGACATTGTTAGTTAATTCCTTCCATTAATTATCTAAAATTTCAAAAATTATCTTAGAATGTTTTGGATACTTGTCCATTATTCCATATTTCCATATTCTAACAAACTATAAAACCATTATCCTTTGTTTATTCATGAATTTTCATTTATTTCTTAAACTTTTTCCATAAGGACCTATTTGCAAAGAAAATAATCTCATGGGCCTCAATTGGGCTATGGGTTGAACCCATGTATCAAAGATAGCATTATTATCCCATCAATTAATGTAACTAGAGAACATATCAAACTAAGTCTTACATTCATTGAATTCAAATTTACCAAATTTGATGATCTAAAAACTATTCTATTCCTATCCAGATATATATTATATATATGACCATAAGGTAAGGTGCTTATCCTTACCCCTATGTGAAGGAATATTCGAGATAGTATTTTCTCCAACTATGTTGTAAACACAAACTGAACTGAGATGGCATTTAAGATTTCTAAATCTAGAACTCAAACACACATACATAAGTACAAAATTGATTGTAGTAATTTTGGTCAAATGCTTGGAGCAGTGGTGGTATGTGGCAAAGCATTTAACCCAATGTTCATTTCATTGAAAATAAATTGGATAACAATGACCCTACATAAAACAAAACTTAAACAATAAAAATGAACATAAATGCAAGCACAAGTATGAGGGGGTATAGGCTAGGGTATGTTGTTGTTTGGGTTCTATGTGTACTTATGACCCATGGGCAAAAACAACCTGATTATATGAGTTAAGGGTTATTGTTCTACATATTATGGGGTAGCTATATGGGGTCAACTATCTCACCCTTCTGGTAATTAAAGGTTACGTTAGTCATGCCTTAATACCTCTCTCGATGGTCTTAAAAAAATGTTCTAGGTTGACCTATGTTGTTTTCATCGAACTAGAGAAACTAAGTCATTAACCTCTAATAGTAAATACATATAGAAATTTAGATTTCTTTTCAGTTAGAACACCAAGGGTATACACCCACAACCTAAATATACTCTCAAATACCTTAAAAGTCTCCTTACTAACCTAAACCATCACTCTCTCAGATAATGATTTGATGACCATGAATTCATGTATAGGTGGTTAATCAAGTATACAAAAAAATATTAAAAGAACTAAACAAAGACATAATTACATAAAATAGGAGTATAAATCAACAAAATCATAAAAAAGTTAATAAACAAACTAGAAATAGGTGTATTTAATGTATAAGGATTCTAACTAGTCATAAATAAGCCTAGTTAGTCCAAATATGATCAGAAATTAAAACAAAGCCAAGGACAAGAATATAAATTGAAGAGAGAAACAAAGAGTGACAAATCAAGGGAGATAGGTGACTCTTGTCCCTAGACCCTCAAATAGCTTCGATCTCCTTCATGAACTCATTCAAGCAGATGCAAATATCCTCCTTAATACCCCATACAACAAGAACAAGATTAATATCCTTGAAGTGTGTAAGAATTTTGGTGGATGGTGGATAGAAGGCGATGAAATGAGCAAGTAATGTATTGGATGTGGTAGAGAAGGTGGATTGGTGGTAAGAATCTTAGATCTAGGTGGAAATTGGGGGATTGGAGGAAGAGACGATCATATAATGGAATGAGGTTCGAACTGTAATCTCTTCTTTTGGACATCTAAAGGTGGTATTTAGATGTACCATTGCGAGGAAGTGTCTTCTTAGGATTTAGTTGAGTGGAGTTAAATTTTTATTTTTCATAATAACATCTTTATTTACTTATTGATGAGGTCAAATAATTATTAAAGAAATAAGACTACTACGTCAAGAATCTTACTAGATAGCTACTCATTTAGGAGTGCCAAAGGACAAACCAATCATTAGAGAAATCTTTCAACTTATAGTGCTATGTGACTATAGTTGTTTGTAGTTGTTGTACTAGGCCCGAAGAAATCCCAAGTTCCTAGGATTTTAAAACAATAGAGGAAACAAAAGATAATGACAATGTGATAAAGCTTTGGAGTCACCACCTAGTTTTATTTGTAAAACAAGGAAAAATGAAGTTGTGTGTTTAAATTATTAGAAAAACACACAAAAATCCAATTTTGACTCCACCTAAAGATGAATCAGAACGGTATGCTTAATGTTCGTATGTATGATTAGAGAGCCAATCATATGATGATTGTGATGGCGTATCATAGAAAAGATTTGATTATTAATAAAGACAAACTTCCAATTCATTTTGTTTTACTCAGTTATGAGATAATGTAGAAACATAATGT
The DNA here is from genome assembly GCA_963693085.1 of Alisma plantago-aquatica. NCBI lineage: Eukaryota > Viridiplantae > Streptophyta > Magnoliopsida > Alismatales > Alismataceae > Alisma > Alisma plantago-aquatica. Next base: position 715,226,507 of record OY856414.1, on the reverse strand, counting down.
ATATCTAAAGAATGACACTACTCAATGACATATGTCTTCAAGTATGTGACTTGAACAATGAGATCATATGGATGTTAAGAGTATGTAAATTATTTATTATGTCTCTGGTCAGATGTTACTATGGAAGGTAGATAGACAGCAATAACACTAAAGACTAGAATGTGTGTCGGTTGATGACTGAATCTCATTAGTCAGGATATGTGATATCAAACCAAACCCATAGATACTTGTTACGGAACAATGTATTAGACAGACCCACATTGAGAGTGACACATGGAAACCATAATTGGTGGTCATAGTCATCTCTCATAGTGAAGGTGGTGAGTGTGGTTCTTAGACCTAAAGTCACTACACTCATTACATGTCGTTCGGTTTTGTTTGACATCATTTATTGTTACCCTGAACAAAGGTTGCCATAAAGGTGATTATTGCGTGCACTATGACACATGGGTATGACTTTGAGTGATGTAGATGAGATTTGCCCCTCCTACGGGAGACAAGCAAGACTGAGAAAAGCATGGGCATGTAAATGTGAATCAATATATGATATTGTGGTTACATATATCTCAAACAGTCTACTCTAGATCGAGGAACATGGATTGAACATTGAGAGGATGTTGATTCCATGCCTCAACTTCATTCTTGATATCAAATACAAAGGAATTAGACAATCATTATAACACTTAAGATAGATTGTAGGTTGATGTTGTTTTTCCAACTTTCATAATTATTTGGGTAGAAGTGATGTGTAACTAGGCACCTCTCTTTGCATGTGATGTCATAAATCTGTTATGGACATTCATTGCAAACATAACATGGAACCTATGGGGTCACAAACATAGGTTACACATAGAAGAGGAGGTTAATCATGAATGATAGTTAAATTGATTTCTATAGTGTTTAGGTATTCAATTTTAATAAAATTGGTTGAGATTTGACTGATTGGACAAATTGAACTGACTGATTCAAGTGTTGAACCAATCATTTTAGTGTGTCAGTCAATAGAACCAAGTTTGGTAATTATGGACATTGAACTGACCAGTTCAGGAAGTGAGCCAATTGGCTCAGGTCCATGAACCGACTGGCTTAGGTTGTGAACTGAGCAGTTGGTGGATCAATTAGATTGATTGAAGGATTTATGATAATGTCATGTTGGGCATTAAACCAGATATTAATTGCCAATACAATTGTAAATGGGAAAAATGATGAAACAACTAGTTCACTGGGTGAACCTATCATCTCACATGCCAACTGATTGGTTCACTGGTGAACCAATCATTTCACCCTATAAGTCACAAAAATTCATGAGATTTTGGTCGCTTCCACTCCCACATAGAATGGGAACCCTGACCTTGACCCTCCTATAAATAGAGATGTATTGGGGGATTCCTAGAGACACAACTCAATTTCCTTTGACAATTTCTATCCTCTCTAGTTGTGGTAACCAATAGAGATCCTGAGCAAGTCCTAGCCAATAAAGGAAGGGATAGTAAGGGAGAACAATTGCATAAAAGCAAGTTGGTGACTAGTACACCAACACGAGGGACAACTACATCATGTCTATTCTACTAGAATGACAGGAGTTCTAGACGGTCCTTATGGATTTCCATAGAGGTGAGGAGTATGTTGTCTGTCGATAGGAGTACAACGACATCATGTTGTCTCTGATTTGAGGCTAGGAACTTCTAGAGACGTTGTCCCAGTGCAACTATAAAATAACTGCACGACTAATGCAATGAGGAATAGTCACTAAACTTGCACCAGGACTAGGTATGAACTTGTAAAACTATCCTTCCCATTAAATTGTTTTTGACGCGATCTTTCTATTCTGGGAGAAATTGATAGATAAATTTTTGTTTCCGCTTCCTACTCTATGCTCAAATATCCGTACATTGGTATAAAATTCAGGTCAATTTACTATATTTTGGAATAATTTATATGATCAGATTTTTGGTTTTCATTGTTTATTTATTGCATACGATGTGAATACTTAATTTGATTAATTTGTATATCTGATCAAGGAACACATATAATAACAAACTAATATATATAAATATACATATGAAACTTACGTGCGTCACCCTTAAAGTGAGTTTTGATGGTGGATGTGTTTCATGGTTATGGCCAAAACCCAAATATCTGTTAGTGGTTGGATGGTTTCTTTTGTGCATATTTGTTATCTAGATTTTCATACTAATTCTCTACCTTCTTCTTCTTAATATAAAAGTATTATTCTTTCCTACCTTTTCTCCCCTAGAATGTAACTCAAGGTTTCTAATTACCATGTAATAAATTTCATATCAATAGGATATTTTCTTTTCTTATAACCACAAAGATGACAATTAGTCTCAGGCTAGCCGACCGTTTCATGTGATAAGTTGATCGACTAGAGGACCATGAGGATAGAACACAAGAGAGAAAATTGACCTCCTAGTGGACCCAACCGACTGATTGAAGGTGTCCAGACATCAGTTGGATTGGAAGCCAGATAATCATTATAGACAATCAATCAACCGGCCAAGAGGCGAGATGACCGATTCAAGGGTTGAACTGATCAACCCAGATTGGCAAGCACAGATCTACACCAATAATACATTCATACATGTGATGTTTACCTAGGAGGTAGTAATTCCTTGTGGCTCCTAGGAATTCAGTAGTGTGTCCATAACCATCGCTAATGTCTTATATTGCATGTTTACGTTGTGGGGTATAGCATGTATATGATACACACTATATATATGTGGTGATTGGAGAAAGAATATGTAAATACAAAACTCCATCAATTAAATATTAATTCTTAGATGATTTCCATAAACAACAAAAATGAAAATCTTGATCGACTAAGCATGGGCACCCCAAGGGTGGTGCATTGTCTATCTCGTGGAAGTGTGATGGTAATAATGTGGGCCTGCCAAGCGCGGTGCATTATTATCGTGTTGGCTTTTGGGATAGGCTTAATAGTGTGTCCTTAATGATATTAAGTACTAGAGGAATCAGATGACTATGGAAAATAGTTGCACACATCGTTCATCCAAGAATTGTATAAGATGCAATTGACAAATATTGTCTACATTAATGATTGACTATGGATGTTGGATGGGTAATACTTGATTTTTTTTATTTTGGCTCATGAGAAAGTTGTACATTGCAATCTTCCAAATTGATACTGAAGGCTATAAATTTGAATAAAATAGTGAAAGTGATAATTAATTAAAGACCTAATTGAATATTGTCAAATTTTACAAATCAAATCAAATCAAAAATGAGTTTTTGAAAAATTTGCAAATTATTTTGTAGAATCAAATCAAATCAAATGATGATTGTGATGGAATATCATATCATGATTGTGATGGAATATCATATAAAAGACTACCAACGAAGGTTCCATTTGGTCTTCATTATGAAAACCCAACTGCATCCTTTGGGTTTTACCCCTCTAGGTGGCATCACCAAGGTCAAATATTATCGGGGTTCATGGAATCCATCCCGGATATAACGTACTCAAGCCATTTCTCAGACTCGGGTCCCTCAATAGTTATTAGTTGATTGTTGTCTCATTATCTTTTGACCAACTCATAACTTATCTGAGTTATAGGATTCTCAATCGTTTAATCCAAGACGTGTTCTACCAAAACTATGAGTTTTGTTTGTTACATAAATAACTTGAGATTTTGCAACCACTTCTAACTATCTTTATTCTCCTTGTGCCTCATATGCTTCAAATGTGCTTTTTTGAATTCAAACTTTTTGAGTTCTACTTTACTCCCACAAATTCCAATGTAATTCAATCATCTAGAAACAAACACTTTTTTCAAGTGTTTGAGATCAGTAGTGTTCAACAAACTAACATTAATATGATTTAATTATTTTAAGAAACAATTTTCTTGTACAAGTTTCAATCTTTAGAACACATCGGGACATTCCCATAACATATCTCATATGTTGTCCATTAAAACCATGTGTGGACGGTGCATCATTTTAGTGCTTAGCATATTCCTTAAAGGTAAATAGAAGATTATATTAAATGATAATTATATCATGCTGCATCATGATGTGATTCCTTGTTTCTGACCCATCATCATGTTAAGCTGGACTTAATTGTGATATACTCGAACATTTATTCCCGAAGGGCCTCAAACTATTCTTGTAAAGTTTTCAACTTTTGATCATATCAAAGTATCTTAATACTTTTTAGGAAGTTGTGTACTTCATGCATGTAATCTTCTTAAACATTCAATAGATTCATATTTATTTGAATACATATAACCATATTATCAATAAATAAATGAAGTATAAACAACTATCTTTAGCATTCATTCCAACGGTCTTTGTAGATCATTATGTACACGTCCTTGTAGAATGTTTATTCTCCCACTACACCTAGTGAGAGGTGACTTGTCATTTTTCACATAAGACTTGCACATCACTTATTGATTCAATAACCCAAAAAATCTAGATAAAATGAATATGAATTCTAGAAATGCATTTCTCATATGTATGCTCCAGATGACAATGATATCGACTGTTTGGGTTATCAATTATAATCCTTTGGTATTTACATTATAATCATTCATATTTTGATCCAATCTCATAAAGATCGTAAAACATGTGGGGCATTGCCATACAAGATCACATCTTAGAAATAGAATGATTAACAATTCTTTATTTGTAATCATCCTTATCCATACAAGATGTATAAAGTAAAACATTTCTATTTATTGGCATAATGAAATAGCAGTTCAACTAACTCTATTACATACCCAATGGGATAGGATAAATTCAAAATGCAGACTAAAGTTTTAGTAACTCTTGCTCATAACAGACCATCCTTGTACTTTCATAAAGGTTTTACTTCTTATCAGATCCTACACTCATTGTATGTCAGATCTACATCCGATATCACATACCAAGATGAAGAAGTAATCAAATTTATCTTATAATGTTTATACCCAAAGTAGAGGCCTCTACCTCTTCCTTGTTCTTCTTAAGTTCCTCCAGGAAGAGAGGGAAATTCCTTTTCCAGTATCTAGATTGGTGAAAAAGGAGACATCAACCTCCCTTCTTTATTTCTCCTTTTGCCTTGAGATTTGAAGACTTGCACTTCTAGTAAACTTTAGAACTCTTCTTAGATTTTCCTTTACCTTTAAACTTTCCCTTTGTCTTGCCGATCATCATCACATACTTCGGTTTATTTTTCTTCATTTGTGCCTCAGTTGTTCTTAACATGTCGGAAACTCTGTCAATGGATTTTCAAAGTCATTAGTATTGTCATTCATGACAAACTGACTGTAGGATTCTGGCAGAGACCGTACAATCACATCAGTGGCCAACTCTTGGCCCAAGGGGAATCACATTCTAGATCGATTCTCAACATACCCAATGAGCTTGAGCATATGAGGACCTAGTGGACCTCCTTCTGCCATGTTACATTTGAACAATGCCTTGGATACATCATATCTCTCATCTATTGCCTAATCTTGGAAAATGTTGTTAAGATGTGTGACCATCTCAATTACATTCATGTTCTCATGCTGCCTTTGCAACTCATAGTTAGTCGATCACAACATCATACATTTGACATTAATGACATCTTCAGTATGCTTCTTATAAGCATCCCTATCAGCGATAGGTGTATTGTGAAGAGGTTCATTTGACTCTAATGTCTCAAGGACATAGATCTTGTGCTTCTTTGTGAACAATTCTCAGCATCATGAACCAGTCATGAAAGTTATTCCCATTTAACTTATCCTTATCAAGGATGGGTCACAAAAAAATGGTGTTGGGACAGTGGTATGTATATCCAGAGAGCCAATCATATGAAGATTGTGATGGAATATCATATAAAAGATTTGATTATTAATAAAGGAAACCTTTCAATTTAGTTCATTTCACTTAGTGATGAGATAATAAGGAAACATAATGATTGACTAAAGAATGACACTTCTCAATGATGTATGTCTTCAAGTACATCACTTGAACAATTAGATCATACACATGTTAAGAGTATGTACATTCTTTATTATGTCCCTAGCAGATGTTAATCTGGAAGGAAGATAGACAACAATAACACTAAAGACCAGAATATGTGATGGTTGATGATAGAATCTCACTAGTCATGATATGTGATATCAAACCAAGCACATACATTTTTTTAGGGAACGATGTATCAGACAGACCCACCTTGGGAGTGACACATGGAAACCATAGTTGGTGGTTATAGTCATCTCTCATAGTAAAGGTGATGACGTGTTTCTTAAAACTTAAGTCACTACACTCATCACATGTCATTCAGTGTGCTTTGACATCAACCATTGTGATCTAGAATAAGGGTTGCCATAAAAGTGATGATTGGGCGAACTATGACACATGGAGATGATTGTGAGTGATGTAGATGGGATTTGTCCCTCTTATAGGAGTTTGATATCCAGACCACTTGATAAGCGAGACTGAGAAAAGCATGTGCATTCACATGATCAATATATGATATTGAGGGCACATATATCTCAGACAGTCTACTCTAGATCAAGGAATATGGATTGAACATTGAGAGGATGACGATTCCATTCCTCAAGTTCATTCTGGATATCAAAGATAAAGGAATTAGACAATCACTGTAACACCTTAAACAAATTGTAGGTTGAAGTCGTTCTCCAACTTTCTTGATTATTTGGGTAGCAATGATGTATGACTAGGCACCACTCCTTGCTTGTGATGTCATAAATTAGTTGTGGACATTCACTACCAACATAACATGGAACCTATGGGGTGTCACACATAGGATACACCTAGAAGAGGAGTTTAATCATGAATGATAATTAAATAAATTGCTAAAGTATTTAGGTATTCAAAATTTAAACAACATTGGTTGAGAATTGACTGGACAGTTTAATCGGCAGGTTCAAGTGTTGAAATGATTGTTTCAGTGTGTCAGGTCAATAGAACCAAGTTTGGCAATTCTAGACATTGAACCAACCAGTTCAAGAAGTGAATCGATTGGCTCAAGTCCATGAACCGGTCAGCTCAGGCTGTGAACCGAGAAGTTGGTGGATCAATTTCATTCATTCAATGATTTTTGCTAACTTCATGTTGAGCATTAAATCATATCTTAATTGCCAATATAATTGTAATTGGAAAACATGATGAAATGGTTGGTTCACTAGTTGAACTGATTGGCTTACATGCCAACTGGTCGGTTCACAGGTAACCGACCACTTTTCCTGTTGCATGTTGTGAAAATGCATGAGATTCTAGTCCCTTCCACTCCCACACAGACTCGAAACCATGACTGTAACATCCCAGGATTTGAGGCCTCAGATAACATGATCTTAAAAGGAATGATTGGACTACCCATATCACCAAGGTGCACCTCCTTTTCCGGGTGCCCATCTCTAAAGAACTACATAGTTAAGCGTGCTCAGCTTGGAGTAGTATTAGGATGGGTGACCAGTCGGGAAGTTGATCATGGCTTGCACGTGAGTGAACAAAAGCATGCAGTTAAGGCTAGTGGTGATCTGTGGGGCCAGTCGTCATTCCTGAAACCCTGCTAGAGCTTTGGGCAGTGGGCCCATGCATTACAAATGGTATCAGAGCTATAACCCCTCCAGTAGGTGGGGCCCACATGGGCATGTGGCATGCCAGTCTTGAGATGTGCGGTCCAGGCAAGTTGGAAAGGGCTCTCCGTAGAGACGAGATGGAGCCGCCCTTGCGCTGGTAGCCGTGGATGGGAGCTGGGTGTCCATGGGCCATTGTGGGTATGCACTGAAATGGGGTCAGATTATGAGGCCATATAGTTGAGCCTTGACGAGGACGTCAAGAGTCTAAGTGGGGGAGATTGTAACATCCCCGGATTTGAGGCCTCAGATAACATGATCTTAAAAGGAATGATTGGACTACCCATATCACCAAGGTGCACCTCCTTTTCCAGGAGCCCATCTCTAAAGAACTCCATAGTTAAGCGTGCTCAGCTTGGAGTAGTATTAGGATGGGTGACCAGTCGGGAAGTTGATCCTGGCTTGCGCGTGAGTGGATAAAAGCTTGCAGTTAAGGCTAGTGGTGATCTGTGGGGCCAATCGTCATTCCTGAAACCCTACTAGAGCTTTGGGCAGTGGGCCCAGGCATTACAGTGACCTTCACCCTCATAGAAATATATGGGTATTGGGGGCTTCCTTGAGACCATGAAATTGCCTCTAAGAATTGTTGTCCTCCCTGGTTAAGGTAACCAATAGAGATCCTGAGCAAATCCTACCCAAGAAAGGGAGGGATAAGGGAGAAAAATTATAGTAGAGCAAGTTGTTGACTAGTACACCAATGGGAGGGATAACTCCTTCCTGTCTATTCTACTAGTATGATAGGAGTTATAGGTGGTCTGTGTGGACTTCCATAGAGGAACAAATTCCATACCAGTGCAAATAGAAGACAACTGCATGACTATTGCAATGAGGAATAGTTGTTGGACTTGCTCCAGGACCAAGTATGAACTCATTAAACCATCTTTCCCATTATATTTTGACGCGATCTTTCTATTCTAGGGATATGGATAGATAATTTTTTTTTGCTTCCTACTTTGTGCCCATATTTCCCTACACTTAATTCATAGTTCATACTTGGCAATATGGTTATGAGTGGGAAAGGTGTTAGCACCCCCAACTCACCCAAAAACTAGTATTGCATCCTTTTTCAGACGTCTTGGTTTAAAAATAATAGTGACTGAGGTTGTTACTAAGGAACATGATGAAAAAGTAAGAAAAAGAAATTTTATATCATGGGATTTTTGAGGTTGGAGATGGCTAGGGCTTTCCCAACATAGCCCTATAGGTATTAATCTTTAGGTGTGTTTTGGTTCCAATCCCCTTAGGACCTCCCACGACTGAGATCCATCACTAGAAATTCGGGCCAATGCGTAGGAAGAGAGAGAGAGAAGAAATGAATAGATCTAGTAGAAAGATATGTTAGATCTTTGAAATGGTGTACATATACTAGCTACTATGAATGTAGAAGAAAAAACAATAGTTATTAGGAAGCCTACCAGAAAACATAAGAAGGATCCTCTGATCACATGTAGAATGTAAAAGTGGGAGGTAGTTTACTCTCTGGCTTCAAGAGAGATTAAAGGGACCAAGAGCATAGAGGGTGTAGGGTCATTTATAGATGGATATCAGGGTTGAAGGCTTTCAACTGAAAGGCTCTAGAAGAGATGGTGGATTGCATTGATTCATTCATGGGGTGGCCCACTAAACGAGCAAACCTACCACATGGCACCAGAGTATTGCTCTGATCCTCCAAGTGGCCCTAGATTGGATAATGTAGATTTTTTTATTTTATGGATGTTCTAGGAATGTTCTGGGAAAATATTAGAGAAGGGGAAAATTTTGGATAATAATCAACAAAATACAAAGGAGAGATAAAATGTATTAATTCATGATTATCCTTTACTATTATATAAAAAATATCTATTTCAAGTGAGGAAAATTCAATTGAATTATTCATGGGAAAAAGGGAATATTTAATTTATGATAATTCAACTGGCAAATTTATAAAAAAAGGGCATTTAAAAAGCAGAATTAATCAGCAAATTATAGTTATGATCAGATAAAACATTTTCTTTGTCTTGAACCCTTAGTGTGTGGTAGATGGGTAAAATGGATGGTATAAATTATGGTGAAAATATGAAAAATATGGCGACATATGGAAAATGTGAACAAGGGGAAAATGTTGGAAAGTGTGGAAAATGTGAAAAACTATGGAAAATGTGGATACAAATGGATTGAATTCCACAATTAGCCAGAGAATTAACACTTACTGTGAATTTCAATTGAGTGAGAAAAAATGGGGTGTCACCAATTTTCTACTCTCAAGGAAAGGTACAAGATAAGAGTGAGAACCGCAGGCTTAAGCCAATTTTGGCCTCCTTTTTTTCTCATGAAAATGTTGGACTCATCAAGTATGTTCTGACAAACCTTGTTTATGGTGGAAAGTATATGTGATTTATTTTCCTTCTAAGGATGAATTATTCAAATAGTCATTCATAAAAAATAAGAATGGGTGTGAACAATTTTTCCATATTAAGGGTACCATTCGACGTAGGCACTTACCAATATCTGACCAATCATACTAAAATTCTGATGAGCCATAAGAGATTTGATGGCTACAAAAGTGACTCACATCATTGCTTTAGTTATTAAATTAGCACATGTCTGATTCTCTCACTAAATCATTCTTTATTTAGAAAATGCATATGTGAAAAGTCAATATGATTGTGGTTTTTTAATAGTAATAAAAATCAGGAGTCTACAATCATTGAGAATCATGGAAACTTATTGAATGTGAAAATATCGTCAAAATTTATTGTCTCTCTTCTTTTTCTGAACATTTTAGTTTTAGTTTGTTTCATTCATTTTTTATAACGAGTATACCAAATTAGTTTAGAAACGCTTGCATAAAACATAAAACAAGAATGCCCTAAATGGTGCATTTGCACATGAAAAATGCCCTAATGCCTAAGATTGGGTGGAATGATGCATGCACTAACATCCTGTCTCAAAATGAGATGGATATCTAACTGAGCTACATCATGTACTTACTCATCTTAAGATGCAGGTGAGATTATGCTCCTTTCTCCCTCTTATTCTACTTGCTTCTGAATAACTTTCTTTTTCTTTTTCATTTTTTTTAAACTTTTTTCTTCTTTCTTTTTTTTCCTTTTTTTAGGCCCTTATATCCACAAATGACAATGAATAATTTATTGGGCTTGCTTTTTCTGTATAACTCAAATAGTTGAACTATTTAGAAGGTATGGAACAAATTTAATTCACCATTAAAGAAGAAATGAGGTACATGATGTACTCTATGCATAAAAATTATGAATGCAACTAAATGGCATGCACCTAAGGATAATGTGCATGTATCACTATTCTATTTTTTTTTTATTTTGATGCAAAACATATGAAAGTGGTTACAATGCAAAACCTATCTACATGATATGCAATCAAAAAGGTTAAAGTCGTAAAGTACTTCCAATTCTTATGGTGGATTGTGAAAAACAATTGGGTGGAAAGATCACAAGACTAATTGACTGAACCTTTGAAAAGTATTACGTGTCCCTCCTTACTGAACTGTGTAGTAGTTAAGAGGTTTCTCTCTCTTACTTCAAATTAGAGTCTCATTATCATTAGGTCAGTTTGGGCTTAAACAAGCAATTTCGTCCACTTTTCATGAATCATTAGGAATGTACAGTTGTGATTTTATGTTTTAAAGTTGACCAAACCCATCATTTTCTTAAGTTATGTGCTCAAAGTTGAACAACACTCAAACTTGTGAACACTCAAAAAATTTTAAATTTCCCTTAATTCCCATGCACAAGCAATTGAGATGACACAAGACTGAAGACATCCACAATTACACTAGATAGAATGTGGATCCTACAAACAAACTAAGATTGCAAGAAATAAATGACAAGAAAAAAATAAAATCAAAACTGAGAAAATAAAAGATAGAGTTGTTCCAACTACCCCCCCTAAGCTTGAATTCGACTATGGCCTCATAGTCAAAAACAATCTTAAAGGTTGGAACATAGATACCGATTTACTCTTCTGGAGGAGGCGGGTACTGTGGGGCCGTGGGGTCCCAGGATGGGTACTGCCCCTGAAAGCTGGGATCATACTGGGGCATGGGTGGAGATTGTGGATACCCCCCAAAGTAGGTTTGGCTCCAGTAATGATCATAAAAAGGCTATTGCTACATCTCCATCCTATGCAACCTGTCATGAATCTGTTGTTGGTTGCCAAGGAGGAGGCACTCATTCTCGAAGATCGCCCTCTGATTGTCAAGTAACTGGTTTTTCGTCTCCTGAACACCGGTGTACAATGATGTATGGTGCTGCTGCGTTTGTTGGATATCCTGCAGCATGGCATACATTTCTTGCATGGAATAGACATCCTCGCTTGGCTGTGAGGGCGGTGGTGGTGGTTGAGGCTGCGAAGATGAAGACGCACCCGGATGCATGAGAGGACGCTTCCTAGGTGCCACTCGTGCCCGAAGAGGAGTGTAGGCCTGCTCTTCCTCTTCAGCCTCGTCGTCATTATTGTTGTCGTCGTCGTTGCCGCCGTATTCATCGGAGTCAGCAATGGCTATGATGGGCCATCGGAAATGTTGAGCACCCTCGATATTGAAGATAGAATCGGGAAGCGAACATTCTTGGTATGCGTGGTTTACATGGCAATGAGCATAAGGTAAACCATCCCGAAGCAAGATGAGGTTTGATCGGTGAAGATGTTGCAAATTGACCTTGCTTCTGTTGGAGAGTGGAGTCAAGGTTGCGAAGTTCAGCCCAAGGTAGTGTGCCAGCGGAGTGATGAGTCCTCCAAAGTGAATTGGAGCCTTCCGCATACTCCGCTTTACAGCCAACACCCACTGTAGAAAGAAAGCTCCCCAGTTGCATTCTTGGCGCTTGAGTAGTTTGTACAAGAAGAACAGGTCCGTCTCCTGGAATTTGCTAAGAGACATATCACCCCTAGCAAATAGGGTAGAACACAACATTCGGTGGAGAATCCATACGAACGGATGCTCGAAGTCAGCTACCACTGCATTGTGGTAGCTCACCGATTTGCCCGGCGGCACCGTCACAAGCTCGACGAAGATCGCATCGTAATCGGTACGGTTGTCCGACCGCCGGTAGTCACTTTGCGAATGATTCTAGTTGTAAATCTCATTAAACTGACAGAGTGTAAGATTGTAGTCATTGTTGTACAGTCGGAAAGACACCCGACCCTTGATCCACTCGCAGTCCGTGGCAATGACGTCGTTTGGCATGACATACGTCCAGCGACACCATGAATTCAGCCACCAGCTCCATGTATGTCGGCCAGTCACCGAAGAACGGCTGGCCATCGGCATGGTACTCCATCTCGTCGGGCGTCCTGCTCGTGTGTCTCGCCTACCCTTTCAAGACGTAGGCGAGTTTAGCGTCGAACCCCAAGTTGCGGATCGTCGCCCGCTCAACATAGCGGGTTGGCTCAATTTTCCTCTTCGTGATCTCCTTGTACATCTTCTTTACCTCTGTAGATGGATGGACAATCCGCAGGCGTGAGATCGATGCAGTCGGTGGAGGAACGAACTCTGGAATGTCCACCGGATTGGCGTGCAAAGAAGATGCACCAGCAACATGCACCATGGTTGTGGAAGAAGGAGGAGTAGAGAAAGAGCTCAGTGAAGATCGGAGAAGGAAATCTCCGCTCGATGAAAAATGTGCTCCTGGATGGTCATCGCCAGGCTCGGATTGCTTTGGAGGATGCTCGACGCAAGTGGAGAAGAATTGCTCTGGGGTTGTGACGTCATATGACGACAATACTTCTCATATATAGCTGACACCGGCGTTGCTGTGTGCCCGTCGATACCATCGACGTGGGTCGATGGTATCGACACGCGTAGCACAATCCGTACTGTCGCTGGTTTCGACGGTCGTCGATGGCTGGATCTGCGGGGCCCGAATCACTGATGTGTCGATACTATCAACAATTGTCGATGGTATCAACACGTCCCACGGATCGACTCTCTGGTTGCAGCGGTCGCCATTGATCTCCTCTCGTGGATCGGTGACGTGGCGCATCGATACTATCGATGCAAGTTGATAGTATCGACTTCCGTTTAGGGCAACACCCTCGCGAGGCCCGGTTGTTGCCTTTTGCCTGTAACTGTGTCGATACCATCGACAGGCCCATCGATGGTATCAACTTCACTGAGATGATTTCTTCTGAATATCTCTAGAGATCTCGATGGTATCGACTTTGACTCTGCGATCAACCTTTTGGTATGTCGATACCATCGATAAGGTCGTCGATAGTATCGACGCAGTGTGATTTCTGCAGTTTCCAACCTATACCACGGTCGATACCATCGACGCTAGGGTCGATGGTATCGACTCTGCCTCAGTCCTGCACAATGAGCAAACGATCACGGTATTTTTTTTACACTAAAAACAAAGTCAAAACAAATCAAACTATGAATGTAGAAGAAACTAAACTAAAGTATCGATGGTTGGGTTGCCTCCCAACAAGCGCCCTTATTTAACGTCTTAGGCTAGACGACTTGAAGCTCATCATGCATCCAGAAGTGCAATGAGTTTGACCTCATTCACTTTCCTTGTGAAATCTTCACCAAAATACAATTTCAACCTTTGTCCATTGACCAAAAACGTGGTCTCTCCATCGCGCACCATGATTGCGCCATGTGGTCTGACCTCCTCTACTGTGAATGGTCTACTCCATCGGGATTTTAGCTTCCCGGGATGCATCTTCAGCCTGGAGTTAAACAATAGGACACGGTCTCCTTTCTTGAAAATGCGCATCTGAATGTGGCGATCATGAATTAACTTTGTGCGCTCCTTGTATATCCGATAGTTTTCATATCCATTCATTCATAGCTCATCAAGTTCATTTAGTTCAAGTAACCTTTTCTTTCCCGCTTCATCATAACTCAGGTTTAACTTCTTCAGCGCCCAATGTGCTTTATGATCTAATTCCACCGGTAAGTGACAGGCCCAACCATAAGCCAACCTAAAAGGCGTGGTGCCTATAGGTGTCTTGTATGTCGTCCTGTATGCCCACAACGCATCCGGTAGTAGGGCACTCCAATTCTTCCTCGTAGAAGCCACAGTACACTCCAAGATCTTCTTAATCTCTCGATTGGAGACCTCCACTTGTCCTTGAGTTTGCGGGTGGTACGGGGTACCAATGTTGTGTTTGACCCCGTATTTTCTCAATAGTGTCGAGAACTTTTGATTCTGGAAGTGTGTACCCCCATCACTAATGATCATTCGGGGCACACCGAACCTGCAGAAAATATATTCCTTAACAAACCTGCACACTACAGTGGAATCATTAGTCCTTGTGGGTATTGCCTCTACCCACTTCGACACATAATCAACAGCCAAAAGGATATACAAAGTAGAATTTGAGGACACAAAGGGTCCCATAAAATCAATGCCCCATAAGTCAAATACCTCAACCTCCTGGAATACATTAAGGGGCATCTCTTGTCTCTTCGAAATGTTGCCCGCCCTTTGGCAGGAATCACATTGCCGCACAAACTCATAAGCATCCCTAAACAAGGTAGGCCAGTATAGGCCACTTTCCAGTACTTTAGCTGTCATACGAGAGCTTGCATGGTGTCCGCCCGTCGGTAGTGTGTGGCAATGACGAAGAACACTCTCGTATTCCACCTCAGGTACACACATGCGTAAGACACCACCCCTGCATTGCTTCAAGTGAATAGGGTCATCCCAAAAATAATATCGTAGAGAATGGAAAAATTTCTTCTTCTCTTGATATGTCCAATCATCCGAGATGATTTTGCAGGCAAGATAGTTCACAATATAAGAAAACCATGGGTCTTTCGATTTCACTTTCAAAAGGTGTTCGTCCGGAAATGTCTCGGTAATGGGTATGTGTAAATATTTCTCATCTACCCTCTCTAACCTAGACAAATGGTCCGCAACTACATTTTCAATCCCCGCCTTGTCTTTGATTTCGATATCAAATTCCTATAAGAGCAAGATCCACCTAATCAATCTAGGTTTGGCATATTTTTTCTCCATCAAATACTTAATGGCGGCGTGGTCCGTCCAAACCACGACTTTCGATCCAACTAGATATTGCCTAAATTTTTCAAAAGCGAAAACAACAGCAAGCAATTCTTTCTCGGTAGTCATGTAATTGAGTTGGGCGTCATTCAAAGTTTTAGATGCATAAAAAATCACAGCGGGTTTATTGTCCACCCGCTGTCCCAACACAACCCCAACCATGAAATCGGATGCATCACACATTAGTTCAAACGGCTTGGTCCAATCCGGTGTTTGCACAACTGGTGCGGAAATCAATTTTTCCTTAAGCACATTGAACGCATGTAGACATTTTTCATTAAAGTCAAAAACAACATCCTTTTCTAAAAGCTCAGATAACGGTTTGGCGATTTTAGAAAAATCTTTTATACAATGACGATAGAAACCGGAGTGACCTAAGAAACTCCACACCCCTTTTACCGAATTTGGTGGCGGCAATTTGGAAATCGCTTCGATTTTTACCGGGTCTACCTCCAAACCTTTGCTAGACACTTTATGTCCTAGCACTATTCCTTCACTCACCATCATGTGACATTTTTCCCAATTGAGGACCAAATTTGTGTGCTCGCAACGTTGTAAAACCTTATCCAGATTGTAAAGGCACTCATCAAAAGATGCACCATAAACAGAGAAATCATCCATAAAAACCTCTAGACAGCATTCTACCATATCAGAAAAAATGGTGAGCATACAACGTTGAAATGTCACTGGTGCATTACATAACCCAAAAGGCATACGACAGTACACAAATGTTCCATAAGGACAAGTGAAGGTGGACTTCTCTTGGTCCTTAGGATCTATCAAAATCTGATTGTACCCCGAATAACCATCCAGAAAACAAAAATGTGATCGGCCGGCTAAGCACTCTAAAATTTGATCAATAAACGGAAGAGGAAAGTGATCCTTTAGCATAGCGGCATTCAATCATCAGTAATCTATGCAAACACGTCACCCGGTTACCAAGTAGGTGGTGATAGGTTCATTTTAAAGATTATGGGTAATAGTGATTCCCCCCTTTTTAGTGACTACCTGCGTAGGACTCACCCATGTCGAGTCAGAAATAGCATAGATGATACCTGCAGAAAGAAGCTTAATGACCTCCTTCTTAACAACCTCCATCATGCTCGTATTTAGTCGATGTTGCGGTTGAATCACCGGCTTGGCTCCCTCCTCAAGCCGAATCTTGTGCTGGCACAAAGTAGGGGAGATCCCCTTGATATCTGCAACAGACCCCCCAAATGCTCCTCGGTGGTTCTTCAGCACTATCAGCAACTGGTCCTCCTCTTCAGCACTCAGATAAGTAGATATAATCACAGGAAACTTTTCTTCCTCAGCTAGAAATGCATACTTGAGGTGCGGTGGCAACGGCTTCAACTCCAATTCTGGAGGGCTGATTAAGGATGATTGAAGTGGTGGTGGGAGTTCGCCTAAATATTCATAGTACCTCGCATAGAAGCACGGAAACATCTGAAGCATCTTGGCGCACTCCTGTAGTGATTTGCTTCTCATCCAATCATGAGTGATATTGACTAAGCAGGCCTCAAGTGGTAATTCTGGATATGCATCAAAAACTGAATTTTCTATAGCCTCATCTTCAACAGAGGGAGGAATGTCCTCCTCCTCATCGTTCGGAAAACCCACAACCTTGCTAAGGGATACCACCTTGGTCTGCTCCATGATGTCTACAGCCAAAGTCCCTTTTTCCACCTTGTTCATTACATGAGCCATATCTAAAAATGGTTTCCCTAGACAAAGTGAGATATTGTGATCAAAATGTTTTACCATGTGGCATTGCTCCTTGGCTTTAGGTGAAGTGGAGCTAGAAGGCATGACCATCACGAATCGATCATCGGCTATACCTAAGGTCAAACGACCTCTCCCCATCTCAAGTATAATGTCAGTTGTAGCTTGGAAAGGTCGTCCGAGTAGTAGCTCATTGCCTGTTCATCTTGCATCTCCATGACGACAAAATCTGCTAGAAATACAAATCGATCTACTTTCACTAGCACGTCTTCACAAATACCATATGGCTTTACCATTGAATTGTCTGCCAATTGGATTGTCATGTTGCTCGGTCGTGACTCTTTTAATCCCAGCTTCTTGAATGTAGAGAGGGGCATCAAGTTAATGCTCGCCCCTGAGTCACATAGCGCTTCACCAAACTTAACTTTCCCAATGTAACATGAGATGTTGAAACAGCCCGGATTCTGCCTCTTTGGCGGCAATGTGCCCATGATGAAGGCACTAACCTGCTCCTTAAGCACAACAACCTCTGTGTCTGGGATTTTTCTCTTCTTAGTAATGATGTCTTTCATAAATTTGCTGTAAGAAGGGATTTGCTCAATTGCTTCCAATAATGGAATGTTGACTGAAAGCTTTCTTAAATTATCTAGACACTTTTTAAATTGGGCATCTACTTTCCTTGCCTTTGCACTGTTCGGATATGGGATCGGGACAGCCTGTGCCCTTTGATGCGGTGGCACATAAGGTGTCCTTTTCTGCATCTCCTCCTCATCTGCAATAGGATCTTCAGTAGCATCCACTGCTATATCCACAACTGGTTCTGTGACTGGTATGAGCAGCTCCTCAGTGGCCTCACCTTCAATTTCTTCTTGGGGTTTTCTTGGTTCATCGACTCTGGGGTTTAATAGTTTCTTGCCACTCCTTAGCAAGATGGCCTTCGCCTGCTGGTTTCCTCCTGGAATATTAGTGTTACCCGGAAAACCATGGTGCGTACGCTTCTTCAAATTGGCTATCTCCGCTGCCATTTGTGCCATGGACGTCTCTATTGTCCTCATTTGAGCCCCATGGATCTGTAGTGTCTTCCTGAACTGGTTCATAAACTCTCCTTGTTGCTTTATCTGCTGGCCAAAAGTAGTCATTAATTCTTGATTTTTCTTTATCACTTGATTGAGCAACTTCGTGCTCTTATCCTCCGCTACTGGCTGGGGTTTTGCATATGGATCCTATAAGAAGTTGTTTGGATCCTTCCAGGAGAACTTCTTGTTCTTCCTCCATGAATAATCATTATTTATGTAGCCTTGTTGCTGCCTCATGAATTTAACTTGAGCCTCATCCTCAGAATCAGTATCCTCCTTTGCAAGCAGTTTCTTCCCGAGAAGATCCATCTTCTCATTCAGCTCCTTGATTGCTTTAGATTCCCCTGCTACTCGAACATGCTCCACGGTGTCTCTATCGCCCCATGATTGCTTCTTGGCCAAGTTCTTAAGGATTTCCCAACACCTCGTGTTGGTATTGTTCAAAAAGAATCCCGAGCCTGCTGAATTGAGGTTACTTCTATCGTGCTCGGAGAGAGAAAAATAGAAGATCTTCACATGTGTCTCCTTGTCAAGCCCGTGATGCGAGCACCACCTAAGAATGATCTGAAACCTTTCCCAGGTCTCATAGTAGGTCTCTCCTACTTTTTGGGTGAAGTTGTGGATCTTCCTGATCATGTCATTGGTCTACTCGGGCGGGAAGAACCTTTCAAAGAAAACCTCCACCATGTGGTCCTAGGATTCCACATATTCATCGTCTAGGTTGTGCAACCACTCTCGTGTGTTTCCCTCTAGAGAACTCGGGAAGAGCTTCAAGTAGAGAACATCTTGTGGAAATCTGTCTATTTTTATCATATCACAATTCTCCACAAATTGACTTATATGTGCGAATGGGTCTTCATTCTTGAGCCCATGGAATGCATTCGAATTCACCAAGTTGATTAATGCAGGATCAATCTTGTATGTCGGAATATTAACCGCCAGCTTCTTGATTGGCCCCTTAGAAGCGGATGAAGAAGAAGCCTTGATCTTCTCCCATATTGTTTGTGGCTCTGTCATCTCTTCTTGTTCGGGTTCTGAATCTATTTCTTCTAAGTGGTCTTGATTGTGGCCTTCCTCGTCGTCAGGTCCCGTCAGTGGAACCTCTGGTGCCTATTGTGTGTAGTCAGTGCTACGAGTCTGCACCATGCACAGTACCTGCAAAGTGAAAATTTAAGTTCAATACCGTCTTGATGATTACAAAATTTAGAAAATAGACTATGAATTTTTAAAATGATAAAAAAAAATAAAAAAATGTGGCCTAGAGTGTCTGCTTGCAGCACTCATAGTGCCGACAACTTGTCGTATCCCCGGCAACGGCGCCAAAAACTTGACACGCTTTTTACGTGAGTAGAAATGCAAGTGTACGCGTCAATGTAATATAGGCCTTGTGAGGCCCGAGTCGAACTCAAGGATACGTGAATTGTCGGAGACTACTAACTGCTCTCAATCAGCTAGACCGATTAAAGAGTTGGAAGTTGTTGTCAAAATTAAAATAAAAATGAAATAAAACAAAACAAAGCAATCAATTAAATGTTTGGTTTCAAGATGAGATCTTTAGGATTGCAGTTTCACTGTGGGTTTTCATTGTATTAAATTCTATTTGGTCATTCAAATTTATCTCTCTATCCGGGTAGTGGCCTGAAATCAGAATTGCCCACTTTCGTGGTACAATTCACTACCTATGTCTAGGTCGGCTCCACCATCGTAGTAACCTATGCCCTAAACTAGGTGCATTAAAATCGATCTCTCGGTATCCACCATTAACCTTACACCACCTTGTTCAAGGGATTTGTCAATTAACGTGAATTTCGTCTCTTTTCAACCGTTAATTCTTCTTTCAAAGTAATTAAGGGCATTAGATTATTATTATGGTGATCAAGCATAACAATATAATTGAGAAAACAAAATTATACCACGGATTTAAGAGATAAAATATGAATTACTATGATAAAATTGTCATACAATGAATTCCCGGGCTACTCCCGATCCTAAAGACAAAGGGGATTAGCCCCGCATGTTCATCTCAAAGCAAAACATGGTAGAGAAAAGGGGAAACATGGAGAAAAACGTGACTGAGTGGTGAAACCCCTGAACGGAGAAGATCCAAGCACTCCTAGGCATAGAATACACGTTCTCCCGCCTTTCGGTGGTGTAAATCGTCTTCTTCGGTGTCCAGAACGATTGGGGCGTGCTTCTGGGCTCCGTTCTTCTCTCCACACCTTCTCGGGACATGTGCAGCGGCTAATGACGTGATCCCTTGCTCTTGGCCGTCGTCATTAGGTATAATCACTGAGTTAGTTCGCCAAATATCACAGCCGTCAAACTTAGATCAATCTGAAGCAAACATGTATCTAACGGTCGATACCATCGACGCGGGTAGATGGTATCGAACATGCACTGTATTGGCTGGATTTCTTTTCTTTCCTTTGTCACAACTGATGCCACTTCGATACCATCGACGCGGGTCGATGTTATCGACATTCATAGGCGTCATTTTTGTCCTTTTACTGTCGTTGTAGCTCCACTAGTCGATGGAATTGACATTTGTGTCGATAGTATCGACTCTCTTTTCTAGAAGCAACCTGACGTTATCTCGATACCATCAACTCTCATGTCGATAGTATCGAGATTTTACTACTCCTTGCTGCTGGCTGCATGTGGTCCGGTTGATGGTATCGACCACTGTCGATGGTATCGACCACTGTCGATGGTATCGACCACTGTCGATGGTATTGACAGAAGCAGATACTTGTTTTTCCTGAAATTATAACACGAAACCACATAAGCCTACACAAAACGTATTCTTGTAATAATTTGGGCTCAAAATACTGAAATAGGGGAGATTTGACATAAAGAAGTATCATAGACCAAAGTAGATGAATTATGCAACATTAACCATAGAAATGACTAATAAATGCATAAAACAAATATAAAACAAGCCTATAAATGCGACTCAAAATCATTGCATCAGGCCATAACCCTAAAATGGTAAATGGTGAATTCACCTATCTTCAATAGGGTTTTGGTTACTCGAGATTGAAGATTGTTGTGTCAGACAAGTTCCCAAGTATAAGGTGATCTTTATGGTCTGTGATTGTGATGGTCAACCATCTTCTCTCTAGAGCACGCGTGGATCTTATAGGATAAAGTTCATAGGAAGAGTACTAAAACAATTTGAGATCGGGTATCAAGTGATCAGCATATGATAAGATGGTCTCCACAACATGTTCTTCCACGGTCCATCATTTGTTCCCTAAGATGTCGACAAGTGATTATCCCCAAATGTATAGTACTCACTTTATTTGCTCAACCTTTGTTTGTACTTCATATCCAATATGAAAGGATTGTTAAATATGCATATGAAATATATGTGATTATCTTGAAGCTCCTACCAAATTTAGAGATTGGAAATATTTATATCTATCTAGGACATAATTAGTGTAGTCTTAGGTCATGATCTTGACTATTACAACCCCAAATTTTGGGTTCCTTTGGTGAGAAACGTAATTTCTCATATTAAAGACATTTGGACAAATAATGATATAATTTCTTGTGAATAAATGGATTTCATTTAAAATAGCCTTGTTGTTTGATTTGTGGGCTTTATTGGCTATTGGGCCCAAGAACAAAGAAATTCAATTAATAAATGAATAATTGATTTTTCAGGAAAGAAAGGTGTGGAAACTTCTAGAAGGCAAAAGAACTTAATCCAAAGGTGGATTTCGTGCCACATGGGTTCCTTGGATTCCAAAGAGTCCAAAGTTGTAAGGAAATAAGAAAAGAAAAGATCAATTAAGTATTTCTTTATTAAGAAAGAAATTGAAAATTATGGTAAAATGTGGAAAACAAGTGAAAAGAGGTATAATGGAGTTATCCTTGGTGGAATTTCGTATCCCAAGGATTCCTAATGATAAAAGGAATACTAATGAGGAAAATAAAAAGAGAAATAAAGGGAAATCTTCAAAAAGAGATATTTTAATGAGAAATAAGTAAGATAATAAGAAAAAGGATGAAAGATAAGGAAAGAGACTAAAGAAATATTCCCAAGATGGGATTTCAAGTCATTAAGGTTCCTTGAGGTTCAAGGAACTCAAAATAATAATTTAATATCAAAGGAAAGAGAAAATAGGTGAAAATATATATATAATTGAGAGATACCTTTCAATTAAAGAAAAGGAACGTTTCCTTTGAGATAATGAGCCCAATTTTGTAAGAGAGGTATATTAAGTCATTATTGACCTTCCCTCCAAATTTGAGATTAATTGGATATTTGGTTTGGGAGTTCTAGCTTTTACAAGATTTCCTAAAGTAAATGGGTAATATTCAAATTGTATTAAATGTCACGATTCCTAATATGGTTCCTTTTATCTGGCGCGTGTGTTTAGGGCCATCATATCTAGATCTGGCGGTGATGAACCTATCTTCCAGCTCACGTCTGGTTAAGGAAAGCAGGGACAGAACTCTGGGATTCCTTGATTGATTTCCTTATCAATCGGTGAGTGTGCAAACTTGGAAGTATGCTAGTTTTATTCGGGAGTCTCTTGCGGACAGTTCGATTCTAGCTTTCGCTTAATTGGGGGGTCTCCATAAGAATAAACTAATCCCAGGGACCCCTCCGGCTGTACACCATAGCCACAGACTATAAAAGGGGGGGGGTACATCCCCTCTGCAAGAGTGAAAAATCTCCCACGAGATCCTACAGAACCTGCCGACGCAGTTCGAGCCCTCGATTCCCCCTCTCGAACCCCTCCTATACCTCAGACCTCCCTGCCTTGCTGCCACGAGATGCCTCTTGTCCTCTTGGCAACTCCGGCCATGGATGGAGTGATCGCGACCACCGATGAAGTTCGGTTGGGTTGGGTGGAGGTCCTGGACCTGTCGCCGCTTGCTTTCGAGGAGCAGTGGGCAAAGTCAACACCTCCGTTGACTCGCCCATCTTACGGCTGTTTGCAGGACCAGAGACGGAGGAAGAAGATGACAAGGGAGGGAAAAGTCCTCCCGGCCCTCGGGTGCGTATGGATGAGGTAAGGACATTTTAGTCCTTTCGTAACTTGAAACAAAAGTTAGAGCGTGCGACTCTGGTCGTTGGATCCTGAATGGACCAACGGACCATCAATCTGACGATCCATGTTTTATAGAATTTGCTAATAAATCAATAAAAAGGGTTTTCCTGATAAAAATCATATCTTGAGCTAGAAAGCTCGAATGAAAAAAATGTATACATGAAAATTGAACAGGAGAATACGTAAAATCTAATAAAAATACTTTTAAAGCTTGATTTTTTTTACATTTGCAAAAGTGTGCTAAGTTAATGAAAAGTGTTTTGAAATAATGTTAGAAACCCAAATTGAAGTTAATGGTTAAGTTCATGATGCTTAATTGGTGAGATTAAGTAATGGTAACCTATTGAAATAGTAATGATGAACTTGAACCTGATCTAGATGATTTATTGGATGATTTAGGGTTTTACACCAATTATGAATAAGCACTTAGAAACCCAAATTTAGGGTAAAAGAAGGGAAGATCATATTTAATTCGAAAAACATGATAATATGTTGTTAAATAATGGTCATAAGATATTTTGAATATAAAAGTTCCTAATCATAGACAGATACCCTTAAGATGATAATTAGGGTTTTCTAATGGATAAAGTTGGAATTAATAATGAATGGAGTTTATAGGTGGATTAGATCATAATGAACTATGAGTTGTTAATCCGGAAGGAACCTAAGATGATAAAAAGGCTCTATTGTGAATATGTGAGTGATTAGGGTTTTGCACTTAGAACTGCTGTTCTAGGGTATGAATGAGGAAAGTTGTAAAAAGAACCCTAATAAAACCTAATGCGGATTAGAAACCCTAAAAAGTAAATCAAAGTCAATTATATAGAAATATTCTTGGTAAAGTGTAGTAAAAAGGTTACGTATGCTTTTTAGGAATTTTGTGATTATTGAATTGCTTCTTGGATTACTTACTTGCTTGGAATTGTTATTCGCTTGTTGGATCTACAAATCAGGTATGTGGTTAATTATGGATAACTGCCTTAGTTTCCCGATGATTTTTCGGATGGTTAATCGCATTGAATGCAAATTATCTGTTGGATGTTCATTCTTGCAAATTATAAAGTCACTATGATTATCACATTAATAATAGAAGTATGGATTCTCGCACCTATATGCCACCCTGATGGATGATGCCAAAGGTCAGGCTCAGATGGGTAGACCAATGGACACTTTGAGTGGTGACCCCAGGCACCAAGAAGGTGGCCTATGATATTGCATGACTAGTGGGCACCATGAGTGGTGACCCCCAGGCACCAAGCTAGGGATTGAGAAGGTGGCCTTAAGTCATTGGCAAAGGGCGCCCTAAGGTGGGTATGCCAGGGTTAGGGCAAAGCGGTGGAGAATGTCATACTGAAAAGTTTAAATTGTCTTGTTAATTAATTTGATTGTGATTATTAAATTGTTAGCCATATTTGCAAGATTTTGGTTGTTCCCACATACCAGTATATTTCGATATACTGACCGACGTTTTGTTTGTTGGTGTTTTAGGAACAACAATTGAAAGAACAAATAGTAAAGTGACACATTGCGGAAAAAGAAATAAAGTGCAAGGAGGATTAGATAGAATAATTCAAGACCAGGATAGATAGATTTCCAAGGTTTTCAAAGGTAAGTAAAGTTTTAATTTTATACCAAATTCCAGTTAGTTAGTAGAATTTCATAATTGTTATTGATTATTTGTCGAACCTTTGATCTTGTTAATTGGATAAAGGCACCGACCTTTCGGTCTCCCTTAATTGGGGGTTACCGGGAGGCGGGGTCGTTACATTGACCTTAAAAATATTTGGTTATGTGAGGATGGTATTGGTTCATCTTTATGTAATGATCCATGAACATAAAAAGATATGTAAATGTGAGCATAGAGTTGGTTCAATTTTAGGTCATGATCCTAGACCATAGATTGATTTGGAAATGAAGGTGGGATTAGTTCAGTTTTAGGTCATGAGCTAGGACCATGGATGGGGTATTAGATAAATTTCAAGATTTAATATGGCCTTCCGTAATAATGACTGTATTGGTTGTTTTTTTCTCTCTTGAATGTTTCAAATTTTCCAAAAGTGCTCAAGATACATAAGGCTTGAAATCAAAACAACTTCTAGATTTAAGGTGTCCTTAATGACCAGTAGTTTTTTCTATAACTTGTATACTCCTCTAGCATCATCCGATCAAGAGAAGTTTTCTACATTGCTTTTTAGAATGTTCAAAAGCATCATCTCAGTTGTTCTAGTTCTTCAAAACTACTAAAGGTGGATAAGATAGGGTACCAGAGAAGTTTTAAGATTAATGTGGCCTTAATGATGAGAGACTACATCTATCAATTGTTTAATCCTTAGAGCATTCACAGTCCCATTGGATAAAGTTCACAGGAAGAGTGCTAAAAATGTTAAGATCGGGCATCAGGTAATTATTCAGCGACAAGATGGTCTCCACGACGTGTTCCTCCATTGGTCCATCATTTGTTCCTCTAGATTGTTGATGACTGAATATCCTCGACTCTCTAGTTATCACTTGATTTGATCAACCTTCTTTTGAATTATATCCCCACTAGGAAGGGTTAGTTCGTGAAGTGATATCGCCTTTTATTAGATGTGAAGATATGGAGATGAAATCATACATGATCATTTGAAATATCCTACTAAATATAGGAATAATTATAGAATCAACTTTTCATTTGAAGAGTGCTAGGTTTCTTGTTAGGATATTTTTAATTCATAAGCTTGGCTTTGTTAGTTCTACAATAATGCTTGAGATGGGTAAGTTTGTGAACCAGACAAATTTCCAACAATAAGGTAGCTTTCTTGATTAGTGACCATACAGTAAATTATCTGCTCCCAGAAGCATTTCTAGTTCTCGAAAAGTACTCAAGATAGATAAGGTTGGGCACAAACAAGTTCCCAGATTTAAGATAGCCTTAATAACCAGTTATTGTATCAAAATAACTTTTGCTCCATAGAGCATTCTTGAATACAAGATTTTTTAGCCTGATAAGAGCAAGATTTTCCTACTATATATAGGGCTTTGATCGAGGTTCCTTTCTATTTATAGGACTTTCTTAGGGGTGCCCACTGGAATATAGGTCTTTGTCAGGTGTGTCTATCAAAATATAGGGTTTGAGTTCAACGAGAAGCCTATTCAGGACACAACCAGAATTTGGATGGCTATTTAGAATGGTACTTGGTACATGAACAATGTCTATTCGAGATAGGACTCTTTAGATCATCATATTTAGTCAATGTATGCATTTTATAGAATAGGGACTTGCCATAGGTGCCTATCATATTATAGGGATTTGGTTTAAAGTCCTACATGAACGAAGGGCATTGGATGCAAATTCCAGATATGATTTTAGTATGGATGAATCATGATTATATATGATCATGAGATTATGAATTTGATTAGTATGGACAACAATCTGGGCTTTAGGGTGACAAAAAGATTAATCTGGTATGCCTACATGGTGTAGGGCTTAGACTTTTTTGATGCCTAACTAAATGTAGGCCTTTGAGAGATAATGAGCCCATTCCAAATAGGACATTGACATGCAAGGTACCTTCCCATAGAAAGACTAAAGTCTTGGTGGCTACCAGAGCATAGGAAATTATAGTTAGAAGGAAAGGAACCTATTTAGGATAGGTCTAATGATCAAATTTATGGTCTTTTTTCATGACCCAAAATGGATTTTTTAATGGACATGGTTTATTTTAAGGTCTTAGTTGAGGACCCAAAATGATTGGAACATAAAACACACAATTGGTCCAATTCTAGGTCGTGGTCCAGGACCCAAAAAAACTAGAAGATAAAGCGCAAGAGTGGTCCAATTTTTGGTCATGGTCTAAGACGCAACAAAGATTGGAAATTGAACCTAGATTAGTTTAAGTTCATAGTCCATGTTCCAAAAGGATTTGAAAATGAGTTTGGATTAGTTTATGGTCATAGTCCAGGACCCAAAAGGAATTCAAAAGTGGAGTTAGATTACTTTAAGGTCATACAATAGGAACCCTAAGGGATTGGAAGTGACCATCCACAAAAGTGGCCATGGTTGATGCCCAGCAGAGTGTAGGACTTTTAGATCGAGGCAAAATCTTAAGAAGGTGTGCTTCCACTAATCACGTGGTTGAGGACTCTAGCTCACTCTTTATTGGTGAAATCTGATGTAGGTTGTACTGACTTTTGAATTCCTTAGTTTGAACTATTATATAGGTAAGAGATGCCATTATGAAAGAGTTGCTAGTCTGGAATCAAGATACATCATATAGTTCCAACTACTTTAGTGATGTGTCACTGATGTTCTATTTGTGATAGGTCTTTGATTTTCCCATGAAGATTGATCAATGTGTCTTTCTTGGAAGGTAGAGGCTTGAAGATACTATTGGGAAATCAGGGTGATAGATAAGATAGCTGAAACAAAAAAATTAATTCCCGATTCCTGAACCAACAGATTGCTTCAACAACAATGTATCTAGGAAAGAGGGTTGCAAGTAATGTACTTGGTCCCAGAGCAAGTCTAGCGACAACTCTTGCTACATCATGCTTCTTATCCAAGCAACACTCGAGAAGTCAGTAGCAACGCCATCCTGGTCAACATCATGGATGATGGTTGACAGTGTCATCCTAGAAAGCTTCCATATTGTATCCTTTGTTGCTCACATAAAGTGTCCTTTTTTTCTCACATAACACCAAGATACTCGGCTTCTATTGTAGAATTAGCAATTCTCTTTTAGTTGCAACTATTCTAGATTATAGTTCTATATTAAGGTCAAACACAAATTTAGATTCTGACATTAATCTTCTTTGTCATTTTGGAAGCTTGCCTCGATGTAACCCTTTACACTTAACTCTTCTTTATTACCATAACTAAGTGATCAATCCTTTAGTGCTTCTCAATTCTACTTTTTCATTTTGATTTTTTTTTTATTTTAATGATTTTTTAAACTAAGAATGAACAGATAGATCATGTGTGATCTTTGAATTTGTTAGGGCTCATGTGAATTGTGTATCTCTATTGCTCTTTGGTATATCTCTAGATCGAGTAGCAACTCAATAAACTCTACAACTGTTCAAATGTTCTTACTGTGCTTTGGCTTGAGCTTAGATTTGATCAATTTCATGACTGTACCTAGCTCTTCTTTAATAGACTCTGGAGTGACTTATGTAAGGAATCCACTTGGATCAAATTCATTGTGATTAAGTCTTGAGTGATGTGCATGCGTTCTATCTATGCATGAGTCTGATTTGTGTCCTTTGTTGCAATAGAAATCATAGTCAGCATTGGTATTATATCTCTTTGGTAGGGGATTAGGAGGCTTCCTTATGGCTAGAAACTTTGTCGTATGTTTGATCAATGAAAAAATGCTACTAAAGTTGACCCTAAGGGTGTGAATCATCTTTTTGGTTTTTGTGTTGGTATCTCCTCTTTGAAATGGTGGGAGAAATAGTTTCTTCTAAAATTTATCTCATTTAGTCATGCTTTAGCTATCAAGCTTTGAAATCTTTTGTCAGTAAACTCTAAAGGCGTTGATTTCTTCTATATTACCACTAAATATCCTATTTTGTACATGATTTCTCTCATATTATGATCAACAATGTGTCTGATATCTGAGCAAACTGTTGTAGTCAATGTTAAGACCAAGCCTAGATGAGGTGTCTACCTATATGAACCTGGTAAAATAGGATAGTTATGGGTAATGGTGGAGGTTACATCATGTATTTGACTTCATAAGTATTTTTCTTCTACATTTGAATTGTATTCTTATGATATTATGTAGCTTTTCACCTTCTTCCTTGAAAAATAATGACTAATGATTGATCACTATATTATTCTAACTAGTCATCCACTTGGCTATTCTAGGGTTTAAGTTTGTGTGTCATAGGTGTCTCCTCCTGATGATGCTCATATGTAACACTCTTGCATGGTTTACCCTTAATGAAACTTGTACAATATGGTTTAGTTATTCACCATATCGGTTGTATGGTGGTGATAGTGTTGCATGACCTGTAAAGGGGAGCAAATTCATTTGTGTCTTTGATAGGACCTTATTATGTTTCACAGTCTACTTGTCGTTAAATTCAAGTGCCTATGTGACTTTTGGTTCATCATCCCATCAATTTCATGGTGATGATAGGGTTGCATGACCTCTAAAGGGGAGAAAATGCATTTGTGGCTTTGATAGGACCTTGTTATGCTTCACAGTCTACTTGTCATTAAATTCAAGTGCCTCTGTGACTTTTGGTTCATCATCCCATCATGGTTGATGGATGGATCCTAAGATTACATGACCCATGAGCTCATCATGAGAGTCTTCAACCAATGTCTTTATAACCTCACGAATGTTGGACTACTCATTGGTTCTTGTCATAAAAAAAGCTCTTTCCAAAACTATTAGTAAGTGTTCTAATTATTGAGAGTTTGGTGATGTCCACTTCTATGTTGAAGATAGAATGATTGGTTGTTAGGATAGGGAGACCAACTAGGAATCTGCCTCTTGAGTAGAAAGCATTTAAAAAGGGAAAAAACATGGTTCTAAACAAACTTCCCCTTGCATTAGGAAAGAGGCTTCAACATATGGCATTCATTCCTGACCCCAACATCTTTAAAGGGTTCAATAGAAATTGTCACTTGTGTGAAAGAGGGTGTCAAAAATTGTGATATAAAAAAGTAACATGCCCCTTAGATGGAGAAGGGGATAAAGAAAAGTTCACCCTTTGCATGGAAAACAATTTCAGTTCTTGTTATTAGATGCAATGATATGAAAAGTGGGGTGTGCCACCAGATTGAGTGGTATGCCCCAAGATTGAGTGATGTAGAAGGCTTTTTCTAGTCTTGTCATGAGTTGTATCTAGTAGAAGCATGATATAGAATGTGGAATGTTGTTGATGGTTGTGGAGGGGAAGTTAGGATGGTGTATAGGAATAAGGTGACCCGCCTAGGGATAAAGACTATGGTTGTGTGACGTTTCACTCTCCCCAGGTGAGAATTTATGAGACAAATGCTCACAAGGAAAAGGCTATCTAGGAACAAGGTGACCCCGTTGGGGCCAGATTCGTTGTTGGATATGTGTGTGAGATTCCGCTCTCCTCATAGGAGATCATATGAGAGTTGAACTCACAAGAAAAAGAGTATACAGGGGTAAAATGACCTACTTAGTGCCATAGACTATGGCTGGATATGGGTGTCTAAGATTCCTCTATCCTCACGGGAGATTTTATGAGAGAAATACTCATAAGGAAAAAGATATCCAGGGGAGGGTGACCCCTTTAGGGGTAGAGACTGTGGCTGGATATGGATGTGTGAGATTCACCTCTCCTTAGAGGAGATTTTATGAGAGTAATGCTCATAATGAAAATGATATATAGGGAGAAGGTGACCCTTTTGGGGCCAGATACTATGGTTGGATACAAGTGTGTGATATTCCTCTTTCCTTAGGGGATATTTTATAATAGAAATCCTCACAACGAAAAGGTGTTTATTGGTTTAGTTTTAGGTCATGGTCCAAGACCTTACGAGAATGGGTATAAGTAGTTGATGGTCTAGTTTTAGGTCTAGTTACAAGACCATATTGAAACAAAAGTGAAGGCGATGTGATGGACTAGTATTAGGTCATGGTCTAAGACCATTTTTCTATGAAAGGGAAGTCAAGTAGGGTGATGGACCAATTTTAGTTCGTGGTCCATGGATGTGGTGTAGGGTAGGAAAATATGGGTGGACCGTGTGATACTACGTGAAATCTCAGTCAAGCTAGAAAATCCTTAGGATAAAATGGAGTTGGTGTTCTTGAAGAACAAATAGATACTTTAGTCATGATATGGAAGTTATATCAGAGGTTTAGGACTGAGTATCCTTACAAAATAAACTTTGTCTTGAAAGGATGAAGTTGAACTAGGGGTCATTCATGGAGGTATGTTGTTGAGTAAAGTTGGGCATGAGTTGGTCAAGGGCATACAGAATGATGTGAAGCTAAATATGATTTGAACATGAAAGAAACAACTTGCAGGTAAAATTTGGAAACCTTTTGACGTAAGGTATGTAGTTTGAAAATGTAGTCCTCACAAGGTCAAGGTATTGTGGATAAGTTTTTCAAAAAGGAATGGCTCTTTGGCTTTTGTGTGGTCAAATATGAATATCGAAGAGAATCCAAAATAATATAATAGCATTTCAGCAATCTTTTGGCATATGTTAAAAGTTTCACACATGAATGGTGGCTCATGAGAAGAGACCAAAATTGAACAACCTTTTCGCATGGATCAAATCACAAGATATTAGGAAAGGTTGTTGAACTTTGTTGAAATTTGAAATAGGTCTCAACTTCTTGTAGATATTTTCATAGAGACGATTTAAGAATATTCACTTATTTTAAGATTTTTCCTTTTTTTAAATAAAATGCCTTCTGAAAGGATTGTTCTTTGTTGAAAATCTTTTTCTTTGCAAATATTTTATTTTTTTGGAAAATATTGTTCTTTTTTTAAAGGAGACATTTTCTATTTTTGAAAACATTTTTCTTCTTTTTTTGTTTTTGAAAGATTTTTCTCTCTTTTCATAAAAGTGATTTCTTCTTCATTTAAAAAATAGTCTTTTGAAAAGTTCTTTTTGTTTTGAGAGTACTTTTCTTTTCTTTTTTATTTCGAAAAGTTTTTTTAGAGAAGTCTTTTTCATTTTTGTAAAGACAATTTTTTCTTTGTTTTGAAAAGATTTTTCTTTTGAATATAATTTTTATTTACAAATGTATTTTAGATATTTATGTCTTTTTTGTTTTGGAAAGTTGTTCACTTTTAGAATAATATTTTCTTAAAAGAACTTTTTTTGGAGAGATTGTTCAAAAAAGATTACTGAATGAAGAATGTTGGGTGAGAGGATTATTTGATAATTTTGGAGATTTGTCAATGATTTTATGTTTGTAAAGTAATGGATCAAAGATTGTTGATGATTAAGATCATCCAGGTTCCTTTGAGATCATGTGATATCACTAGCATGATAAGATTGTTGATTTGTGATTGTTGCTTTGGTAATATTGTTTATATGATATTGTTTGAATGATACAATTGTTTTAAACATGAGGATGCTAGAAATAACAAATAATCAATGTGTGATGATTACAATCTTAAAGAATAAATATTTTAGAAATTTTTTATATAGCAAAGCATGTAACAATCATGAATTTTTTTTAAACCGGCAACCATAAGATGCAAATGTAAAAGAGGAAGTCCCCATTTTTAACCCGTGAGTTTAGATGTAATTTACATCCTCACTTAAATATGACATGTATAGGAGGGTTTGGTCCTTATCTTCTTTGTGGCATGATGGAAAACATCATGGGAGTAACCCGGGTATGATGGATATAGCTACTACTCCCTAGTACATCTCATCACTATGACAATCTTAATCAGTCATGAGTGCTAGGAGAGTGGTTGTCTTCAAGGCCTTTGAACGTTCAGCTTAATGATGTGTTAGTACTTTTACTAACACCCCACACCACTTTCAGAGATCCAACATGAATGTTGAAACTCTTTTTGTGGCTCATGGGTTCCTAGATGTACATAGTGCATGTGTAAGCTTTTAATATCTTTTGAAGCAATTCCACAATAATAAACCTTAAAAGATAATTATTAAGAATATAAAGAAACAACCATGTAGTTAATTAAGAATGAAAAGACCTTACTCATAATGAAGATCTCTCTCATACTTTTTTCTCTTTCCTTCATTTTTATACTATTTTTAAAGGGAAAATAAAGAAAAAATTGTGGGAAGCAAAGGTTAACCCTAAAGGGGAAGTGATGCAAACCCTGGAAGGATAGAGAGGCTAAGCATGAAAACATTCAACTAGAAGAAAACAAGGAAGTTGCCATACTATTGATAACTAAGGCAACATGAAAATCAAAGTAACAAAAAAAATTATTTTCAATAGATAAATAGAGGATTCTACCGACTTTACTAAAATACACAAAAAGAAAAGAAGATGATGATTAAAATAACTTTCTTTTTTATTGGTGGAACAAATTGATTTGCATGATATTTTTATTTTTTGTCTATGGCATCCAACAAGTCACTCTTGAAATAAGAAATACAAATATGTCTAGCTTTCCTCTAAAACTGAAAGAACAAAAGGAAAACAAACAAAAAATAGAAACCTTATTCAATTGATAAAAAGTAAGATGACTAAAAAAGAAAACACAACTCGAATCATATGAAAATTCCCAACTAAGTCGCTAAACTATTGTAACTGGCTCTAAAAATCCAAAGATCCAGCTATTGTGAAACAATAGAGAAAAAAAAATGATGGTGTGATAAAGCTTAGAGTCATCACATAATCATATTTATAAAATAAAAGTAAAGTTGAGCATTTAAATCAATGGGAAGACACAAAGAAGACCCAATTTGAACCGCACCTAAGGGCGAATAGGGAAAGATACGCTTAATTCATAGATCAGCTTAGCTATCCTATTACAAGTGGGGAAGATGTTAGAGCCCTTATCTCTCATGATAATGGTATTTCATCCTTTTTCAAAAATCTTGGTTTAGAAACAATAGTAATCGATGTTGTTATTAAGGAAAATGATTAAAAAAAGCATTTTATACATTGACGAACCTTTCAGGATGAAGGTTTTGGCTTTACCATTAGCCCTAAAGGTCCTTATTTTTAGGTGTGTTGTGGTCCTAGTTGCATCAAGACCTCCCACGGTGAAGATCAATCACTAGATGTTGGAACCAAAGCGTAGGAAGAGAGAGAGATGAGAAAGATTTAGTAGAATGAGATGTTAGATCTTTGAAATGATGTGTACAAATATCAGCAGTTATGAATATAGAAGAGAAAGTAATAGTTTTTGAGTAGTTTACTAGAATTAATAGAGTAATTTATGTCAAATAAAGGATCTTATGATCACATAAAAAAAGTAAAAGGGGAAGGTTGTGCACTCTCTACATTCAGGAGAGACAAAAGGGGCACATATATGGAGAGTTTGTGGGTCTATTTATAGATAGATATTAAGTTTCGGAGTTCCAACTAGAAGGTACTGCAAGACGTGGAATATTTCACTGATGCATTGTGTGGGGTGACCCATAGATCCAGGAAATGCTTCACATGGAACTGACAAATTACTCTGACCTGTTAGATAGCCTTGGTGTGGATAATCCTATTTTCCATTTTGATGGATATTTCATGAATGTTTTGGAAAAAAGATTGAGATAAGACAAATTTCAAATAAAAGCCAATAGAATAATATAGGAGAGACAAAGGTATCCATTTAAGATTATTCTCATTATTTCCTAAAGATATGTACTTTTTGTGATAAAAAAAGGCAATGGATTATCTATACGGAAAAATGAACATTTAATGCAAGATAATTCGAATGGATATTTTATGGAAAAGGACATGTAAAATGTTGAATTGATGAGAAAATTGCACTAAAGTCCTAATAAAATATTTTCTTTGTCACGGACCCTTAGTGGTTGGTAGATAGGTAAATTGAATGGTTTAAATGTGTGGAAAAATATGATAAATTATGGAACAGGTGAAAAGGGATAATGTGGAAGTATGGAAAAATGTGGAAAATGTGGAGAAAATGCAACAAATTTTGTCATTAGCTAGGGATTAACATTAATCATGAATTTTAGTTGAGTGAAAAAAATGGTGTCACAATAAGGGTAGTTTATATAGTAGGATCTTTAAACATTTTGTAATGTCTAACAGGTAAGACCTACTTCTACTACTACTAAATGTTATCCTATTAGTTATAAAATATTAAATAACATCATATAATGCTTAATCCGTGTGTGGGAAATGTCTAATGACTTGCAAGTCTAGTAAAACTTCAATTGGAGGCATTTGTTCCCTCATTTTAATATAGGACAAGACATTAATATTTAAGTGTATTTTATGTGAAAAATAACAATAAATCAAATTATGCATGTACAATCATAAAATCTATAAAACATAATGTATCTAACTACAAATGTAAATTATCTAAAATGGGTGAAAGAACAAGGAAATGAATTAAATGAGACCCCCAAAAATTGGATGTTCTTAACCACCACAAGATTAAACTTTGCATGTTCCCGCACAATACTCAATTTATGTCTGGACAATGCCCATTGAGAATGGTATGATGATTGGAACTAGAAATTTAAAGTTGATATTGATCAATTATATCATGAGGCAAGTTTCTTTAGAGAGAAACTACATCTAACAATCTAGAATTGGTTAATGCAATATTTAAGAATGTTTGAGAATAAAAATTTGACTAAATCCAGTCAAAGTAATCAAGATAGGAACCACGTATGTCACTAAATACTAATAAAGAAAAGAATCAATCAAGTGATAAATAAAGAGAAGAATTGTCCTTGAATTTTTGTGCAAACTAAACTAGGCAGTTATCAACTTTCACTTATTTAGAAAGAAAAATGAAGATTTTAAAAAATAAGGACTCAGATGACCATTTGCTACTCTGATTTTATACAACCATTCCATTTAGCTAGAAGTGATTCCTATAGAATAGGGAACTTGATACAATTTTGTTAGTCAGTCTCCTCATACCATGTTTGAGCCAATCTGGTTCCTAATAAAACCACCAACCTTATAATGCATTCATGCAAGACTCGATAGTTATTTTTCATGTAATGTCATTGGAAATAACATACCTAGATTTGTAAACCCAATACTAGCCAATCATGAATTGCCATAGCTTATCCTATAGGGACAATAAAAACCTTTGATGTGCTTATTCACTCTTAGGATTCTATTCCTTTTTATTTTACATGCATGTGTTTCAACAAGTTGATGGTTTACTAAAATGCCTTGGATCTTTCTTTATTTTTTTGGGATTATATGACTGACTAAGCCTATTTTTCATTCCTTGTTTTCTTTTCCATTTTGAATCAACAAAAGATAATCAATATAGTGGGGAGAAGCTTAATAAATCAGAAAAATGCATTCCAATCTAATTGAATAGAAATCCATTATCAGAAAGATGGATTATATGGTGAGGTCAACTATGGTATAGAATAATGGGAGTATAGAATGTTATTGTGGCAACAACGTCCAAACAAAACATTATTAACTAAGCAGAAGCGATCATTAACAGCGGATTACTAAAAATCGCTAAAAATTGGAACCTTTTTCAAAGAGATCCAATTTCAGGAAACTCTTATAACAAGTACCAAAGTATTATATACATTCTGGTACACAAGTACATACCATGTGTTGGTATGTATGCCCTGAGAGCCAATCATGGGATGATTGGTGGGATACATTAAGATTGATTTGATAAACATCAAAGGCAAGCTTCCAATTCTTTCTGGTTCAGTCATATGAGATAGTGATAGAACAGATTGAATGTCTAGAGAATGACAGTACTCAATGATGTATGCTTTCAGGTTAAGGACCTGAACGATGAGATCATATAGATGCTAAGAATTTGTACATTCTTGTTATGTCCCTAGTCGGATGTCATTGTGGAAGGTAGATAGACAAAAATGACACACAAGACTAGATTGTGGTGTTGGTTGATGACAGAATCTCATTAGTCATGATATAGAGATATCAAACCAAACACATAGGTACTTGTTAAAGAACAAGTGTACCGGACAGACCCACCGTGAGTTTGACACATGGAACCATGACATGGTAGTCACAGTCATTACTCACAGTGATGGTGGTGAGTGTGATTCTTTGACCTAAAATCAGTACACTCAACACATGTCGTTGGGCACACTTTGACATCATCAAACGCAGTCCTGAAACATGGGTTGTTATAAAGGTGATGATTTGGTGGCTTTGACACATGGGGCTTTTGAGGGGTGAGTGATAGATATGGGATTTGTCCCTCCTGAGGGAGTTTGATATCCAAGGCCACTTGATGAGTAGGATTGAAATAGGCATGCGCACACATGTGTGAATCAGTATGTGATATTGATGTCATACATATCTCTTCCAATCTACTCTGAGATCAAGAAAGTGAATGAACGTTGACAGGATGACTGTTCCATGCCTCGAGTTCATTCGGGATATCAGTGACAAAGGAATTATACATTCGTTGTAACACCATTCAAGGATTGTAAAATTGAAAGTTTTTCTCCAACTTTCTTTTTCACTTGGGTAGCACTGATGTGTGACTAGGCACCGCTCTTTGCTTGTAAAGTCATAAGTGTTATGGCATTTTATTACCAATGTGAAATGGAGCTGTAGGGTCACACACATAGGATTTAACCTGGAAGAGGAGTTTTGTCCACAAACAATGTTTAGATTGATTACTAAATGAGTTTAGTAGTTCAATTAAACACTCAATTAATTGATAGCTCAAAATCGTAGTGTTCAAGGTGTTGGACGGATTCAATAGAGTATCGGATTGATTGAAACTGCAATTGACTTATTCTACACAATCTGCACTCCCAACCGATCGGCTCATGAGATGAACCGATCAGCTCAGCTTGGTGAACCGATCGGCTCAGATGGTGAGTCGATCGGCTCAAGGATAGGGTGAAACAATCGCTTCAAGTGTTGAAACGATCGGTTCAACTGATGCAACCGAGCAAGTTGGGAAAGTAGGATTGGTGAGAAATTTCCTTTCGTTTTACTTGCCCAATTTGATTGGAACAAGGATTGGTATTTGATACCAATTAGAAACAAAAGAGAAAAAGTCAATCGGGAACTAACCAGGACCACGAACCGACCGGTTTAGGTGTCCCAACCGACCGTTTCAGAAATGAAACGATCAGTTCAGGTTGCGAGTTGGTTGTTTTGTGGAAAATCTCGAACCCTTCTACTCCTGCTTTTAGTCCCGCATTGCCCGGGATGGAGAACCATGTCCCATGACCCTTCTATATATATAGGGGTATTGGGGGCTTCTCAAAGTACAAGTCAGTGCAACCAATTGCTCTGTGAAGTTGTCGTTCTCTCTAGTTTTGGTAACCGAGAGAGAGCTCGAGCAAGTGCTACCCGATAAGGGAGGCACAGTAAGGGAAAGACAACTGTAGTTGTGACTGGTGGTAGGAGAGTGTGTTGGCCACTAGTACGTTGACAGGAGGGTGTGCCTCCTTCCAATTCCTTATGGGACAAGGAGATTGGAGTTCCAGGTGGTTCGTGTGGACTACTTCAGAGGCGGGAGGTTTCTACCGCTAGGAGGACATCCTTCAATCTCGTCATTCCCGGTGCGACCAGGAGCTGCACAGACATCGTCTAAGACCGGAGGTGAAGACCGCGCAAGGCGCGAGGTATTGTCGCCGAGCAAGCCTCGGGACAAGGTATGATTCCACAAACCATCCTTTCCTATTGTATAGACATTGACGCGTTTCCTTGTTCTGGGTTTGGGGAGGAAACTTTTTGTTTCGGCTACCTTCTCTGCTTCCCCTAAAACCCAACAGTGGTATCGGAGCCACGTCAACTGCTCTATAATTTAGGATTATCGATATGATCGATTTTGGTTTGTCGCCTTTATTTATTGCATACGATGCGAATAAAATTGGCTTTATGCATGTCCAATCCTAAATCAACAAATCCCAATTTACAAATATGATATGTATTATTAATGCACTCGATACGCATCACCCTTAAACGATTTTTGTGGTGGATGTATAGCGTGGTTATGGCCAATAAACCCTATCTGTGTATGGTTGTATGTGGTTGCTTGCATCTCGGTCAGCGCATCGATCTTCCTTCTCCTATTCCTGATGTAACTCGAAATAATTCGAGATTTCTTTCCTACCTTTGCTCCCCTCGAATGTAACTCGAGGTTTCTCTTTTTACAATGTAAAATAGGATAGATTTTTATTTCCTGTTATGTCAAAGAACGGAGGACATCCTGACGACAGCTGAGACGATCGGTTCAACGCATGAACCGATCGGTTGACGTTCCAGACGATCGGTTCAAGGAGTGAACTGATCGGTTGATGAATGGTTCGAGGAGCAAGATGAGCGGGTGGCGGCCATGATGAGATGCACGATGACCAGGCAAACCGATCGGTTGGAGGAGCCAACCGATCAACTAGTGGCACCCAGCCACCCAGTCTGATGGCGAGCCGATCATTCATGTGATGAGTTGATCAAACCCAGAAAGGAAAAGCATAGAGATCATCTTATACAGGTTGCATGTGATGTAGACCTAGATGACCGTGATTCCTCTTGGCTCGAGGAATCACATTAGGATGGCCATAATCATCGCTTTTATCATTTTGCATGTTTTCTGTGGGATATATCATGTATATGATATGTACTATGTATTGTGTTGATTAGATATGTATATGTATATAAAATCAAATCCCTCATTAAATATTAAGTTTTACATGCCTTCCAAATGCGACACACATGAAAAGCTTGATCGACCAAGTGTGGGCACGCCCAAGCGTGGTGCACCGTCTATCTCATGGAAGCGTGAAGGATGAATGTGCGGGTCTGCCCAAGCAGGGTGCATATTCATCGTGTTGGCTTTGGTTCGGACTTAACAAGGTGACCTAGATAGGATCTAGCACCTTGAGGCATGGAAGTGCTCATGGCAAGGAGTTGCATATGACATCTTATTAAGAGTTGCATATGATGCAATTGGCAAGAGTTGCCTACCTGAGAGATCTAAGTTGTGGGTGACAGCCCAAGCTGGTCCATGACTTAGAGGATTTTAGGATCTTGCCCACTAGAAGGTTGTACGCTGCAATCTTCTGAATTGATGGTGAGGGCTATCAATTTGAAGTAAAATAGTGGGATCGACAATTAATTAAAGGCCTAATTATATAGTCAACTTTTCAAATCAATCAAATAAGTCAAAAATGAGTTTTTGGACTAAAATTGCATATTTTCCTTTTATAGTACAAATGGCAACAAACAACAATCACTTTTCTTTGCGATCGGTCCTTGAAAAGGACAAACTAAATGGGACAAACTTCCATGACTGGTATAAGACATTGAGATTTTTCTCACTCAAGAGCGTAAGCTCTATGTCCTGGATACTCCAATTCCAGAGGAACCTGCTCCTAATGCACCAAAGGAAGAAAGGGATGCTTACAAGAAGCATTCTGATGATGCCATTGATGCAAAGTGCTTGATGTTGTGCTCTATGAACCACGAGTTGCAGAGACAGCATGAGAACATGGGTGTCATTGAGATGATTCAGCATCTCAGGAACATGTATGAAGATCAAGCACGGAAAGAGAGATACAATGTCTCAAGGGCACTGTTCAAGTGCGTCATGACAGAAGGAGATCCAGTTGGTCCTCACACACTCAAGATGGTTGGGTATGTGGAGAACCTGACAAGACTGGGATTTCCACTGAGCCAAGAGTTGGCTACTGAGGTGATACTGCAATCGTTTCCAGAATCCTACAGTTAGTTTGTGATGAACTACAACATGAACAACTTTGATAGGCCACTTTCAGAGTTGTTGGGCATGTTGA
This sequence comes from Alisma plantago-aquatica, assembly GCA_963693085.1. NCBI lineage: Eukaryota > Viridiplantae > Streptophyta > Magnoliopsida > Alismatales > Alismataceae > Alisma > Alisma plantago-aquatica. The sequence continues at coordinate 715,185,644 of OY856414.1, read as the reverse complement.
GGACAGACAAGATACAGATGAAGAAGGACAAGCATAAGTCTGTGATGGTGATCACGAGCAAGAAAGGCAAGTCCAAGCGTAAGGGAAAGGGCAAAGCTAAGAAAGGTTCTGATGCTAGCCAGGAGCCCAAGTCGTCTTCAGCTCTCAAGGCTAAGGGAAGCATGACCAAGAAAGGAAATTGCCACCATTTTCAAAAGCCAGGACATTGGAAAAGGAATTGTCCTCTCTATCTGGAAGAACAAAAGAAGAAGGAGGCGACAGACGTCTCTACTAAAAGGTGTCATGAAAGTAAACTTGTAACACTTTTGAGGTATATGATACCAAGATGTAAAGTGTAAAGAACTCAATAAATGGGGCAAGTGTTGCCGCCATAGATAGGAGTACTTTAGTTTATTTTTAGCCTAAAAGGCTTGTAATACAGTTATGAACTGCTATTTCATATTTGCCAATAGATAGAAACACTTTATTTTTTTCATATTGTATGACAATGATGGCAATCAATAAAGAGATGTTTCAATTTCTAAAGATATGATCTTTGTGGCAATGTCTTGTTTATCTTGTGGTATTTGATATGCATAAGATAAAATGATACCTAAAAGTTATAGATAACTCAAACAATCAAATTAGCATCAATCATGAGAAATTCATTTCTAGTTTCCATGTGATGGATAAATCTAGACTCTTTTGGTTAGAGAACCAGTAAGAGACATGAATATCTTAGACATGATTAATCAATCTTCACTAAAGGTAGTGATTAGGTATAATACATGTGATGTATTTACATACCTATTGGAGTAAATGTTAATACTTCAAATGGTGTTTAGAGAAATACCAATATTAATATCTTGAAGTGTTCAAATTTATCATAGATGAAGTAAAAATTTGGTAAAGTGTTAATTTTTGATGAGATCAATGAATGAAATACTTGGACCAAATGTTTGAGATCCTTATGAGTGATTATGATAGTGTATCATAGTGAACTCATGATTAAGGAATGGTGATGTCTAAATCAAGAAGGAATCATACTCTAAGGAGTTAGAGAATTATTATCAAATAACTGAATTCTTCTTAATAAAAGAATACCCCTCACTAATAAAGGACATTAAGAATCACAAGGAGTTGTGAGTTCTTATATCCTTGACGGATACAACTCGTGTATCTATGTGATGAGTTTTTCATGTGATGAGTCAACTATCTAGATGAATATGAGGAACCGAATTTTGAGTTATGGTTTATGACCATTACATCCTAAATGACATCCATTTGATTCATAAGGTATGACCTTGATGGTAGCACTCATTGGATGAAATCCATAAGTGCAAATGAGTCTTAAGTGTTAAGACACATGGATAACATTTTGAGAAGGATGATGCTTGTTGATTACAACTTGATGACTAATACATTTGGCATATGGATACTAAAACCGCCTTCCTATGAGGAATAAAACAAGGATGTGTACGTGACACGACCTATAAGGTTTATGAATCCACTAATGCAAATGAAGTCTATCAGTTACAATGGACTAATCAATGTGATTGATTGAGTACAATCAACTCAGAATTGGATCTTTACTTTGATGATATAGTCAAAGGGTTTGACCGATATGTCAAAGATAAAGAAGGGATCTGTGATTCAGTGGGAGCATGTTCACATTCCACATGTTTATGTGAAATGGAAATGTTCTAAAATGGAAATCCAAAAGTGGAAATTATCTTTAAGGAAGATAGAGATGTTTCCTATGAGATAGGAATAGAGATCTATAGAGATAGTTCTCGAAAACCTCTTTACCTAGAAAGGAGAGAGCATACATTGGCAATCTGTACTGAAGGGTTCAGTATACACAGATTTAGTGGGAGAAAACTTGTCCATGATACATGGAGTTAGTATCCCAAGGCCAAGTGTCCAATTCTTATGAAGAATGGGAACACTAAGAATAGATATGGATCTATCATGTATGTAATCATCCCATTATCTTGCATGTATGAACATGGCAAGAATAAAATGCATTCATCATCTTGTATGTAGGACATGACAATATGATGTGCTCATCTTGATAACTCATATGTGAGACATGACGAGTGGATGTTTGTCTACTTCCAATAAGGGTTACTGGAATACCATGAGAACTTGATAAGTACTTGTGAAGTACTAGTTCTATGGAGATAAGGAAGAGTTCGATGTAAAGAGTTACATTGATGCGAACTTCCGAAAGGGATAGAAAATTAATCACAAAATATATATAGGATATATAAAAGTGAAAGTTTGATGATAATTGGAAGTGTTCTAATAAAACCATTTAAAAGGGAAATGCCGAGTATCTTTGTGTTAGAGAACAACAATGGATGCTATATAGATCTGGAAGTTCATGAGATGAACTTATAGATATTCTGGTCATTGATGACAAGTATGGAATCCTTGATCATGCAATGTGGCTAAAGGTTAGCAAAGGAATACTAGATCGCATATTACGGCAACTCCATCTCATATGTATGACGTACATCGAAGAGATGAGAGACATGCAATTTATACCGCCTTTGGCAAGGTGTTGCCATAACTCACTATTTTTGCACTAGAGCACAGTAACATGTGGGACATGTTTGAAGATCACTATGAATATGATTCAAGGGTGATTGGCTCGCAGTGCAAGTGGGAGTCTGTTGGTATGTATGCCCTGAGAGCCAATCATGGGATGATTGGTGGGATACATTAAGATTGATTTTATAAACATCAAAGGCAAGCTTCCAATTCTTTCTGGTTCAGTCATATGAGATAGTGATAGAACAGATTGAATGTCTAGAGAATGACAGTACTCAATGATGTATGTTTTCAGGTTAACGACCTGAACGATGAGATCATACGGATGCTAAGAGTTTGTACATTCTTGTTATGTCCCTAGTCGGATGTCATTGTGGAAGGTAGATAGACAACAATGACACACAAGACTAGATTGTGGTGTTGGTTGATGACAGAATCTCATTAGTCATGATATAGAGATATCAAACCAAACACATAGGTACTTGTTAGAGAAAAAGTGTAGCGGACAGACCCACCGTGAGTTTGACACATGGAACCATGACATGGTAGTCACAGTCATTACTCACAGTGATGGTGGTGAGTGTGATTCTTTGACCTGAAATCACTACACTCAACACATGTCGTTGGGCACACTTTGACATCATCAAACGCAGTCCTGAAACATGGGTTGTTTTAAAGGTGATGATTAGGTGGATTTGACACATGGGTATTTTGAGGGGTGAGTGATAGATATGGGATTTGTCCCTCCTGAGGGAGTTTGATATCCAAGGCCACTTGATGAGTAGGATTGAAATTGGTGTGCGTACGCATGTGTGAATCAGTATGTGATATTGATGTCATACATATCTCTTCCAATCTACTCTGAGATCAAGAAAGTGAATGAACGTTGACAGGATGACTGTTCCATGCCTCGAGTTCATTCGGGATATCAGTAACAAAGGAATTATACATTCGTTGTAACACCATTCACGGATTCTAGGATTGAAATTTGTTCTCCAACTTTCTTTTTCACTTGGGTAGCATTGATGTGTGACTAGGCACCGCTCTTTTCTTGTGAAGTCATAAGTGTTATTGCATTTCACTGCCAATGTGAAATGGACCTGCAGGGTCACACACATAGGATTTAACCTGGAAGAGGAGTTTTGTCCACAAACAATGTTTAGATTGATTACTAAAGGAGTTTAGTAGTTCAATTAAACACTCAATTAATTGATAGCTCAAAATCATAGTGTTCAAGGTGTTGGACTGATTGATTAGAGTATCGGATTGATTGAAACTACAATTGACTTATTGTGCACAATCTGCACTCCCAACCGATCGGCTCATGAGATGAACTGATCGGCTCAGCTTGGTGAACTGATTGGCTCAGATGGTGAGTCGATCGGCTCAAGGACAGGGTGAAACAATCGCTTCAAGTGTTGGAAATTTCCTTTCGTTTCAATTGCCCAATTTGATTGGAACAAGGATTGGTATTTGATACCAATTAGAAACAAAAGAGAAAAAGTCAATCGAGAACTGACCAGGACCATGAACCGACCGGTTCAGAAATGAACCGACCAGTTGAGGTGTCCCAACCGATCGGTTGAGGTTTCAACCAACTGGCTCAGGTCCCCAACTGACCATTTCAGAAATGAAATGATCAGTTCAGGCTGCGAGTTGGTTGTTTTGTGGAAAATCGCGAACCCTTCTACTCCTACTTTTCGTCCCGCATTGCCCGGGATGGAGAACCATGTCCCATGACCCTCCTATATATATAGGGGTATTTGGGTCTTCTCAAAGTACAACTCAGTGCAACTAGTTGCTCTGTGAAGTTGTCGTTCTCTCTGGTTTTGGTAACTGAGAAAGAGCCCGAGCAAGTGCTACCCGATAAGGGAGGCACAACAAGGAAAAGACAACTGCAGTTGCGACTGGTGGCAGGAGAGTGTGTTGGCGACTAGTACACTGACAGGAGGGTGTGACTCCTTCCAATTCCTTGTGGGACAAGGAGATTAGAGTTCCAGGTGGTCCGTGTGGACTACTTTAGAGGTGGGAGGTTTCTGCCACTAGGAGGACAGCCTTCAATCTTGTCAGCCCCGGTGCGACCAGGAGCTGCACAGACACCGTCCAAGACCGGAGGTGAAGACCGCACAAGGCACGAGGTATTGTTGCCGAGCAAGCCTCGGGACAAGGTATGATTCCACAAACCATCCTTTCCTATTGTATAGACGTTGACGCGTTTCCTTGTTCTGGGTTTGGGGAGGAAAATTTTTGTTTCCGCTGCATTCTCTGCCTCCCCTAAAACCCAACCCCATGTACCATCTCTTCTCGAGGATTACATATAATAGTTGCTTTGCCAAAACTATACATAAGCAACATAAAACCTCGAGGTTGTTGGTATGTATGCCCTGAGATCCAATCATGAGATGATTGGTGGGATACATTAAGATTGATTTGATAAACATCAAAGGCAAGCTTCCAATTTTTTCTGGTTCAGTCATATGAGATAGTGATAGAACAGATTGAATGTCTAGAGAATGACAATACTCAATGACATATGCTTTCAGGTTGAGGACCTGAACGATGAGATCATACAGATGCTAAGAGTTTGTACATTCTTGTTTTGTCCCTGGTCGGATGTCATTGTGGAAGGTAGATAGACAACAATGACACACAAGACTAGATTGTGGTGTTGGTTGATGACGGAATCTCATTAGTCATGATATAGAGATATTAAACCAAACACATAGGTACTTGTTAGAGAACAAGTGTACCGGATAGACCCACCGTGAGTTTGACACATGGAACCATGACATGGTAGTCACAGTCAGTACTCACAGTGATGGTGGTGAGTGTGATTCTTTGACCTGAAATCACTACACTCAACACATGTCATTGGGCACACTTTGACATCATTAAACGCAATCATGAAACATGGGTTGTTATAAAGGTGATGATTGGGTGGCTTTGACACATGGGGCTTTTGAGGGGTGAGTGATAGATATGGGATTTGTCCCTCCTGAGGGAGTTTGATATCCAAGGCCACTTGATGAGTAGGATTGAAATAGGCGTGCGCATGCATGTGTGAATCAGTATGTGATATTGATGTCATACATATCTCTTCCAATCTACTCTGAGATCAAGAAAGTGAATGAACGTTGATAGGATGACTGTTCCATGCCTCGAGTTCATTCGGGATATCAGAGACAAAGGAATTATACATTCGTTGTAACACCATTCACGGACTGTAGGATTGAAAGTTGTTCTCCAACTTTCTACTTTCACTTGGGTAGCATTGATGTGTGACTAGGCATCGCTCTTTGCTTGTGAAGTCATAAGTGTTATGGACTTTCACTGCCAACGTGAAATGGACCTGCAGGGTCACACACATAGGATTTAACCTGGAAAAGGAGTTTTGTCCACAAACAATGTTTAGATTTATTACTAAAGGAGTTTAGTAGTTCAATTAAATACTCAATTGATTGATAGCTCAAAATCATAGTGTTCAAGGTGTTGGACAGATTGATTAGAGTATCGAATTGATTGAAACCGCAATTGACTGATTCTGCACAATCTGCACTCCCAACCAATCGGTTCATGAGATGAATCGATCGGCTCAGCTTGGTGAACCGGTCGGCTCAAGTTGTGAGTCGATCGGCTCATGGATAGGGTGAACGATTGCTTCAAGTGTTGAAACGATCAGTTCAACTGTTTCAACTAAGCAAGTTGGGAAAGTCGGATTGGTGAGAATTTTCCTTGCATTTCACTTGCCCAATTTGATTAAAACAAGGATTGGTATTTGATACCAATTAGAAACAAAAGAGGGAAAGTCGATCGGGAACTGATCAGTACCACAAACCGATCGGTTCGGAAAGTGAACTGACTGGCTCATGGGTCCCAACCGATCGGTTGAGTGTCAACCGACCGGCTCAGATCCCCAACTGACCGTTTTAGAAATGAAACGATCGGTTCAGCTTGTGAGTTGGTTGTTTTTGTGGAAAATCTCGAACCCTTCTACTCCTTCTTTTAGTCCCGCATTGCCCAGGATGGAGAACCCTATCCCATGACCCTCCTATATATAGGGGTATTGGGGGCTTCTCAAAGAACAACTCAGTGCAACCAGTTGCTCTGGAAAATTGTTGTTCTCTCTGGTTTTGGTAACCCAGAGAGAGCCCGAGCAAGTGCTACCCGCAAAGGGAGGCGCAGCAAGGGAAAGACAACTGCAGTTGCAACTGGTAGCAGGAAAGTGTGTTGGTGACTAGTACACTGACAGGAGGGTGTGACTCCTTCCATCTTCTTGTGGGACAAGGAGTGTGGAGTTCCAGGTGGTCCGTGTGGACTACTTCAGAGGCGGGAGGTTTCTGCCGCTAGGAGGATAACCTTCAATCCTGTCAGTCCCAGTGCGACTAGGAGCTGCACAGACACCGTCCAAGACCAGAGGTGAAGACCGCGCAAGGCGCGAGGTATTGTCGTCGAGCAAGCCTCGGGACAAGGTATGATTCCACAAACCATCTTTTCCTATTATATAGATGTTGACGCGTTTCCTTGTTCCGAGTTTGGGGAGAAAATTTATGTTTCCGCTGCCTTCTCTGCCTCCCCAAAAATCCAACAGTGGTATCAGAGCCACGTCAACTTCTCTATATTTTAGGAATATCGATATGATCGATTTTGGTTTGTCACCTTTATTTATTGCATACGATGTGAATAAAATTGTCTTTATGCATGTCCAATCCAAAATCCACAAATCCCAATTACATATATGATATATATTATTAATGCACTTGATACGCTTTGCCCTTAAATGAGTTTTGTGGTGGATGTATAGCGTGGTTATGGCCTATAAACCCTATCTGTGTATAGTTGTATGTGGTTGCTTGCATCTCGGTCTGCGCACCGATATTCCCTCTCCTATAACTAATGTAACTTGAAATAATTCGTGATTCTTTCCTACCTTTGCTCCCCCCGAATGTAACTCGGGGTTTCCCTTTTAATTAATGTAAAATTAGGATAGATTTTATTTCCTATTATGTCAAAGAACGGCAGACATCTGGACGACAGCTGAGGCGATCGGTTCAAGGCGTGAACCGATCGGTTGACGTTCCAGACGATCGGTTCAAGGAGTGAGCCGATCGGTTGATGACCGGTTCGAGGAGCGAGACGAGCAGGTGGCGGCCATGATGAGATGCACGACGACTAGGCAAACCGATCGATTGGAGGAGCCAACTGATCGGCTGGTGGCACCCTGACGACCGGGCCAGATCGAGCAGGCTACTCATGTGATGAGTTGATCTACTCAGAAGGCAAGGCACAGTTTGCATCTTGTACAGGTTGCATGTGATGTAGACCTAGATGACCGTGATTCCTCTTGGCTTGAGGAATCACATTAGGATGGCCATAATCATCACTTTTATCGTTTTGCATGTTTTTTGTGGGATATAGCATGTATATGATACGTACTATGTATTGTGGTGATTGGATATGTATATGTATATGTATATGTATATGTATATGTATATGTATATGTATATGTATATGTATATGTATATGTATATGTATATGTATATGTATATGTATATAAAAACCAAATCCCTCATTTAATATTAAGTTCTAGATGCCTTCCAAATGCGACACACGTAAAAAGCTTGATCGACCAAGTGTGGGCACGCCCAAGCATGGTGCACTGTCTATCTCGTGGAAGCGTGAAGGATGGATATGTGGGTCTGCCCAAGCAGGGTGCATATTCATCGTGTTTCCTTTGGGTCAGACTTAACAAGGTGACCTATATAGGATCTAGCACCTTGAGGCATGGAGATGATCATGGCAAGGAGTTGCATATGACATCTTATCAAGAGTTGCATATGATGCAATTGGCAAGAGTTGCCTACCTGAGAGATCTAAGTTGTGGGTGAAAGCCCAAGTTGGTCCTTGATTTAGAGGATTTTAGGATCTTGCCCACTAGAAGATTATACATTGCAATCTTCCGAATTGATGGTGAGGGCTATCAATTTGAACTAAAATAGTTGGAGCGATAACTAATTAAAGGCCTAATTTTATCGTCAACTTTTCAAATCAATCAAACAAGTCAAAAAGAGTTTTGGACTAAAATTGCATACATTTCCTTTTGTTAAAATAAATGGTTAATCAACAAATCACTTTATTTGTGATCGGTCTTTGAAACCAACAAATTAAATGGGAATAATTCCACGACTAGTTAGGATGAAGAGAAGTGTTCTCAAAGAGCGAAAGCTCTAAGTCCTAGTTATACCAGAACCAGATGAACTCGACCCCACCATATCAATGGCTGAAAGTATGCTTATGGAAGCCTACCAAGGATGACATTGATGAGGAGTGCTTGATGGTGTGTTCTCTGAACTATGAGTTGCAGAGATGACATGAGACATATGATGTCTCAAGGACATTGTCCTAGTATGTCATGACAGAAGGAGATCCAGTAAGGTATTCACGCACTCAATATGATTGGGTATGTGGAAAACCTGACTAAGAAGGATTCCCTCTGAGCCAAGAGTTGGCTATTGGTATGATACTGCTAATGTTGTGAGAATCATACAATTCATGGTAAGCTACAACATGAACAATTTTGACAAGCGTTGACAGAGTTGTTGGACATGTTGAGGATAGTAGAGGCAAAGATGATGAAAGACAAACCATAATCTTTGATGTGATCAAAGAAAAGGTAATTCTTAAGGGCAAGGACAAGGGCAAAGCAAAGAAGTGTTCTGACGCTAGCCAGCAATCCAAGTCGTCTTCAGCCTCAAGGAACATGGGGAAAGGGTGTATGAGGGAATTTCCCTCTATATCTGGAAGAACAAAAGAATATGAAGGAGGGGATGGAGATCTCCACCTAAGGTATCATGAAATGAACCGCTTCTTTATCTGAGGTATATGATACCAAGATATGGATATGTCATATATGATAGGCAATATCCACAAAGAAGTGATGACCTTTGTGAAAGGACCAAGAAAGGAGTACCCATCATTGGAGCAAGTGTTGTTGCCATAGATAGGAGTATCTTTCAGTTTATTTCAGCCTAAAGGGCAGGAAATACAGTTATGAACTGCTATTTCATATATTTCCAATAGATAGAAACACTTTATTTTTGCATATTGTATGACAATGATGGAAATTAATAAAGTTGATGTTTCAATCTTAAAGATATGATCTTTGTGGCAATAACTTGTTTATCTTGTGATACATGGTATGCATAAGATAAAATGATACCTAAAAGTTATAGATAACTCAAACAATCTAATTAGCATCAATCATGAGAAATTCATTTCTAGTTTCCATGTGATGGATAAATCTAGACTCTTTTGGTTAGAGAACCAGTAAGAGACATGAATATCTTAGACATGATTAATCAATCTTCACTAAAGGTAGTGGGAGAATGATTATCCTATTAGGTATAATACATGTGATGTATTTACATGCCTATTGGAACAAATGCTAATACTTCAAATGGTGTTTAGAGAAATACCAATATGAATATCTTGAAGTGTTCAAGATTATCATAGATGAAGTGCAATTTTGGTAAAGTATTAATTCTTGATGAGATTAATGAATGAAATACTTGGACCAAATGTTTGAGATCCTTATGAGTGATTATGATAGTGTATCATAGTGAACTCATGATTAAGGCATGGTGATGTCTAAATCAAGAAGGAATCATACTCTAAGGAGTTAGAGAATGATTATCAAATAACTAAATTCTTCTTAAATAAAGAATACCCCACACTAATAAAGGACATTGAGAATCACAAGGAGTTGTGAGTTCTTATATCCTTGACAGATACACCTCAATTATCTATGTGATGAGTTGTCCATGTGATGAATCGACTATCGAGATGAATATGAGGAACCAAATTTTGAGTTATGGTTTATGACCATTACATCCTAAATGACATCCATGTGAACCATAAGGTATGACCTTGATGGTAGCACCCATTGGATGGAAATCCATAAGTGCAAATAAGTCTTAAGCGTTAAGACACATGGATAACATTTTGAGAAGGATGATGCATGTTGATTGCAACTTAATGACTAAGCATTTGGCATATGGATACTAAAACCACATTCCTATGAGGAATAAAACAAGGATGTGTATGTGACACAACCTATAAGGTTTATGAATCCACTAATGCAAATGAAGTCTATAAGTTACAATGGACTAATCATTGTGATTGATTGAGTACAAGCAACTCAGAATTTGATCTTTACTTTGATGATATAGTCAAAGGGTTTGACTGATATGTCAAATATAAAGAAAGGGATCTGTGATTTAGTGGGAGTGTGTTCACATTCCACATGTTGATGTGAAATGGAAATGTTCTAGAATGGAAATCCAAGTGGAATTATCTTTAAGGAAGATAGAGATGTTTCCTATGTGATAGGAATAGAGATCTATAGAGATAGTTCTCGAAAAACTCTTGACCTGAAAAGGAGAAAGCATACATTGGCAATCTATACTGAAGAGTTCAGTATGCACAGATTCAGTGGGAGAAAACTTGTCCATGTTATATGGAATTAGTATCCCAAGGCCAAGTGTCCAATTCTTATGAAGAATGGGAACACTAAGAATAGATATGGATCTATCATGTATGTAATCATCCCATTATCTTGCATGTATCGACATGGAAAGAACAAAATGCATTCATCATCTTGTATGTAGGACATGGCAATATGATGTGCTCATCCTGATAGCTCGTATGTGAGACATGACGAGTGGATGTCTGTATACTTCCAGTAAGGGTTACTGGAATACCATGAGAACTTGATAAGTACTTGAGAAGTACTAGTTCTATGGAGATAAGGAAGAGTTCAATGTAAAGAGTTACATTGATGTGAACTTCCGAAAGGACAGAAAGTTAATCGCAAAATATATATGTATGATATATAAAAGTGAAAGTTTGTTGATGATTGGAAGTGTTCCAAAAAAACCATTTAAAAGGAAATGTCGAGTATCTATGCGTTGGAGAACAGCAATGTATACTATATGGATCTGGAAGTTCATGAGATGAACTTATAGATATTCTGCTCATTGATGACAGGTATGGAATCCTTGATCATGCAATGTAGCTAAAGGTTAACAAAGGAATACTAGATCACATATTACGGCAACTCCATCTCATACGTGTGACGTACAATGAAGAGATGTGAGACATGCAATTTATACTGACTTTGGCAAGGTGTTTCCATTACTCACTATGTTGGCACTAGAGCACAGTAACATGTGGGACAGGTTTGAAGATCATTATGAATATGATTCAAGGGTGATTGGCTCGTAGTGCAAGTGGGAGTCTATTGGTATGTATGCCCTGAGAGCCAATCATGAGATGATTGGTGGGATACATTAAGATTGATTTGATAAACATCAAAGGCAAGCTTCCAATTCTCTCTGGTTCAGTCATATGAGATAGTGATAGAATAGATTGAATGTCTAGAGAATGACAGTACTCAATGATGTATGCTTTCAGGTTGAGGATTCGAATGATGAGATCATATGGATGCTAAGAGTTTGTACATTCTTGTTTTGTCCCTGGTCAGATGTCATTGTGGCAGGTAGATAGATAGCAATGACACACAAGACTAGATTGTGGTTTTGGTTGATGACGGAATCTCATTAGTCATGATATAGAGATATCAAAGCAAACACATAGGTACTTTTTTTAGGGAGGGTGGGAAACCCTATGATTGGGGCTTCCCGCACAAAAACCAAACTAAATTATCAAATCAAGGTTTACAATGGACACCAGACTGGACAGAAAAGACTGATAAGAAGAAAAACTATCTACTAGACCTCTACGAGCTGAATTGGCAACCTCATGGGCGGCCCTGTTACTCCTACGATTGACATGATTTAAACTACAAAAGGAAAACAGCCTTCAAAGCGAGATAATATCTTCCGCCAAGACGCCCAAGTAATCCCTCCTCGACTTCTTGCTTTTGCATGCGTAGATGACCTCCATTGCGTCTGTTTCAATCTCCACCTAATTGTATTCTTTTTCCCTTGCCCACAACAACGCCGCTCGAATAGTTAGAGCTTCGATGATTGTGATATTCTCCCCCCACTCTATCTTCTTTCCCAGCATTCCCATCAGTTCACCATCCTCATTCCTGGACACCACACCAATACCTGCTCTCCCATCCTCCCCTAGTGAGTCGTCAGCATTGAGTTTAACCCTTCCCCTTGCAGGTTTCACCCACTTACTCGGCCTACTTCTGTTCGGTTCGCCACCCCTCTCTTCCTCCGTCTGCTGCTCGACGTTCCCCACCCCTTCCATGTGTTGGCCGTTGATCAAGTCTTTGGTTGGATTGTTTCTGCTCCCTATCCCGCGACCATCCTGGCGCTCGACGTGTCCGCTCTTTCGGTGATGTACTACGTCAGAGAAGTCTCACTGCTCTCTATACTTCCGACTTGCATCCTCAATGGTACCGCCCGCTATCGTCATGCATGGCTGACGTGAATTACAATTTGCTTCCGTAAGCTCCCTCTGCTTACTTTCTCTTCTTCTTCCCGCCCTCCCCATAGGTACTTGTTAGAGAACAAGTGTACCGGACAGACCCACCGTGAGTTTGACACATGGAACCATGACATGGTAGTCACAGTCAGTACTCACAGTGATGGTGGTGAGTGTGATTCTTTAACCTGAAATCACTACACTCAACACATGTCGTTGGGCACACTTTGACATCATCAAACGCAGTCCTGAAACATGGGTTGTTATAGAGGTTATGATTGGGTGGCTTTGACACATGGGGATTTTGAGGGGTGAGTGATAGATATGGGATTTGTCCCTCCTGAGGGAGTTTGATATCCAAGGCCACTTGATGAGTAGGATTGAAATAGGCATGTGTACGCATATGTGAATCAGTATGTGATATTGATGTCATACATATCTCTTCCAATCTACTCTGAGATCAAGAAAGTGAATGAACATTGACAGGATGGCTGTTCCATGTCTCGAGTTCATTCGGGATATCAGTGAAAAAGAAATTATACATTCGCTGTAACACCATTCACAGATTGTAGGATTGAAAGTTGTTCTCCAACTTTCTACTTTCACTTGCGTAGCACTGATGTGTGACTAGGTACCGCTCTTTGCTTGTGAAGTCATAAGTGTTATGGACTTTCACTGCCAACGTAAAATGGACCTACAGGGTCACACACATAGGATTTAACCTGGAAAAGGAGTTTTGTCCACAAACAATGTTTAGATTGATTATTAAAAGAGTTTAGTAGTTCAATTAAGCATGCAATTGATTGATAGCTCGAAATCATAGTGTTCAAGGTGTTGGACAGATTGATTAGAGTATCGAATGGATTGAAACCACAATTGACTGATTCTGTACAATCTGCACTCCCAACCGATTGGTTCATGAGATGAACTGATTGGCTCATCTTGATGAACCGGTCGGCTCAAGTTGTGAGTCGATCGGCTCATGGACAGGGTGAATGATTGCTTCAAGTGTTGAAACAATCGGTTCAACTGTTGCAATCGAGCAAGTTGGGAAAGTCGGATTGGTGAGAATTTTTCTTGTGTTTCACTTGCCCAATTTGATTGGAACAAGGATTGGTATTTGATACCAATTAGAAACAAAAGAGGGAAAGTCGATCGGGAACTGATCAGGACCACGAACCGATCGGTTCAGAAGGTGAACCGACTGACTCATGGGTCCCAACCGATCAGTTGTGTCAACTGACCGGCTCAGATCCCCAACCGACCATTTCAGAAATGAAACGATCGGTTCAGCTTGTGAGTTGGTTGTTTTTGTGGAAAATCTCGAACCCTTCTACTCCTGCTTTTAGTCCCGCATTGCCCGGGATAGAGAACCCTGTCCCATGACCCTCCTATATATATAGGAGTATTGGGGGCTTCTCAAAGAACAACTCAGTGCAACCAGTTGCTCTGGAAAGTTGTCTTTCTCTCTGGTTTTGATAACCGTGAGAGAGCCCGAGCAAGTGCTACCCGCAAAGGGAGGCGCAGTAAGGGAAAGAAAAATACAGTTGCAACTGGTAGCAGGAGAGTGTGTTGGCGACTAGTACGCTGACAGGAGGGTGTGACTCCTTCCAACTTCTTATGGGACAAGGAGTGTGGAGTTCCAGGTGCTCTGTGTGGACTACTTTAGAGGCGGGAGGTTTCTGCCGCTAGGAGGACAACCTTCAATCCTGTCAGTCCCGGTGTGACCAGAAGCTGCACAGACACCGTCCAAGACCAGAGGTGAAGACCATGCAAGGCGCGAGGTATTGTCGTCGAGCAAGCCTCGGGACAAGGTATGATTCCACATACCATCTTTTCCTATTATATAGATGTTGACGTGTTTCCTTGTTCCGGGTTTGGGGAGAAAATATTTGTTTCCACTGCGTTCTCTGCCTCCCCAAAAACCCAACAGAGGCATCAAGCTAAAATCTCAGATCGATTCATTCAAAGTACCAACTACTAACTCCGAGGACCTGAGAGTACAGAGATGACACATAGGACTCTCTATACAAAAATATGACATCTAGAGTCTCCACCTGGAGTTTTACAGATGTCCATGTTGTTGTTGCTGCTCTTCCCCTGTTATAGGGTTTCTGCCTCTTCTTCTGTGTTTACCTAAAAAGTTGGATCCCACGGGGTGAGACAATTAAAAAATTGTCCCAGTGAGAGATATAACTCTCTGCCAGAAACATTATTATTACAGGTAAATAGTAATAACTGAGTAGGGGTTCTTTTATATTATCAGTAGTATTAATCATTGTATGAATAGAATAATATAATCTCCTTTCTTAAGGAGAACATTGCATCTACCCATGGTAGAATTGTACACTATCTATATACTTTGCAAGGAATGTAAGGAATCATAAATATATCATCTATCAACTAAAGATGCATAAAGAAATGTAACAAAAAACAATGATTTCTTGTATTCAATCCTTAAGCAAACATGCTATACGGCTGATTACATTTTACAATCACACTTATGCGATGAGATGAGGTATACCGCTCATACTCCAACCGACCATTGCGAAGTCGAAATCGGTGCCATACAAGGTCTATGGAAGAACCGGAATCCACGACCTCAACCTTCTTGGTTAGTACAAGATTATATGGAAGAGACTTTATGTGTCAAACTGCAAATAGCTTGCCAAGATATATTGGCATCTTCTCTATAGAGTTATAGCCTGTAGCATATACTCTTTTTAGGATATGGCCCGTAGCCAATGCCTGTTATTATGGAGTTATGGCCCGTAGCCATACTCTTATTGGGATATGGTCCGTAACCGTTCTTGTGCATAGGATATGGCCCGTAGTCATTCCTTTGAGGCGTAAGGATATATTCGCCCATTACCCCACATATTCAAAAATATGCAGCTTTCGGGTTATGCTGTGGAGCAACCCATTTCACCATTCAGCAAATTCTGACGTTGATCGATCTATGACCATATTCTTTTAGAACCAGTCAAGTTTCAAACAAGAATCATTATAACAAATGCTACACAAAAAGGTATAATACATCTATTAAGTAATTTTCAAAACATTGGGATCTCAATCCCTTATCACATCATGGGCATTCTCATCCCTTAACATCTCATCATCATGATTATGGAATATGGGTATTCAGACCCTTAGTTCATCAAAGAACACTTGTTACCACTTATCATGTAACAATACCTTCCGGTCATCTGACCAAGGTAAACATGATACTTGCTACACAAGCATCTCACATGACTCACAAGGCCCATGTAGTCTCTTGTTACCTATTACTAGGAAACAAAGCAAATAATGGCTCACAAGGTCCATTTAGTCTTTTGTTACCTCTTACTAGGCAAAAAAGCAAATAATGGCTCACAAGGCCCATAAAACATTTAAATAATTAACACATCATAGCTCATACCTAGCTATGGTCATCATCTCATGATTACCTACATGATCATTACATGATAACAGTTATATCAATCACATATCAGCACCATGCAATGTAAGAGTAGCATCACTATTCCCTTATTTAGGGTTAGGATTTTCTCTTACATATCATCACCCTTCATTAGATTTAGGGTTTTCCATTATTAACCATTTAGGTTCTCAAGATCATATTATTATTAATGATCAAGCCCTAATTCACTGCTCCATATATCTAGGAGCCAACATTGATAACATAAGTATTCAATCATGCTTATTTATTCTCATCATTTATCATTAAATGAAATATCAACACAAGATATGAGTTCCTCTCTCAACTTTACCAGAATATGGTTACATCATACTTTATTAACTTGGCTTAACCTTTTCTTAAGGTTTGTTAGCCTACACTTATAAAAGTGCATTATATCTCAATGTAACAATTGACATGACACACTTCATGTGTTACTCATCCAAGTAGATTGGATTTAGAATACATCAAAGTGTATCAATCTTGAGGTGCTGGAAGTGATACCTATCATGTCTTGATGATATCACTTCCCTCATCATTGTTATCTTAAGTTCATCAACTTATCTTATATTAGGGTATCTCCCATCCTAATATTTTATGCACCAGTTCATCACATTTATCATGTAATGTATTGGTCATAAGTCACTTATTTGAAATATGCAACCATTATCAATGATATGGACTCATCTCGAGTTAAGGAATTATTGATATAAATATATCCATTATCAACCTCTTTAGGTGTTTCACTTATCAATATATTAGTCACTATTCCATTATTAGGAATAGGATTTTACATCTTTATAAATTAGGGTTCACATAACATCTCCCCATATATGGGTTTCACATAGCATTACCTGAAATTAGGGTTTCTCAACTCAACCCAAAGTTAGGGTTATATTTTATCATCATATTGCCCAAAATTAGGGATTCATGCTCTATAACCCAAAATTAGGGCATCACATACTTTTACCCTATATCAGGGTTAT
Source organism: Alisma plantago-aquatica (assembly GCA_963693085.1). Classification (NCBI taxonomy): domain Eukaryota; kingdom Viridiplantae; phylum Streptophyta; class Magnoliopsida; order Alismatales; family Alismataceae; genus Alisma; species Alisma plantago-aquatica. The sequence goes on along the minus strand of OY856414.1, from coordinate 715,168,217 downwards.
GATTTCATATTAGGGTTTCATATAGCATTATTTAGCATCAATTTGGGATTAGAGTTCACATCACATCTCTGTATTAGGGTTTCATTTGACATTACCCTTGGTTAGGGTTTCACATGACATCACCCTCAATTAGGGTTTCACATAATATCACCCTTAATTAGGGTTTTACATTATATTACCCTGAATTGGGATTTCTCATATCATCACCCTAGATTAGGATTACATCATTACCCTAGATTAGAATTACACCAAGCATTGACATAAATTAGGGTTGGGGTTCATCAACCTTCTTAATTAGGGTTTCATGATCTCTTTATAAAGGATCATACCCTAATTACATATTTTACTCATGTTGAGAGTGTTGAGGTTTAACCATTACATGATTATTACACATGTATGGATCCCTCTCTCTCTCTCATCCTCTCCAAGATATTAATTTCTTCAACTTGATTAAAATAGGTTAACCCTTCATTCAAGTGTATACATTTAGGGTTAGCATAGTGTGTTGAGGTATTGCTTTCATAAGCATCAAAGATTAACCACTCAAAAGGTACTAATCACTTAAGTACCTTAAAGGTACAACCGTTGTAATTACCTTTGATAAACATCATCAACAATCATGGGGTTGGTTGTACTTTACAAGATTTAAATCAATTAAACCATCAAACAGTCTTGGGGTATTAGACCTTTAAATGGTCTTGAAATACTTGACATCCATTCGGTCTTGCCCTAACTCCTTCATTTGGTTTTGAAACTGTTTGCTCAAATGAAACTGAATGAACATCAAACGGTTTGAGACTGTTTGCCCTCCAAAAGGTCTGAAGACCATTTGATCCCAAACGGTCTCTGTAACATCCCTGGCCTGGGTTATACTCTAACCCTAGGTGTTTTGATTAAGAAAGGTGATTAAATGTTTAATATCATCTTGTGAAAAGTAATTAGGCCTCAAGAGGAACCTATGTTGCAATTCTAGTCCTTTTTGAACATTGTTGAAATCAATGTTTTGTTTGTTTTGGACTAAAGTGCAAATTACCCAAGTTGAGGGGGTAACTTGCAAAATTGCACATGATAAGATGTTCCTCTGATGAGGAGACATCATAAGGATGAATATGATGTAGTAGATAGAGCTTGTTGGACAATGTTGTGCATTAAAACCTAGTTTTGGAGTAAAGTGCAATTTACCCAAAATCTAGGGTTCAATATGCAAATTACCACTTCAATAAGGTCCTTAATGTTTCTTGGCATCATCTATAGCAAAGAAAATGAGAGGGACTCCTCATTTGAACTAAGTTGGAGAGAGAATCTTGACATTAAAATAATCAAGAATAATGCCTAATTGAAACCCTAATTTGATTTAGGGCAAAAATGAATAAAAATAATTGAAGGGCTTTCAACCAAAATGTTTTCGGTTGATTTTGAATAAGGATGGACGTTCCTTTGCCAAGATAAGGAATGAAAATATCCTAAGTAGGTGAAATTCCACTCACCTTATTATAAGAAAAAGAAAACCCACTCACATATGGATATTAATATAATAAGCATTAAGGTGCTTAATTTGCTTTTCTTTAAATTGTGGATAATGAAGGAGAATTAAAGACAAAGGAAGGTGCCTCGTATCCATGGAATTGAGGGGGAAGAGGCGGCCATAATTTTTGGATTAATTGGATTTTAATAATGCATTTTCTCTCTCATCAATTTCCTTATAAAAGTGCCTTTTTCAAGCCAAATGAAAGGCTATTTCGGATTTTCTTCTTTCCTTTGCTTGGAAAACCGACCAAGGAGCTAGAGAGGATCAGGAGGACGACTCCCTACCTGTTGGTAAGCTCTTGACCTTCGTTCTCCTTGATTTCATGAAGGAAATCGAAAATAAATTATGGATTCCTTCTTATTTCGATCTCCTCTTCAACCCTAGCCAACTTTTGCAATCAAAAGCTTGAGGACGAGCCTAGGGGGAGTTGCTAGAGCTTCATCCACCATTAATGGCGTGATCTTGGAGCTTTGGAGCTCAATTGGAGGCGGGTTTTATAACTTAAACCCTCAAACATTGCTATTGCATCAATCTTCTATGCTTTGTTGATTGATTTCTTCAATTTGATACACTTTTGTTTCTTGCTGCACATTCCATCAAGAACGGTTGCTGTTCTTGGGTGCACGAAGGAATATGATGATTACATCATCATAATCAAGCACCTCACCAAATATCTTGGGAGCAAACGATCTCAAAGGTTGGGACCAAACGGTTTCACCAAAACCGTTTGGTGACCAAACGGGTTGCAAACCGTTTGGTGGAAAACGGGTTCAAACCCGTTTGAAGGAGTTGACCAAGCTTTGACCGTTTGGTAATCTCGTTCCAAATTATGTAGGCTAATGACCCTCCAAATTTTAGGGGTTCACTACAAAGGAATCATAGGTTTAAGGCCAATCCATTAGACAAATTGAATTGAATTAAGTGCTGATTTTCAACCTGAATAACTTCACCTATTTGGGCGAACGGGTTCAAGACCGTTTGAGATGGTTGACCAAGTGCTGACCGTTTGGGATTCCTGTTAATAATGATGTTGGTTGATAACCCTCCAAATTTGAGGGGTTAACTCCAAAGGAATCATAGGTTGATGGCTAATCAATTAGGAAGACCTAATTGGATTAAGTGCTGATTTTCAATCTGATTAACTTGACCTTTTTGGGAAAACGGGTTCAAGACCGTTTGAGTGCGTTGACCAAGCGTTGACCGTTTGGGATTACTGATACCTATTATGTTGTATAATGACTCACCAAATTTGATGGGTTAACTCCAAAGGAATCGTGAGTTGAAGGCTATTCAATTAGGCAAACCCTAATTGAAAACAGTGCTGAAATTCCAATGAGTTAAGTTGAGATGTTGGGTTGATTAGCCCAAACGGGTTCAAGACCGTTTGGGGATCATCCAAACGGGTTCAATACCGTTTGGGGATCACCCCAAGACCGTTTGGAGGTCTGGGGTCAAGTATAGTTGACCAATTGAAGGTCCAAAGGTACTAATCATATTGCGATGTAGTGCTGATTTGTTGATCAACTCGATAGACCAATCCATGATGATTTTTCACTAGAATCCAAAGGTTGGATGGGCCAAACGGTCTCAAGACCGTTTGGAGCCCATCCAAACGGTCTCAAGACCGTTTGGTGGTCACCCAAGACCGTTTGGAGGTCTAGGGTTGAGTATGGTTAGGTGTTTGAAGGTCTAAAGGTACCAAGCTGTAATACAATGCAATGCTGATTTGGTGATCAATCCAATGAACCAAACTCTAATTGGATTGCTTAAATTTGAGTTATATGATGGGAAAACGGTCTCAAGACCGTTTGGAGGTCATCCAAACGACCTCAAGACCGTTTGGGGTCAGGTCATACCCAATTTGGATGATGGTTCAATGGTTTCAATGCAACTAGTTCTGCATTGATTAGTGTTGAAGAATCACCGATTCCAAGCCCTAATTCAATTGAATCAAACCCTAATTGATGACCAATTGAGGGTTAATTAAGGGTCAAATCAGTTTAAGGTTGACCTATTTAAACTCAATTGAAGTATGGGTATAGGTCCAATTGATGATTGGTTCCATGAATTCAATGATTGAAGGAATCAACATTGAAAACCCTAATTCATTTGGATACCTTATGTAATGGAGGTCCAATGTGATGATGAATGTACTATTGATCCGATGATGATTAGTAATGACAATCAATGAAGATACAAAGGTTTAAAGCCTAATAGTACCTAAGTGATTAAGTGTCAATTAAGGGATGAATCCCTAATTGCTTATAGGATCAATGACTTGATACACTATGATAATCATAGTTGATATGACCTAATTAAGTTAAGAAGTTGATAGCATGAATTCATACATGAATATGATTCATGTGGTGATTAAGGGTTATGATCCTTAAGCAAAGAGATCATGAAACCCTAAACATGAACGTAAACCCTAATTGACAGGGTTATTGAACTCAAACCCTAGTTGAGGGTGCATCCATATGAAACCCTAATTGAAGGTGTATCCATGTGAAGCCCTAATTGAGGGTGATTCTATGAGAAAACCTAATTGGGAATGATTAGTAAACCCTAATTATGGGCAATGTGATATGAAACCCTAATGACGGGTGATTCTATATGCAATCCCTATTCTAATGGAGGGAAATGGTATGTGAAACCATAATTCCCTAATAAAAGAATAGAATTCATACTTGAATATGATACATGAGATGTGTGATGGAAATCCTAATCCTAGTAAAGGATTAAGGGTAATACTGATACATGAGATTTGTGATGGAAATCCTAATCCTGGTAAAGGATTAAGGGTAATACTGATACATGAGATGTGTGATGGAAATCCTAATCCTAGTAAAGGATTAAGGGTAATACCCTTGAATTATTAATATATTGTTTTTGCATGGTGATGATAGATAATTGATGTGCTGCAATCATATGTGCTAACCATGCAGGTATCATGAGATGATGAGCATAGCCAGGTATGAGCTATGATGTGTTATTAGTTTGAATTTGTTTATTGGGCCTTGTGTGCCATAATATACCTTATGCCCGATAAGAGGTAGCAAGAGAGTTGATGGGCCTCAAGTGCCATGATGGATGCTTGTATAACAAGTATCATGCTTATCTTGGTCAGATGACCTAAAGGTGTTAATTGCTGGAGAATGTGGTAACAATGCTCAGGTGATGAGCTAAGGGTTTAATTACCCAAAATCACATGTTAGTGCATTGAAATTGTGAAGGGATGAGAATTCCCAGTGTTGAAATAAGGGATTGAGATCCCAACACCTTGTGAAAAGTGTGTGGCTACGGGCCATGACTCCACAATGATAATGCCAGGCTTTAGTTATATGATCTAAGCCTGAAGAAAGTTAATGCAGTGATAATGATTCTGTAGTTTGAGTAGATGTTATACATGGTCTTCATATTCCTTAAAGGATAAATGATATGTTGATTCTATTTTAACTGTAGTGCTTCTGATATAGAATTATGTTCTAAACTGTTAGACATTTACCTGCTATCAAATAAATATGATTTCTCTATTCATATTTATCTTCTTAAGTTGCAATAACAATGTTTCTGGCGGAGAGTTATATCTCTCGCTGGGGCAATTTTTATAAATGTCTCACCCCCGTGGGAACCACATTTTTAGGTGGACGCAGACGAAGAGACAGGAATCCTTCAGGAGGTGAAGGACAACAACAGCAGCAGCAGGGACAGCAGTGAAGTCTCAGGTGGAGACATTGGTTGTCATGTCATGTTCAGATGTATATAGAGTCCTATGTGTCGTCTCTGTACTCTCAGGTCCTCGGAGTAGTAGTTAGTGATTTCGAGATTTTGGCTTAATGCCTCGAGGGTTTTATACTACCTGTGTATAGTTAAGACAGAGTAGTTAATGTTTGCATTCCTCGAGAAGCAAAAGTACATGAGATGTATATATATGAACCAGGATGTAAAGCTTTACTTTGGTTCTGAATGAAAGGGGTTTTCCTGTGAATGGATCTCTTTACAAAAAGTTTTAATTTTTAGTGATTTTTGGTAATCCGCAAACGCTTCCGCATTAGTTAATCTTGTTTTCGCGAGACGGTCGTCACAATTTAGTGGTATCAGAGCTCTAGGTTCGCTGAGTCTACAGAGACATAGGACTAAGGTTGTAGAGTCTGTTCTAAGTGTCTTCCAGTTTATTTGATAATATCTTCTGCTCACATAGGAGAAGAAGAACTTGAAAATGACTGGAGATCACAAGGAACACATTGCTAAGGGCAATGTTCTTGCACCAAGAAGAGGTGCAAGGGCTCATACAAGAATAGAATGAGTGCCTGAGAATCCCCATTAAGACCTGATCAGGATAGAGAATCCTATGATCATGCTCTTGTTGGGCAGATTAGGGCAACAGTAATGCATATAGGGGACTGGATACTCGCTTAACAACCTAGGTTATCAGTCCTTCATATAGAAAGTTTGAGCTTTAAAAGAGTTCCTAAATGACTTAGTCATGTTGGAACAAGGGAAAATCATGTGTGTATAATGACATGAAAAGCAAGGAATGTGATAGCAAATAAAGTGCATACTACCTAATCTCAATACTTGTATACCCTGGCCAGGTATATGATTATTGATGATAAAGTGAGCATGGAAACTCTTAGATTGGTATCTTTTTTATTGCCCTGATCAAGCAATCATTATGAAACAATCTAGAGAGTATAATGAAATCAAAAGGGAAGAGCTATGTGAACATTCCCAACCAATAGGAAAATGCTTAGTGCAATTCCAATAAAGGAAGATGCTTTGTGCAATTCCAATATGCTTTGTGCAATTCCAATATAGGAAGATGCTTTGTGCAATTCCAATAAAGGAAGATGTTTTGTGCAATTCCAATAAAGGAAGATGCTTTGTGCAATTCCAATATAGGAAGATGCTTTGTGCAATTCCAATAAAGGAAGATGCTTTGTGCAATTCCAATAAAGGAAGATGCTTTGTGCAATTCCAATATAGGAAAATGCTTAGTGCAATTCCAATAAAGGAAGATGCTTTGTGCAATTCCAATATAGGAATATGCTTTGTGCAATTCCAATATAGGAAGATGCTTTGTGCAATTCCAATAAAGGAAGATGCTTTGTGCAATTCCAATAAAGGAAGATGCTTTGTGCAATTCCAATATAGGAAAATGCTTAGTACAATTCCAATAAAGCAAGATGCTTTGTGCAATTCCAATATAGGAAGATGCTTTGTGCAATTCCAATAAAGGAAGATGCTTTGTGCAATTCCAATATAGGAAGATGCTTTGTGCAATTCCAATAAAGGAAGATGCTTTGTGCAATTCCAATATAGGAAGATGCTTTGTGCAATTCCAATATAGGAAAATGCTTAGTGCAATTACAATAAAGGAAGATGCTTTGTGCAATTCCAATATAGGAAGATGCTTTGTGCAATTCCAATAAAGGAAGATGCTTTGTGCAATTCCAATATAGGAAGATGCTTTGTGCAATTCCAATAAAGGAAGATGCTTTGTGCAATTCCAATAAAGGAAGATGCTTTGTGCAATTCCAATGAAGGAAGATGCTTTGTGCAATTCCAATAAAGGAAGATGCTTTGTGAAATTCCAATAAAGGAAGATGCTTTTTGCAATTCCAATAAGGAAGATGCTTTGTGCAATTCCAATAAAGGAAGATGCTTTGTGCAATTCCAATAAAGGAAGATGCTTTGTGCAATTCCAACCCTAAACAAAAAGTAAAATGCTATGTAACATTCCCAATTACATAGAGTTTGTTAAAGGATTACTGAGTAAATTATCTTTGTTAGACATATATGTTTTACCCCTTTGATAATATTCTTAGGTGATGATAGATGTATGTTCTTTTATGCTTTTTCCTTTCAATAATATGGACATCATATGTTAGGGGTTTATGCTCTGCATAAACATTGATGAGGTTGAGCTAATGAAAGGAGCTTTGTGTGGAATCACAGTGTTACGACCCGCGTCGAGCTTATCCCGTAAGTATGCTGTTAAGCATGTGACTAGCTGATGTGCTAAGTTTAAGCCTGTTTTTGTTATTAATGTTTAAAACGGATAAGACATGTGCTTAGTGTGTTTTCTAGCTTCTAAAGCGTGTAAGATCTTACGCTTGAAGCGTTGCCAGAAAAATCGTTCGAATCCGACCTTCGAGTCAAAAGTTACATGTTTTTGGGCTTATAGGGACCCGTTTGTAGTTATGAACTTTGCGATTTGGCCCCTAGGTTTTCTTCCTTATCTACTCTTTCTCCCTTATCTCGTTTCACTTTCACAGAAATGAGAGAACGCTTTTGCGTTCTTCTTCCCTTGCGTGAGAGAGAGAGAGAGAGAGAGAGAGAGAGAGAGAGAGAGAGAGAGAGAGAGAGGGAGCTGAGAAGGGAGAAGCGCTGGAGCTTCGTTTTGCTCCGATCAGCTGCTGCAGTTCGTCCTTTCCCTCCGTGGATCTCCTTCTCCGCCAATTCAAATCGGATTTGCAGCTGGAGCTGCATTTGCAGGGAAAACGATCAAGGGATTTGGGTGCACGGAGCAGCCCTAGCTTGTTTCTTTCTTCCCTTCAGGTGCGGTTTAGTAATATGCATCGATTGTGATCGTTTCGCGGTGTTTGTTCGAGATTTGCCCGTCGATTCGAGAGAAATCGACTCTTGCAGGCCGTTTTTGTTTTCTGCCTGTGTACGGTTCGGCCGAGTTTCTATTCGGTCGGCTGAGTTCCTTCTTAGGGAAATTGAACGGTGTTTTTGGGTCGGCCGAGTTTGGGTCTTGGTTCGTCCGAGTTTCTTAATTAGATAAACGAACATCGTTTTTGTCGGCCGAGTTTGGTCCTGATCGGCCGAGTTTCCTTGTAGGTGTTTAAAGCAGTGTCTCGATCGGCCGAGTTCCTCAGAAGATCGGCCGAGTTTCCTGCTGGTCGGCCGAGTTTCAGAAACTGGGAGGCGTTCGGCCGAGTTCCAAAGTGGTCGGCCGAGTTTCAAGTTGTGAGTGGCAGTTCATTTAGAAATCATTATTTAACTCATTTTAAATGCTTATTTGCTTCAGTATCAATTGATATGACCTTTAAACAGTGTAGCATGTACATTTTAGTGTGATAAGTTCATTGGAACTTGAAATGCGTGATGAAAAATAATGAAAAAGAGGAAATCCTATGTCTTACAGTTGCTATATGATATTTCTGTTTAATTTTTTATCTGTTAGTTAATTAATAGAACTAAGTGCCCTAACACCGTAGAACCCCTAAAGGAAGGTCTGTTACTTAGGGGTGAAACTCGTGTCCAACATCAACCGGTTGAGTAATTCTGGTGGCACGAGGAGAGGAAGAAAGGCAGTGTCTAACAACAATCGTGCGTGTGTCACGATGGCACTGGGAAAAAGAAAAAGAAAACACGGTTATCTAACACCATTCGTGCGTGTGTCACGAAGGTAACCCTGTGACCCTCCGCCGGTGTACTCAGGTTAAAGGAGGAGTCGGGTGCACTCAGAGTAGTGCTTTGAGGCCGTAGAGCCTATGTTTCTGGCCGGAGAACCAGGGGTCCTGTAGCAGAGCAGGGCTGGCGTCAGACTTAGCATTTCCCGGGTGTGTCGCTAAGTCTTGTACGGTGGGATCGTAGCATGAATTTGTTACGGATCTTTATATGCAGAGTACACTGCATATATTTAGGGCATAATAATAAAATGGATAAATAATCAAATAGGTTCATAGTAAATTGATATAACTGTTTATTTACCCAAAATACCTGTTGATGCTTAGAAGTGTGGTTATTATCTGTATATTTTCTATGCTAATAGAACTGCCCTGCTTGAACTGTATATTTGTTTATTTCAGTTTATAAACCTGACGAGTTGTTTAATGATAGCTATGTGAAATGTTATTCACTGAGCGAGTAGACTCATCCCTCTACTCAAACATTTTCAGGTCAGCATCAGCATCAGGAGTCGGAAGGATCCTTTTATCCTAACGCCTAGTTGATAGAAGGTTTGTAGTTAGTCTAGTTAGAGGTGTCTTAGTCCATTCCCCTCGATCCTCGGGACAAGGTGTGATTGAGAGAGAGAATGTGTACAAAGATGTAAATTAATGTTATGCTTTCTTTATGTTAATCAATGTATTATGTTGTAGACCTTGCTTGTATCTTTAATCAATTAAATAGAAAAGTTCATGTAGTTTGCTTAGTTTCTATTTATAGCTTAAACTTGGTTATCATTTTAAATGTCTTGAATTGTTTTAAAAAGTGACAAATGGTTGGTTATGTATTCATCCCACCTGTCGTGTCCTAATCACGTGGTTTGTGGTTAATGTGAGATTGGGGCGCGACAATTCTTGGTATCAGAGCCATAGGTTTGAGTACTTAGTTACTCAAGATCAGGGGACGATAAGAGACCAATAGGATTAAGGTTTAGGTGTCTTTCTTCTATCTGTAGTTTTTTAACAGGAAATATTCGGTTATATCATTGCAGATGGCAGGAAGAGGCTTTGATCGTGATGATCAGGCCGAGAGCCATGTTGGCCCTGACCCTCGGTACTTGGGTCCAGGTGGTGGTGACCACGTGGATGATGCATCCAGGATGTATAGGATGTTCCTGGAGACCAAAGATAGGTACAAGGCTGATAGGCGAGACTCTTCTTCTACCAGTAGTAAGGATCTGATGCGATCTTATGAGCTTGTGAAAAAGCTTGGTGGCACAGAGTTTAGTGGCACTACAGATCCCGCCGAAGCTGATGAGTGGTTTAGACAGATAGAAAAGGTCTTTCGTCTGATGGAACTTCCAGAAGATAAGAAGATTAGTCGTGCAGTCTACCTTTTGACAGGCGATGCAGAGTTGTGGTGGCGTGGTGTGAAAGAAAAGAGGAGAGGTACAGAGCTTTCCTGGCAGGATTTCTCTGAGGAGTTTCATCTCAAATTCTATCCACCCACTTTTCTTAATGAGAAAATTAGGCAGTTACAGAATATCAAGCAGGGGAACATGACAGTTACAGAGTATGAAGCGCTTTTCACACGGTTAGCGAACTTTTGTCCACAGCTTGTTCCTGACAACATAGAAAGATGCAGAAGGTTTCAGGAAGGACTAAGGCCAGAGATTCGGCATACAGTTTTTGCTACTAGAAGGAAGAACAAAGAGAACTTTGGTGAGTTTGTCGAGGCTGCTAGACAGGTTGAAGAATCTGTGAATGCTGACAAGGTGCCTGAATCTAAGAAGAGATCTGCAGACTTCAGTAGAGGGCAATCCAGTAGTGGATACAGAGGTGGAGGTAGAGGTTTCTTTTCTAAACTTGGGCGTGGCTTTGGTTGTTTCGGCAGGCAGAGATCTGAGGATGTCACTACTTCTAGAGGCAGAGGAGGATACAACCCAGGAAGATGGGGCAGTGCCGATAGTGGACAGTCTTCTGGGTCGTCAATGTCAGTGACAGGTCCTCAGAGGCAAGAGATACCGCCATGTGACAAATGCGGAAGGACACATACTGGTCAGTGTTGGGGTGCAAATCCTCGAGGTTGTTTTATCTGTGGGCAAGTAGGACATTTCAAAAAGGAATGTCCTCAGCTTCGACAAGCAGCATCGCAAGCTTTCCAGCCTCAATACCATGATGTCCCAAGTTCTTCTGTGGCTTCTGGATCTAGAGGTGGTGGAGTGCCTAGTGGCAGGGGTGGTCAGAGAGGACAGCGTGGCAGAGAGAGAGCTTCAGCACATTTCTTTTCTTTGACACCTCAGGAAGGTATAATTTCTTCACAAGTTGTTACAGGAGAAATGCTATTGTTTAATAGTATACCAGTCTCAGTTTTGATAGATCCGGGTGCTACTCATTCTTTTATACAACGCCCTTTTGTCAGTAAACTTAATCTGTTAACTCGAGAGTTGGTAGATGAGTTAGTGTTGAGGGTTCCACTAGGTGGACCAACAGTTTTATCCGAGTTCTGTCCCAGATGTTTGTTATCTTTTGGAGGTTTCACCTTTGCTGCAAATCTCATACCCTTGGATGTAAATACCTTTCAAGTCATCTTGGGTATGGATTGTCTTGAAACATATCGAGTGCAACTCGATTGTTGGAAGAAGGAAGCGACCTTTCAACTAGGTGAATTTTCTTGTGTCTTTACTGGAGACAGGAAAGTTCTGGCTACATGCATAATATCAGCTGCTGTAGCTGATAAGATGCTACAGAAAGGATGTGAAGCGTTCCTTGCTCATGTGGTTGACACCAGAGTAGAGAAGAGCACTGCCAGTGTTTATGATGTGCCTGTGGTTCGTGAGTTCTCTGAAGTTTTTCCAGAAGAATTACCAGGCTTACCTCCTGTTAGAGACATTGATTTTGAAATTCAGATATATCCAGGTAGTCATCCAGTAGCACTGCCAGCCTATAGATTGGCACCTGCAGAGTTGAAGGAACTCAAGGTGCAGTTACAGGAGTTGCTAGATAAGGGTTTCATTAGACCCAGTTCTTCACCGTGGGGTGCTCCAGTCCTGTTTGTTAAGAAAAAGGATGGTACCATGCATCTCTGTATAGATTACAGGCAACTGAACAAGATCACTATTAAGAATAAGTATCCTTTGCCGAGAATAGATGATCTGTTTGATCAGTTGCGTGGAGCGACGATCTTTTCTAAAATAGATTTGAGATCTGGATATCATCAGCTTAGGATAAAGGCTTCTGATATTCCCAAAACAGCTTTCAGAACCAGGTATGGGCATTATGAGTTTTTGGTCATGTCGTTTGGGCTGACCAATGCCCCAACAGCCTTTATGGATATGATGAATCGGATTTTCAAACCATTTCTAGATCAGTTTATTGTAGTCTTTATAGATGATATTCTGATCTATTCCAGAGACGATGAACAGCATGAGCAACACTTGAGAGTAGTGTTGCAGTTGTTGAGACAACACCAGTTGTTTGCTAAATTTAGCAAGTGCGAGTTCTGGTTGGCCGAGGTAGCATTTCTTGGACATGTTATCTCGAAAGATGGAGTTAGCGTGGATCCTAAGAAAGTTGAATCTGTGCTTCAGTGGGAACAGCCTATGACTCCTACTGAGATCAAAAGTTTCTTGGGATTAGCAGGTTATTACAGAAGGTTCATAAAGAACTTCAGTAAGTTAGCATCACCTTTAACACGCTTGACGAGGAAGAATGCACCGTTTGTTTGGTCTGATAACTGCGAGAAGAGTTTTCAGATTTTGAAAAGGAAGTTGACCACAGTGCCAGTGTTAGTGTTGCCTGAGACAGATAAGGGTTATACAGTGTTCTGTGATGCTTCTAGGAGAGGTTTGGGCTGTGTACTGACGCAAGAAGGCAAATTTGTGGCTTACGCATCTAGACAGCTTAAGAAGAATGAAGAGAATTACCCGGTCCATGATCTGGAATTAGCTGCTATAGTTCACGCTCTTAAGACATGGCGTCACTACTTATATGGTGAGACATGTCAGGTGTTTACAGACCATAAGAGCCTGAAATATATCTTCACTCAGAAAGACTTGAATTTGAGACAACGCAGATGGCTTGAGCTGATCAAGGATTATGATGTGACAATCGATTACCATCCGGGTAAGGCAAATGTTGTAGTTGATGCCTTGAGTAGAAAGTCAAGTTCAACAGCTAATGCATTTTCTATGGCATGTTTCAAGAGAGACTTGCTTGTAGATATGCGAAAATTGAACTTGGACTTGGATGTGACTGGACAGAGTGGGTTGATTGCTCAGATGCAAGTCAGACCTACTTTTTATAACCAGATTAAAGAATTACAGCAGAATGATGATGAGTTGTGGCAAATCATGCAGGAAATGTCAGAAGGTAAGAAAACAGAGTTCAGGTTTTCTGATGAAGGCATGTTGTATCTTCATGATAGGTTATGTGTACCTGGAAACAGTGAGTTGGAAGAGCAGATTCTTGAAGAAGCGCATACTTCTATGTATGCTATGCATCCAGGTAACACAAAAATGTATAGGAACCTCAAAGAGCTGTACTGGTGGTCTGGCATGAAAAAGGATGTGGCTGAATACGTGGCTAGGTGCGGGGTGTGTCAGCAGGTTAAGGCTGAGCATCAGAAACCTGCTGGTACTTTGCAGTCGCTTCCTATACCAGAATGGAAATGGGAACACATCACGATGGACTTTGTGGTAGGATTACCCAGGACGCCGAAGGGTTCAGACTCGATATGGGTGATTGTGGATAGACTAACTAAGTCTGCTCACTTTCTTCCAGTCAAGTCAACCTTTGACGTTTCAAAGTTGGCTAAAGTTTATGTGGATGAAGTAGTCAGGTTGCATGGGATTCCAGTTTCCATTATTTCTGACAGAGATCCAAAGTTTACATCTAGATTCTGGAATCAGTTACATCGTGTGTTGGGCACAAGGCTGAAGTTCAGTACAGCGTTTCACCCACAGACAGATGGTCAATCTGAAAGGACCATTCAGACCCTTGAAGACATGCTGAGAGCATGCGTACTGCAGTTCAGAGGTAACTGGGAAGAACACTTAAGCCTAATGGAGTTTGCATATAATAACAGTTACCATTCTAGTCTTGGAATGGCTCCATATGAAGCTCTTTATGGCAGGAAGTGTAGATCGCCACTTTGTTGGTACGAGGTGGGTGAGAAGGAAATTCTTGGACCTGAGTTAGTTGATGTAACTACAGAAAAGATATCTGTGATTAGGGATCAGTTGAAAGCTGCTCAGGATAGACAGAAAAGTTATGCAGAGAGACGACGCCGTGGAAGGGAGTGTTGAGGTTTGGCAAAAGGGGTAAGTTGACCCCTAGGTATATGGGTCCATATCCTATTGTTGAGAGGATTGGACATGCAGCTTACAGGTTGGATTTGCCGTCTGAGTTGGCAAATCTTCATGATGTCTTCCACGTGTCTATGTTGAAAAAGTGTCATCCCGGTACAGAAAAGATTCTAGATCCAGAACCGGCGCAGCTTAGAACGGATGTGTCCTATGTTGAAGGACCAATGCAGATAGTTGATCACCGGATCAAAAAGCTTAAGAACCGGGAGATACCTTTAGTGAAGGTTTTGTGGAGAAACCATAATCTTGAGGAAGCTACGTGGGAACTAGAGTCTGAGATGCATGGCAAGTTTCCTTTTCTCTTCTAGGAATTTCGGGACGAAATTCTTATAAGGAAGGGAGATTGTTACGACCCGCGTCGAGCTTATCCCGTAAGTATGCTATTAAGCATGTGACTAGCTGATGTGCTAAGTTTAGGCCTGTTTTTGTTATTAATGTTTAAAACGGATAAGACATGTGCTTAGTGTGTTTTCTAGCTTCTAAAGCGTGTAGGATCTTACGCTTGAAGCGTTGCCAGAAAAATCGTTCGAATCCGACCTTCGAGTCAAAAGTTACATGTTTTTGGGCTTATAGGGACCCGTTTGTAGTTATGAACTTTGCGATTTGGCCCCTAGGTTTTCTTCCTTATCTACTCTTTCTCCCTTATCTCGTTTCACTTTCACAGAAACGAGAGAACGCTTCTGCGTTCTTCTTCCCTTGCGTGAGAAAGAGAGAGAGAGAGAGAGAGAGAGAGAGAGAGAGAGAGAGAGAGAGAGAGGGAGCTGAGAAGGGAGAAGCGTTGGAGCTTCGTTTTGCTCCGATCAGTTGCTGCAGTTCTTCCTTTCCCTCCGTGGATCTCCTTCTCCGCCAATTCAAATCGGATTTGCAGCTGGAGCTGCGTTTGCAGGGAAAACGATCAAGGGATTGGGGTGCACGGAGCAGCCCTAGCTTGTTTCTTTCTTCCCTTCAGGTGCGGTTTAGTCATATGCATCGATTGTGATCGTTTCGCGGTGTTTGTTCGAGATTTGCCCATCGATTCGAGAGAAATCGACTCTTGCAGGCCGTTTTTGTTTTCTGCCTGTGCGCGGTTCGGCCGAGTTTCTATTCCGTCGGCCGAGTTCCTTCTTAGGGCAATTGAACGGTGTTTTTGGGTCGGCCGAGTTTGGGTCTTGGTTCGGCCGAGTTTCTTAATTAGATAAACGAACAGCGTTTTTGTCAGCCGAGTTTGGTCCTGATCGGCCGAGTTTCCTTGTAGGTGTTTAAAGCAGTGTCTCGATCGGCCGAGTTCCTCAGAAGATCGGCCGAGTTTCCTGCTGGTCGGCCGAGTTTCAGAAACTGGGAGGCGTTCGGCCGAGTTCCAAAGTGGTCGGCCGAGTTTCAAGTTGTGAGTGGCAGTTCATTTAGAAATCATTATTTAACTCATTTTAAATGCTTATTTGCTTCAGTATCAATTGATATGACCTTTAAACAGTGTAGCATGTACATTTTAGTGTGATAAGTTCATTGGAACTTGAAATGCGTGATGAAAAATAATGAAAAAGAGGAAATCCTATGTCTTACAGTTGCTATATGATATTTCTGTTTAATTGTTTATCTGTTAGTTAATTAATAGACCTAAGTGCCCTAACACCATAGAACCCCTAAAGGAAGGTCTGTTACTTAGGGGTGAAACTCGTGTTCAACATCAACCGGTTGAGTAATTCTGGTGGCACGAGGAGAGGAAGAAAGGTAGTGTCTAACAACAATCGTGCATGTGTCACGATGGCACTGGGAAAAAGAAAAAGAAAACACGGTTATCTAACACCATTCGTGCGTGTGTCACGAAGGTAACCCTGTGACCCTCCGCCGGTGTACTCAGGTTAAAGGAGGAGTCGGGTGCACTCAGAGTAGTGCTTTGAGGCCGTAGAGCCTATGTTTCTGGCCGGAGAGCCAGGGGTCCTGTAGCAGAGCAGGGCTGGCGTCAGACATAGCATTTCCCGGGTGTGTCGCTAAGTCTTGTACGGTGGGATCGTAGCATGAATTTGTTACGGATCTTTATATGCAGAGTACACTGCATATATTTAGGGCATAATAATAAAATGGATAAATAATCAAATAGGTTCACAGTAAATTTATATAACTGTTTATTTACCCGAAATACCTGTTGATGCTTAGAAGTGTGGTTATTATCTGTATATTTTCTATGCTAATAGAACTGCCCTGCTTGAACTGTATATTTGTTTATTTCAGTTTATAAACCTGACGAGTTGTTTAATGATAGCTATGTGAAATGTTATTCACTGAGCGAGTAGACTCATCCCTCAACTCAAACATTTTCAGGTCAGCATCAGCATCAGGAGTCGGAAGGATCGTTTCATCCTAACGCCTAGTTGATAGAAGGTTTGTATTTAGTCTAGTTAGAGGTCTCTTAGTCCATTCCCCTCGATCCTCGGGACAAGGTGTGAGTGAGAGAGAGAATGTGTACAAAGATGTAAATTAATGTTATGCTTTCTTTATGTTAATCAATGTATTATGCTGTAGACCTTGCTTGTATCTTTAATCAGTTAAATAGAAAAGTTCCTGCAGTTTGCTTAGTTTCTGTTTATAGCTTAAACTTGGTTATCATTTTAAATGTCTTGAATTGTTTTAAAAAGTGACAAATGGTTGGTTATGTATTCATCCCACCTGTCGTGTCCTAATCACGTGGTTTGTGGTTAATGTGAGATTGGGGTGCGACACACAGAGTTCATGATATCTCCATGATACTAAGATATTATGTGGAGACTTGAGGGAATGATAACTAAATAAATCTGTCCCTCCTTTTTTTGGGATTTCGGGGATGAAATCCTTATTAGGGGTTTATAATTTGTAACATCCCTGGCCTGGGTTATACTCTAACCCTAGGTGTTTTGATTAAGAAAGGTGATTAAATGTTTAATATCATCTTGTGAAAAGTAATTAGGCCTCAAGAGGAACCTATGTTGCAATTCTAGTCCTTTTTGAACATTATTGAAATCAATGTTTTGTTTGTTTTGGACTAAAGTGCAAATTACCCAAGTTGAGGGGTTAACTTGCAAAATTGCACATGATAAGATGTTCCTCTGATGAGGAGACATCATAAGGATGAATATGATGTAGTAGTATGGTTTCTACAAGCCTGGACACCAAGATAGAGCTTGTTGGACAATGTTGTGCATTAAAACCTAGTTTTGGAGTAAAGTGCAATTTACCCAAAATCTAGGGTTCAATATGCAAATTACCACTTCAATAAGGTCATTAATGTTTCTTGGCATCATGTATAGCAAAGAAAATGAGAGGGACTCCTCATTTGAACTAAGTTGGAGGAGAGAGAATTTTGACATTAAAATAATCAAGAATAATGCCTAATTGAAACCCTAATTTGATTTAGGGCAAAAATGAATAAAAATAATTAAAGGGCTTTCAACCAAAATGTTTTCGGTTGATTTTGAATAAGGATGGACGTTCCTTTGCCAAGATAAGGAATGAAAATATCCTAAGTAGGTGAAATTCCACTCACCTTATTATAAGAAAAAGAGAACCCACTCACATATGGATATTAATATAATAAGCATTAAGGTGCTTAATTTGCTTTTCTTTAAATTGAGGATAATGAAGGAGAATTAAAGGCAAAGGAAGGTGCCTCGTATCCATGGAATTGAGGGGGAAGAGGCGGCCATAATTTTTTGATTAATTGGATTTTAATAATGCATTTTCTCTCTCATCAATTTCCTTATAAAAGTGCCTTTTTCAAGCCAAATGAAAGGCTATTTCGGATTTTCTTCTTTCCTTTGCTTGCAAAACCGACCAAGGAGCTAGAGAGGAGCAAGAGGACGACTCCCTACCTGTTGGTAAGCTCTTGACCTTCGTTCTCCTTGATTTCATGGATGAAATAGAAAATAAATTATGGATTCCTTCTTATTTCGATCTCCTCTTCAACCCTAGCCAACTTTTACAATCAAAAGCTTGAGGACGAGCCTAGGGGGAGTTGCTAGAGCTTCATCCACCATTAATGGCGTGAGCTTGGAGCTTTGGATCTCAATTGGAGGCGGGTTTTATAACTTAAACCCTCAAACATTGCTATTGCATCAATCTTCTATGCTTTGTTGATTGATTTCTTCAATTTGATACACTTTTGTTTCTTGCTGCAAATTCCATCAAGAACGGTTTCTGTTCTTGGGTGCACGAAGGAAGATGATGATGACATCATCATAAGCAAGCACCTCACCAAATATCTTGGGAGCAAACGATCTCAAAGGTTGGGACCAAACGGTTTCACCAAAACCGTTTGGTGACCAAACGGGTTCAAACCCGTTTGAAGGAGTTGACCAAGCGTTGACCGTTTGGGAATCTCGTTTCTAATTATGTAGGCTAATGAACCTCCAAATTTGATGGGTTAACTCCAAAGGAATCATAGGTTGAAGGCCAATCAATTAGACAAATCGAATTGAATTAAGTGCTGATTTTCAACCTGAATAACTTGACCTGTTTGGGAAAACGGGTTCAAGAACGTTTGAGATGGTTGACCAAGCGCTAACCGTTTGGGATTCCTGTTCATAATGATGTTGGTTGATAACCCTCCAAATTTGAGGGGTTAACTCCAAAGGAATCATAGGTTGAAGGCTAATCACATAGGAAGACCTAATTGGATTAAGTGCTGATTTTCAATCTGATTAACTTGACCTTTTTGGGCAAACGGGTTCAAGACCGTTTGAGTGCGTTGACCAAGAGTTGACAGTTTGGGATTACTGATCCCTATTATGTTGGATAATAACTCACCAAAGTTTATGGGTTAAATACAAAGGAATCGTGAGTTGAAGGCTATTCAATTAGGCAAACCCTAATTGAAAACAGTGCTGAAATTCCAATGAGTTAAGTTGAGATTTTGGGTTGATTAGCCCAAACGGGTTCAAGACCGTTTGGGGATCATCCAAACGGGTTCAAGACCGTTTGGGAATCACCCCAAGACCGTTTGGAGGTCTGGGGTCAAGTATAGTTGACCAATTGAAGGTCCAAAGGTACTAATCATATTGCGATGTAGTGCTGATTTGTTGATCAACTCGATAGACCAATCCATGATGATTTTTCACTAGAATCCAAAGGTTGGATGGGCCAAACGGTCTCAAGACCGTTTGGAGCTCATCCAAACGGTCTCAAGACCGTTTGGTGGTCACCCAAGACCGTTTGGAGGTCTAGGGTTGAGTATGGTTAGGTGTTTGAAGGTCTAAAGGTACCAAGCTGTTATACAATGCAATGCTGATTTGGTGATCAATCCAATGAACCAAACTCTAATTGGATTTCTTAGATTTGAGTGATATGATGGGAAAACGGTCTCAAGACCGTTTGGAGGTCATCAAAACGACCTCAAGACCGTTTGGGGTCAGGTCATACCCAATTTGGATGATGGTTCAATGGTTTCAATGCAACTAGTTCTGCATTGATTAGTGTTGAAGAATCATCGATTCCAAGCCCTAATTCAATTGAATCAAACCCTAATTGATGACCAATTGAGGGTTAATTAAGGGTCAAATCAGTTGAAGGTTTACCTATTTAAACTCAATTGAAGTATGGGTATAGGTCCAATTGATGATTGGTTCCATGAATTCAATGATTGAAGGAATCAACATTGAAAACCCTAATTCATTTGGATACCTTATGTAATGGAGGTCCAATGTGATGATGAATGTACTATTGATCCGATGATGATTAGTAATGACAATCAATGAAGATACAAAGGTTTAAACCCTAATAGTACCTAAGTGATTAAGTGTCAATTAAGGGATGAATCCCTAATTGCTTATAGGATCAATGACTTGATACACTATGATAATCATAGTTGATATGACCTAATTAAGTTAAGAAGTTGATAGCATGAATTCATACATGAATATGATTCATGTGGTGATTAAGGGTTATGATCCTTAAGCAAAGAGATCATGAAACCCTAAACATGAACATAAACCCTAATTGACAGGGTTATTGAACTCAAACCCTAGTTGAGGGTGCATCCATATGAAACCCTAATTGAAGGTGTATCCATGTGAAGCCCTAATTGAGGGTGATTCTATGAGAAACCCTAATTGGGAATGATTTGTAAACCCTAATTATGGGCAATGTGATATGAAACCCTAATGAAGGGTGATGCTATATGCAATCCCTATTCTAATGGAGGGAAATGGTATGTGAAACCATAATTCCCTAATAAAAGAATAGAATTCATACTTGAATATGATACATGAGATGTGTGATGGAAATCCTAATCCTAGTAAAGGATTAAGGGTAATACTGATACATGAGATTTGTGATGGAAATCCTAATCCTGGTAAAGGATTAAGGGTAATACTGATACATGAGATGTGTGATGGAAATCCTAATCCTGGTAAAGGATTAAGGGTAATACCCTTGAATTATTAATATATTGTTTTTGCATGGTGATGATAGATAATTGATGTGTTGCTATCATATGTGCTAACCATGCAGGTATCATGAGATTATGAGCATAGCCAGGTATGAGCTATGATGTGTTATTAGTTTGAATTTGTTTATTGGGCCTTGTGTGCCATAATATACCTTGTGCCCGGTAAGAGGTAGCAAGAGAGTTGATGGGCCTCAAGTGCCATGATGGATGCTTGTATAACAAGTATCATGCTTATCTTGGTCAGATGACCTAAAGGTGTTAATTGCTGGAGAATGTGGTAACAATGCTCAGGTGATGAGCTAAGGGTTTAATTACCCAGAATCACATGTTAGTGCATTGAAATTGTGAAGGGATGAGAATTCCCAGTGTTGAAATAAGGGATTGGGATCCCAACACCTTGTGAAAAGAGTGTGGCTACGGGCCATGACTCCACAATGATAATGCCAGGCTTTAGTTATATGATCTAAGCCTGAAGAAAGTTAATGCAGTGATAATGATTCTGTAGTTTGAGTAGATGTTATACATGGTCTTCATATTCCTTAAAGGATAAATGATATGTTGATTTATTTTAACTGCAATGCTTCTGATATAGAATGATGTTCTAAACTGTTAGACATTTACCTGTTGTCAAATAAATATGATTTCTCTGTTCATATTTATCTTCTTAAGTTGTAATAATAATGTTTCTGGCGGAGAGTTATATCTCTCACTGGGGCAATTTTTATAATTGTCTCACCCCCGTGGGAACCACATTTTTAGGTGGATGCGGACGTAGAGACAGGAATCCTTCAGGAGGTGAAGGACAAAAACAGCAGCAGCAGGGACAGCAGTTAAGTCTCAGGTGGAGACATTGGCTGTCATGTCATGTTCAGATGTATATAGAGTCCTATGTGTCGTCTTTGTACTCTCAGGTCCTCGGAGTAGTAGTTAGTGATTTTGAGATTTTGTCTTAATGCCTCGAGGGTTTTATACTACCTGTGT
The DNA here is from genome assembly GCA_963693085.1 of Alisma plantago-aquatica. Taxonomy (NCBI): domain Eukaryota; kingdom Viridiplantae; phylum Streptophyta; class Magnoliopsida; order Alismatales; family Alismataceae; genus Alisma; species Alisma plantago-aquatica. Next base: position 715,146,551 of record OY856414.1, on the reverse strand, counting down.
ATAGTTAAGACATAGTAGTTAATGTTTGCATTCCTCGAGAAGCAAAAGTACATGAGATGTATATATATGAACCAGGATGTAAAGCTTTACTTTGGTTCTGAATGAAAGGGCTTTTCGTGTGAATGGACCAGGATGTAAAGCTTTACTTTGGTTCAGATATAAAAAGTTTTAATTTTTAGTGATTTTTGGTAATCCGCAAACGCTTCCGCATTAGTTAATCTTGTTTTCGCGAGACGGTCGTCACAGTCTCAAGACCATTTGGACTCAAATGGTCTCAAGACCGTTTGGTCCAAACCATCTTGAAACCGATTGGACCAATTTGGGTTTTCTTCCAACCAATCGATTGATTTTAGAGTTTACTTTATTGAATCGATCATCAATGAAACATTGAGAGTATATTCAATTACAACCCTTGGATCTCCAATCATCCATCACAACTCTTGACCTCCAAACGTTCTTGAGACCGTTTGTTCTCAAATGGTCTTGAGACCGTTTGCCTCCAAACGGTCTTAAGACTATTTGGACCATCAACAAAGAAAATTATCCAATTCAATTAGGAATTCTTCAATCAATCGATTAGGGTTTGCAATCTATGGTTCATTCATTCTAGAATTCATTATAATTAAATAAATTTATGCCATTGAATCTCCATAATTCATATCAGCAATTAACCCCAAACGGTTTTGGTGTTCAATTTATCCATTCGGTCTTGAGATCCATTACCCATTTAGTTTTGAAATAGATTACCCATTCGATCTTGTAGTAAATTACCCATTCGATCTTGTACTAAATTACCCATTCAGTTTGAAGTAAATTACCCATTCGGTATTGGGTTCTATTTCCCATTCGGTCTTGAACTCAATTGCCCATTCGGTCTTGAAACCGAATCAACTCATTCGGTTTTGAAACCGAATTAGCTCAATCGGTTTTGAAAACCGATTGCCCCTTCCTTTGTTGAGGTGCGTCCTTAAGATGACATCATCATATTCAAGATTCAAACCTTAGAAATCAGTTGTGATTCTTATGGTGATTTCAACAATGAATCAAAAGGAAATCGAGAAAGAACAAAGGTTCAACATAATGAATAAATTGCAAGCAATAATGACATTTAAGGGTTCAAGTTATATAACCCGCCTTCAAAATTGAATCCAAGCTTCAATCTTCAAGTCCTCAATGGTGAATGAAGGTTTCTCAACTGTCCAAGGCTTGTCCTCAAGTCTTTGAGTGAAATGAATGGCTAAGGTTGAAGATTGAATGAAGAATTGAAGAAATTCAGCATTGAATTTTGATTTCCACCATGAAATCAAGGTTGAAGATGACTATGGAACTTACCTACAGGTTGGGGCACATCCTCCTGTTTCTACTAAGCTCCTTTGTGCATGTCCAAAGCAAGGAAAGAAAAAGAGATCGAAAAAATCCTTTCATGTGGGTTGAAAATGAGATGTATATAAGGGAATTCCAATGAGAGAGAAAGTGATAATAAAATCCTTTAATCCCCAAAATTGGTGCCACATACTCCCCTAAATCCCTTTCATACGAAGCCATATCCCACACCTTGTAATTCCTCTTCATTATCCATGAATTAAAGAAAAAAAATTAAGCACCTTAACCGTTATAATAATATCAAAAATTAGGTGGATATTACTTTTTAGTTAACTAATGTGAGTGGGCTCTCCACTCACTTTAGATATTCCGTGGCCTTTGAAAGGCAAAAGGACGTTCACACTTATGTAAATTCAACCACCTCATTTTTTGCTGAAGGGAAATTCAATTAATATATTTATTTTTGCATTAAATTGAATTAGGGTTTCAATTATGCTTAAATCTTGATTATTTTAACATCAAGATTCTCTCTCCTCCAAAGTGATTCAAATGAGAAGCCCCTATAATTTTATTTTCTATAATTGATACTAAGAAATATTAGGGACTCTCTAGAAGTGGTATTTTGCATATTGAACCCTAGGTTTTGGGTAAATTGCACATTATACCAAAACTAGGTTTTAATGCACAAACATTGCTTAACAAGCTCTTTCTTGGTACTCAGGCTACCACAAGCTTTACCTCTGAATCATTCTCATTCTTATGATGCTTCAACATATTAGGAATATTTTACCATGTAACATTTGCAAGTTAACCCCTCAACTTGGGTAATTTTCACTTTAGTCCAAAACAAGCAAAACATTGTTTCAACATTATTTAAAAATGACTAAAATGAAACATAAGTTCCTCTTGAGCCTTAATTACTTTTCAAAAGATACGAGCAAGAAAATAATTAACTTTATTAAACAAAACATCTAGGGTTAAAGCATAACCCATGTCAGGGATGTTACAGTTATTTGAGAATTATTCTTGGAGTTTGATTGAGAAATGGATTATAGAACCATTTGTAAACCCTAGGTTCATCATGTAAACATTGAATTAGTTTGACAAGCAAGAATTGATCAAGTCTATGAAGAGCACAATATCAAAAAACACATGCCAGATCGAATGTGAAGCTTAAGAAGAATAAATGTGTACTATTTTGACTCAAACAAATTAAGAAAATTAGCTGAAACTTGGGATGATCAATGTACATTATATTTAAAAGATTGGTTAATTTCTTGGGAAAATAATCCTATTTTCCAAATGTATAACTTATTCAAAAGAATCCTACTAAAAGATAAGATTCTATTATAAAGTAGGAAGGAATAACAATATAAGTGTGAACAAAAAACGGCAATCAAATGAAAATAAGAGTTACAATAAGGAAAATATGACAAAATCAAAACATGCATGTATGCAAAGCAAAGGTAAAATTGTGTGTATTGATGCACCAACTCAAGATTAGAACTTTATTATCCCAAATCAAGTCTGCATGTTACTAGTATCCACCTTTTATCAATTAATTGTAGTGCGGTCTTTTCATACTTGTTGGACCACCCCGACATACCCATGCAAAGTGAGGTATAGTAACTAGCTAAAAGAGGAGAAAGGTTTGATCTATGTAGAGTAAGACTACTTGTTACTCATGTTCGTGTTTTATTCAAGGAAGAAAAAGCAATGGAGGGGAGATGAAGTGGGTTCAACATAAGGAAAAGTGACAAGATTGGGAAATCCCCTCGTGTTGGGATTTTTCTTATAGATAAGAGGTAGCCCCATTTTCCTATATATAGGACCAAGATCAAGCATATAGACACAAGACAAAACCTAATGGTCCAATATACAATGTGGATCAAATAACAAGTGGACTAAAACAACTTAAGTAAATAGACTCTTTAACACTCCCCCTCAGGCTAGAACTAGGGAGAATTCCAAGTCATCTTGATAACAGATAGACTGACTAAACATAACAAAAAAAACAACCAAGCCCATACAAGAATATACCCCCTCAATGATAGTAAATCACTCAAGCACTCAAATACTCACCCTCAAGCAGATAATCTAAAAGCAAGTAGAAGGAGCTTCTTGATCAATATGAAGTAGCATCTGGAGAAAATAAAACATCAATAGGTAGGCATAATGGTCTTCATCATAATCGATATCAACATCAAGTAGACCACAGAGTGTTGCAACACAAGAACTAGTAGATAATGTTCATACAATGCATGGACTAGAAAAGAGTCAACATTCTCAATGCACGAAGCCCGAGAGTGTTGGAACATAGTAATAGAAAATAGATGACATATCCTAATAAAGACCGGTGTCTGAAGTAGAAATCAGAAAAAAAAAATCCAAGATGAACAACAGTAGTAGAAAAGAATATAGCTTCATCATAGCATGTAGTATCTTCATCATCTCAAGTCACCAAAAGTACCATCATTGTCTCATCATTTAATTTCATTCCTAGTAGCAGACTTTATAGTCCAGAAAGAGTCAAGTTATAATCCCCAAAATGTGTTTTTCATAGTCAGTAGTAGTAGACATGTGCTAGGTGTTGGGAAAATGGGCATTAGATAGGTAGTGGAAACAAAAAAATTCCATCCATCTTCCCTAGAACAGCAAGATCGCATCAATAGCTATGCAATGGAAAGGATGGTTTAGAGAGTCCATACCTGGTATTGGAGCTAGTCCAATGACTATTCATTATTGTAGTAGTGTAGCTCTCCTAGTTGCATCAGAACGAGGTCTGTAGTAGTTCCTAGTCTTCACCACGGATAATAGGCTGTTGTTGCCCTCCCAGTGGGAAAAGTATCCACGCCTCCATGGAAGTCCACATGGACTTCCTAGTACTCTTGTCGTTCTTATGAATAGATAGGAAGGAGTTGTCTCTCTCATTAGTTTACTAGTCACCAACTTTCTCTCCCATAATTTTTCTTCCTTGCTATCCCTCCCTTTATTGGGTAGAACTTGCTCAGGCTCTCGATTGGTTATCACAAAGAGAGAGGACAACAATTGTTAGAGGAAATTGAGTTGCTTATCCCTCCCTTTATTGGGTAGGACTTTCTCAGGCTCTCAATTGGCTATCACAACCAAACGGTTGGCTGGAGACCTCGAGTCAGTCAGTTCACTTGGTGAAGTAGTCGGTTCGCTCCCTAGTTTGTGCATAACTCAGTCAACGCAACTTCCAATCAGCCTCACACCCTAACTGGTAACACTTGAATCAGTTGTTTGAAAGTTTGATCAGATGATTCATTTCTAAAATTGAATGCCTAAACACTTTAATAATCAATTTAATTATTATTCATAATCACACTCCTATTCTAGATACATCTTATGTATGTGACCCCATAGGTTCCTATTTATGTTGGTAGTGAATGTATATAACTTGTTTATTACATCACAAGAAAAGAGTTGTGCCTAGTCACACATCATTGCTACCTAAATAATCAGGATAGTTGGAGAACAACTTCAACCTACGATATGTTTCAGGTGTTACAATTATTATCTAATTCATTTGTCTCTGATATACAAAAAGAACTCAAGGAATGGAATCATCATCCTCTCAAAGTTCAATCCATGTTCCTTGATCCAGAGCAGACTTTCTGAGATATATGTAACCTCAACATCATATATTGATTCACATGTGTGTGCGCATGCTTTTCTCAATCTCTCTTATCAAGTGGCTTGAATATCAAACTCCAGTAGGAGGGAAAAATCCCATCCACACCATTCACAGTTATCCCCATGTGTCATAACACATTTGATCATCACCTTTATGGCAACCCTTATCCAGGATCATGTTAGATGATGATAAAACATACCAAACAATTTGTGATGAGTGTAATGACTTTAGGTCTAAGAACCACAATCACCACCATCACTATGAGAGATTATTATGACCACTAATTATGGTTTTCATGTGTCACTCTCAAGGTGGATCTTTTTGATACATTATTCCCTAATAAGAATCTACGTGCTTGGTTTGCTATCACATATAAATTGGCTAATGAGATTCTTCCATCAACCAAAGCACAATCTAGTCTTTAGTGTTACTGCTATCCATTTTCCTTCCAGAGTAACATCCGACCAGAGACATATCAAGAATGCACATACTCTTAACATCCATATGATCTCATTGTTCAAGTCACATACTTGAAGCCATGCGTCATTGAGTAATTTCATTCTTTAGAAATTCATTATCTCATAACTGAGTGAAATGAAATGAATTGGAAGCTTGCATTTATTATGGTTAGCCAAACCATTTATGCAATCAACATATGATTGTCTCTTTGGGAATACTTATCAACACACTCCCACTTACACTTAGAGACAATCACCCACGAATCTCATTCTTAGTGATCCAAACATGTCCATCATGTTTATGCTGAGCTAGTGCTAATCCAGTAGGTTAGCAACATTTTTTTGTAGTCAGTATATATTTCATGTTTCACATCTCTTCGATGTACGATATCTCATTTGAGATTGAATTATTGTAATATTCTATTTGATATTCCTTGTCTAACCAGTAGCTCCATTGTTGATATACTATTTCTACTATGTCATCATGGTTGAAACATATCATAAGTTCACCGATATGAACTTCTAGACCCATATAGTATCAACTTTTGTCTTCTCAAAATAATGAAACTCAGCTTCTATTATAGAATTTTAAATAATGGTTTGTTAGTTTGGAACTCTTTCCAATTAATAACTCTTCTCTAAGATTAAATACATACTTTTATATTGCAATTGTTTTTCTGTCATATTGGAAGTTTGCATCATTGTAACCATTTACATATGACTCTTTCTTATTACCATAGTGTGGCAATTGATACTCAGTGCTTCTCAAGTACTAATGGATGTTCTTTATCATACTCTAATGACCTTCATTGGATTCTTACCAATATCTTCTTGTCATTTCCAACACATAAATGATAATGGGATGAGTACACTATATTGAAGATAGATCCAAATGTGAATGCACATGGCATCTCTTCCATTCTTCACAAGAATTGGAACATGGTATTATTGAGAAACTCATCCCATATTCATGCATAGATTTTGTCATTGGACCCTTCATGTTGAATTTTTTCAGCATTTTGCCAATATATGTGCTCGTATTTTAGGTTGTGAAACAATCCAGAACTATCTCTATAGATCTCAATTCCTATCACATAGTACATTTCACCTAATCCTTTATGTTGAAGGTGATTTCCATGCTAATTTTCAATAGTTAGTATTGAAAAGGTCATTCCTCATCAATATATAGAATATATATATATATATATATATATATATATATATAGATATAGATATATATATATATGTATATATATGATCCTACTAAATCTTTTATAATCACATATTTCATCTTAATCTTGATTCAAGTAAAACTTTTTGACAATCTTGTCAATCCAAGGATTCCAATTCTGATATGCTTCTTTCAATCTCTAGATTAAACATTGTAGCCTATAGACTTTATGTGCATTAATGGAGTCATATAATCTTCAGGTTGTGTCTCATACACATCATATTAGTTATTCCTATTAAGGAATGCGGTTTTGAGCTTCATATGCCAAATCACGTAGTCTGTGTGAACTGCAATAATAAGCATGACAATTGGAAAGGATTTCATTATGTTCAACACTTTGAACTTATTTGAAAATTGTTGCAACCAATCTATCCTCCTACATCATCCATGTGGGTCTTTATCTTTAAAACCAACTTCACCTTATGGGCTTTACCCCTTTAGGTCGTACAAGCAATGTCATACCTTATTAGTGTACATGGACTCCATAATGTCCCTAAAGCCACCACTCAGGTTCTGGTTCTCAATAGTTTCTAGTTGATTTGTTGTCTCAACATCTTTATGACCAACCTATATGAGTTATTGGAATCACAATCTTTCAATCTCAGATGTGTTCTACTAGAACTATGAGGTTTTGTGTTACATAAGGAACTTGACACTCTACAACAATTTGTGATTCCCAATTATTCCCATTATACTTCCTCGTTAACCTCAAACCTTTCAAGTTCTACTTTTACTCCCACTGATTCTTTTAGAACTCAATTATCCTAGCAACAAACATTTTGTTGTCGGATTAAGATTAAAGGTAGTATTCAATAGTTACAGTTTTTGGATAAATTTTTTCAAGAAACTACTTTCTTTATATAAGTTTCAATCCTTAAGACATATCGGGACATTGTTGTATCATATCTCATATGATGTCTTTTAAAACATTTTAGACCATACATTGTTTTAGTATTAAGCATATTCATATTAAGGAAATTAGAAGATTAAATTAAATTATAATCATGTCATGACTCGTCATGATGTGATTCCTTCTTACTGATACATCATCATGTTTTACGTGGAGTTGACTTGTGATACACAATCAAATTCCTTACAGAAGGTCCTCAAACTATTCCTGTAAAGTATTTCAACATTTGATCATATCAAAGTATCGTAATATCTTTCAAAAAGTTGTGTACTTCATACATGTAATCTTCTTGAACACTTCAAGAGATTTGTATTTTACGGAGTACATATCACAATATTATCAATAAATATAATGAAGTACAAACAACTATTTGTAACATTTATTCCAAGGTCTTTGTACATAATTATGTATATGTTCTTGTAAAATTCTTAATCTCCCACTAAATTAGTGAGAAGTGGTTGTCATGTTGCTCATATATAAAGACTTACATGTCTCTTATTGGTTTAATAACCAAAAGAGTGTAGATGAATTCTACATATCCATCTCTTGTATGTGTGATCTATATGACAGTGCTATAGATGTTGATTGTTTGAGATATAAATCATAATCATTTTGGTATTTACGTTATATACAATTTATCTTTAGATCCTAAAGATCACAAGATATGCGGGTATTGCCACACAAGATCACATATTTGAAATAGAACATTTAACTATTTTAACCATAATCATCCCTATCCTTACAACATGCAGAAAATAAAATCTAACTCTATTACATGTCCAATGGGCTAAGATAAAATCTAAATTTAGACTGTATATTCAGCAACTCTTCCTTCTGCAGTCCATCATTTCCCTTTTGTGAAGGTCTACTTCTTGTCAGTTATTGCAGATCAAACATATGTCAGATCTACATCTGGTATCACATACCAGTGATAAAGAAGTAATTTAGAATTATCTACAACTTGTAAATCTGAAGTGGAGATCTCTAAATTCTTCTTCTTATTCTTCTTTAATTCATCCAGGTAGAGGAGGCAATTCCTCTTCCAGTGTCCAGCCTGGTGACAGATGTGACATTTGCCTCCCTTCTTTACCCCTTATTTTTCCTTGAGATCTGAAGACTTGGGCCTTTGGCCAGCTTTAGAACTCATCTAAGCTTTGTCTTTGCCATTAGACTTTCCTTTATCTAGCTAATCATCATCATAGACATGGGTTTTTCTTTCTTCATTTGTGCCTCAATTGTTCTCAACATGCCTAGTAACTCTGTCAGCAGCTGGTCAAAGTCATTCATATTATATAGTTCATGACAATATGATCGTATGATTTGGCAGAGACTATAGAATCACATCAGTGGCCAACTCTTGACCCAACGGGAATCCCAAGTCTAGACAGGTTCTCCACATACCCAATGATCTTGATCACATGAGGACCTACTGGATCTCCTACCAACATGTTACATTTGAACAATGCTTTGGAGACATTGTATCTCTCCTATCTTTCCTGATCTTAGAACATGTTCTTAAGATGTGTGACCATCTCAATAACATCCATGTTCTCATATTGTATTTGCAACTCATAGTTCATGGAGCACAACATCAGATACTTGACATTAATGACATCTTCAATGTGCTTCTTGTAAGCATCTTTATCAGCCTTAGGTGCATTGGGAAGAGGTTCATCTCACTCTGGTGTCTCTAGGACATAGAGATTTCGCTCCAGTGTGAGAACAATTCTCAACATCTTGCACTAGTCGTGGAACTTATTCCCATTTAATTTGTCCTTCTCAAGGACTAATCACAGAGAAAAGGTGTTGTTGTGTGTTGTCATTTGATTCTACAAACGAATTTACAATTTTATCAAAATCTCATTTTTGATTTGATTTTATTTGTAAAATTTGATGATGTTTATTAGGATTTAATTAACTATCACTCCTACTGTTTTATTCAGATTGATAATCCTCATATATCAATTTGGAAGATTGCAGCGTACAACCTTCTAGTGAGCCAAGATCCAAAATAATTTAACTATTACCCGGCCAACGCCAGCATCCATAGATAAGGCAACAATTTTGAATTGCATCATATGTAATTCTTGGATAGATGATATGCAACACTCCTTGCCATTGTCTTCTTCATGCCTCTGGTGCTTAATCCCATTAAGTGCACCAGTTAAGCCAAACCCAAAAGCCAACATAATAGAATATGCAACCTACTTGGGCAGAACCTACATATCTACCATCACACTTTTACAAGATGGATGTCGCACCACGCTTGGGCATACCCTATTCTTGGTTGATCAATTTTTTCATGTGTGTTTCTTATGGAAAGAATCTAAAACTTAATATTAAATTGAGGGAGTTCGTATTTATAAATACATATACTTTATCTAATCATCACATATATATAGTACATATCATATACATGATATATACCACAACATAAACATGTAATATAAAACATTAGTGATGGTTATGGACATTCTATGGTAATTCCTTGGAGACACAAGAAATTTATCAACTTAGGTCTACATCACATACAATAACTTATTGTTGGTTTAGATTTGTGCTTGCCAATACGGGTAGATCGGTTCAACCCTTGAACTAGTCGGCTCACCTCCTGGTCGGTCAGTTGGTCGTCTAAAATAATGTATGCACTCCTTTCCAACTGATGTCTAGACACTTTCAAATGGTTAGTTGGGTCCACCAGGTAGTCAATTCATCATCCTACATTCGGCTCTCCTTGATCTTCCAGTTGTTTAGCTCGTCATGTGAAACGGTCAGCTCGCCTGACGTTAATCGTCATCTTCATCACTGTAAGAAAAGAAAATATCCTATTTCTATTAAACTTATTACATGATAATGAGAAATCTCAAGTTACATTCGAGGGAAGCAAAGTTAATAAAAAATAATACTTATACAGTGGGAAGAATGTTGAGGCTCGGTATGCAAACTGAGATAAAACATGTACAAAAGAAACCATCCAACCAAATAGATATTTCGGTTATTGACCATAACTATGCTACACATCCACCACCAAAACTCACTTTTAGGGAGACGTGTATAAATTACACACACACACACACACACAGAGAGAGATATATATATATACATATATATATATATGGCCTTTTTTAATACACACGTGGGTAGCCTGGATTTCGCTACCCGACAGCCAAAAATTAACTGTTCTGACCAGAAAAGTAATTCTGCTATCAAAAAAAGTAACTGCGTTGATCAAAAAGTAACTATACGACTAAAAAAGTAATCTCATACAAAATACACAGTAGATATATATGTAACTATGCTTTGAAATCTCATGTTACAAACGTAACTATCTATGCATGAAACTCAACAGTTTGCAAGGTAAAGTAACCCTCTACATGTCAAAAGTAACCGAAATGGGGGATAGGTAGTTACCCGCGCAGGCATTAAAGACGGGCCCTATATATATATATATATATATATATATATATATATATATATATATATATATATATATATATATATATATATATATATATATATATATATATATATATATATATATATATATATACATATACATATATATGTTAGTTTGGGATCATATGCAGTCTTTAATCGGATATGTATATTTACCAGTTTAAGTATTCACATCATATGTAATAAATAAACAATGAAAATCAAAATTCGATCATATCAATCTTCCCAAAAAATAGTAAACTGACGTGACTCTGATATCACTGTTAGGAAATATGACATCAAATAGGCAATGGAAACAAAAAAAATATCCATATTTTCCATAATAGCATGATTACATTATTAACTGTGTAATGGGAAGGATGGTTTAGCAAGTTCATACCTAGTGCTGGAGCAAATCCAGCGACTATTACTTGTTACAGTAGTGCAACTCTCCTAGTTGTACTTGGACGGCGTCTGTAGTAGATCCTGGTTTCTACCATGGAAGTAGGTTGATGTTACCTTCCTAGTGGGAAAATTATCCACACTTCTATGGTAGTCCACACAAACCTCCTAGAACTCCTATTGTTCTACTAGAATAGATAGGAAGGAGTAGTCCCTCTCGTTGGTTTACTAGTCACCAAATTTCTCTCACATAATTGTTCTCCCTTTCTATCCCTTCCTTTATTGGGTAGGACTTGCTCAGACTCTCTACTGCTTACCACAACCATAGAGGACAATATTTCTCAGAGGCAATTGAGTTGTGTCTCTGGGAAGCTCCCAATACCCTACTATTTATAGGAGGGTCGGCATCAAGGTTCCCAATGATCATTTCATCATGTTTCCCAATCATAGTTGTATTGGAAATTCCAATCCAATTAATGCACTATATGACATCAGCACTAACCCTTGATGTAATAAAATTGTTCCATGAACTAGGCATCTCACTCAGCCAAACAGTCGGCTAGCAACCTTGATCTGGTTGCTTCACTAGGTGAACCATTCGGTTCACTCTCTAGTTTCTATTGAACTCAGCCAACGCAATTTCTAATCAACTTGACACTCCAACTTGTCGATTCAACACTTTAATTGGTTGTGTGAAAGTCCAGTCAGTTGAGTCGTTGCTCAAATTGAGTACCTAAATAATTTAGCAATCAATTTAATTATTATTCTTGATCAAACTCCTCTTCTAGATGTATCCTATGTGTGTGACCCCATTGGTTCCTATTTATGTTGGCAGTGAATGTCCATAACATGTTGATGACATCACAAGCAAAGAGCGGTGCCTAGTCACATATCATTATGACCTAAATAATCAAGAAAGTAGGAGAACAACTTCATCAGGTGTTATAGTGATTATCTAATTCCTTTGTCTTTGATATTTAGAATGAACGCGACGCATGGAATCATCATCCTCACAATGTTCAATCCATGTTCCTTGACCAGAGCAAACTGTTTGAGATATATGTAACCACAATATCATATACGGATTCACATGTGCATGCACATAATTTTCTCAGTCTCACTGATCAAGTTGCTTGAATATCAAACTCCAGTTGAAGGGACAAATCCCATCTACATTCTTCACAATCATCCCCATGTGTCACAACACATTTGATCAATCACCTTTATGGAAACCCTTATTTAGGATCACGTTGGATGATTTCACAACATACTTAACGATATGTGATGAGTGTAATAAATTCAGGTCTAATAACCACAATCACCACCTTCACTATGAGAGTTGATTTTGACCACCAATTACGGTTTCCATGTGTAACTCTCAAGGTGTGTATATTTGATACACTCTTCCCTAACAAGTATCTATGCACTTGGTTTAATATCATATATCATGACTAATGAGATTATGTCATCAATCAACACACATTCTAGTCTTTAGTGTTACTGCTCTCTATCTACCTTCCACGATAACATCAGACCAGGGACATATCAAGAATGTACATACTCTTAAAATATGTATGATCTCATTGTTTAAGTTGCGTACTTGAATACATAGGTCATTGAGTAGTGTCATTCTTTAGACATTCCTTATGTTTCCTCATTATCTCAAAACTAAGTGAAATAGAATGAATTGGAATCTTGCCTTTATTATAATCAACCAAACCATTTATGCAATCATCATATGATTGGCTCTCTATCCATACTTACCAACACAAGGCACATACAATGGGTGAATGTGCAAACAGGGCATGGACAGTAGATAGTGCAAGCCACTAAGAAGCAAGTAAAATGTTCTAATCATAGAACAAGTAGTAAGAATAATGTTGTCAGATAGAAAATTAGCAATACATAGAACAAGTGAAGTAGATAGATTCATAGAAGTAGTCGATGATGATGAATAAGCTTCTTAAGAAGAAAATGGATCCATATAGCAGGAAAATACAACTCCATAGAAGTAGTAAAAGTAGCATGAAGACCTATATATCGGCAGTAAAAGTGGCATGAAGTTCCATATATTAGCAAAACTAAAGTTTTTGTCATTTCTCTTCATATTTTATCCATCCCATCTCTTATCTCTACTCATCATCCTCTATTCTTCCTCACATGACAACCACAAAAAGAGTTAATAGTGTGGTTGGGAAGGAAGGTGAAACATAATGGTAGAGGCAATGCTATGTAGGAAATTATTTGGAGGAGGTGACCAACAACTTAAGTCAATGTGCAACATGATCCGGCTACATAGATTGGGATAGAAAATAAATGGATCTTCTTATGACCCAAAAAAATAAGGTCAAAAAATCATAAGATCCAATTATCAGTATATTCAATTTGTATATGGGGGTGGAACAAGAATTAAGGAGGTAGGGAAAATGAATATAGGGTTGGGAAGGGTAAGGGTGTGAAACAACAAAAGGAAGTAATAAAAGTGCTGAAAAAGAAGATAATTGTTGCTGGTAAGGATAAAGAAGGGTGTGACATCCCTAGATTTTCTAAAACTTAATCTAATGTGTGACGTCCAAATTGAAACCTCACCTTAGTGATCACACAAATTTTTTTGTCTACATCCCACTTCCATATTCTTTACCCTCCATCTTCCAGCCTGCTACTCCCGTCCTCCTCATCTCCTTGCCTTTCTTTTAGATACTTCTCTGATAACCACTCGGGGCATTTGTAGAATGTGTGATCCGCTTCGTTCAGTCTCATTGTTGTTTTCACCTACATATCTCAGTGAGTACACAAATTTAAACACCCCACACAAGGCTAAAAAGAAGAAAATCAGAGGAAGTCACAAGTAAAGAACATTAGCACATGCACATGAACGATAATAAAACCATACAGCACATGTTCACCATTCAACATAATTACAACATGAATTGTTACAACATTTGATATTACATATTGACCAACATACTTCTACATATACATGTACTGCCACTAAACAATAGGATCTTAAGACAACAGGTCCACATATACATCATCTTGCCACACAACTCTCAACTATCCTAGATCTTCAAAAGAACATATCCACATCATAAATAAAAGATTACATGTGGTACACGTCAGCACAATATTCAATAATATTGTACAGAGTATGCATGTGTGTCTTTTTATATACCTCTCATTACTAAGCTTGGCAATAAGATAAAACTAGTACTTGGCAGTAACAAAAGAAATATGTACTTGAACAAAGATATGTTTATTAACAAAAGAGAACACATACCTTAAGCACATTTCCATCATATATCTTGTACATCTGCCACCAAACGGATAGATGTTTTCAGTCCTTATGATCTCATACCAAAGAGTTAGATCATATATACAATGTGATCTCCTACCAAAGAGTTAGATCACTTCAATGCTCTATACTATCAAAGAGTTTAGTTCTACCATATGATGGATTAGATATCTTATGTTTCATGTGTTCATATCCATAAGTATGGAAAGATCAAGCAACATAGCATACAAGAGCAATCATTTCATCCAATATCATATGCCAAGTATTTTACTACACATATAATACAATCATACTAAATAGTAGGTCAAGTAAGACGTAAGGACGAACCTTGACGAAGGATAAACCTAAACCACACATTCTTGAATTCAACTACCACTCTATGTTGACCCCCAATAAAGACAAGATCATATATGCCATGCATTAGATTCTCATCACCTTAACCCTAGTTGATGCATTAGGGTTTAGCTTGGTTCATTAGCATATTCACATCATTAGTTGTTTTTTCATCTTGGTATTAGGTTACTGTTATTATATTCTGTATTCGGATACATAATCTGATTATTTGATTACATATAATAGCATGCACATATCAACCCTACGTTACATGCATTAGTCATATTAGGGTTTATATCACTTTAGTAGTCATCATCATTAATCATGAATTATGTGCATAATATTGATATCAAAGTTACATATTATCTTCCAATTACTAAAATAAGGGTGTTCTATAAATTCCATCATTTATTGAGCATGTATGTATTTTTTGCATTTTATTTAGGATTATTAACCCTAAAGAGCTATATGAAACATATTGCATGATTTCAAGCATCAACGTCATAATCACTGAGTTAAATATATTATAAACATGAATATGGATCTACTGACTTATTATCATAATTTTAGGCCAGTATTTGATATTTATTATCCATGAAACAAGTATATAAAATGTTACATGCTATTAGTGATATTTAATCTTCAAAAGAGTGATATTATAGATCCATGTTATTCTACTCATTTTCCTGAGAATTTTGGTGTATTATTTGTATTTTTCTGATAATAAGGATAATTACTATGATTTATTGAAGATCTACATATTTAAAAGATTTTTTACCTTCTCGTCCTCTCAGAACCTGTCACGTGTCCAAGGAGAGGTGCTTAGCTCTATGTGTTGCCTTACTGAGGTTTGGCCAGTTCAGGTTAATTCTTATCTATGACCCAATCTTGTTTGGATCGGCCAATTCAAGCTCTCCACTCTTTCTCATTCCCGTGACCTTGTGTGTGCATCAGCCAGAGTCCATAGTGGGACTCTGCTCTCCGTGATTCATTGATGCCACTGTTGGGATGGGATGTCACTGACGTGCGATCATCAGTGCTCCGCTCATCCTCATCGTCTCCTTTCACCTATAAAAGATCCTAATGATCCTTCCCCATGCCATCGACCTACTTCCTTGCTTAATTGCTATGTCTCCTCTTGGTTGGGAGATCTTTTCGGTACTACTACTGCCAAAGCGAAGTGAAAGGGGGTACCTGATATGCCATCTCAACCTCCAAATAGATACCTAAAGATGCACCGCATGACCTTTAGGGATTGGCTGTCATCTTCATTCTGAATCAAGAGGCGATTCATGACCTCCCACAAGCTCCGTCTTCAACCCCGAAAACTGAGGGTCGTCGACCATGACATTTCTATAGGAAGGCTATCATATTTATGTATTGAGCTCCCTCAACTCCTCTCTTCCTTTATCCTCTGTTATCTCCCATCGATCTCCTCTCTACATCTTTCACTCCCAACCACGACCTGCTCTCTGTGGTAGAGAGACACTACAAACTAAGAACTTGTTCTCCCTCCCCACTCGACCAACAAAAACATGTATTGGGTGAGGGGTTTTCTTACGATGGCACAAATGCAACCGTTGGGTCAATCTCACACCAGATCGACTCTTCTCAACATGGGGATCGTGGGAAACTTGTGGCTCTACCCAAGTCCACTATTCCATTTGGTTCGAAGGAGGGAGACAAGCCAATTGTCGTTAGATTATCCTACTGGATGGCTGGATTAGGCAACTCACTACTGATTTGTGGAACTAGCTTCCACCCGCTGCATGATACTAATATCGCTAATAACTTAGACCAAACAAATTTGGAACTTAGTAATTCCTTATCAAAGTATAACAAGATGACACAATAATCAAACTTAGATAAATTTCTCTAGGAGCCTCATTTAGTCATCAAATTTTAACCATAATGTAACTACCATTCAGGCTACATCATATCTAATTTTGGTGTCAAGAGTCAATTACTATATCATCCAACTAATATCTCAAAAAAGAACACTATAAGGGTATTAGATATAACACTAGGATCAAACGACATCCAAACTAGCATTGACAAAATCTTCAAGTAATTCCAAATATGAACTCAATTATCTCATTATACAATTAAAGGTTTTGAAATTTCACTCTGTCACATTCTACACACCTTAAAAGAAATTTCATCCTCGAAACCAAGGAAAAATATTGTCCTTCACAAAGGGACTCGCCATGTATAGATATGTTTTCCATGTAATAGAATTATTATGGACCGTGAAGCATGCCAAGTTGTAGCAACAGTAATAGTTGACGCATCATGTCAGTGAAGAGACATGCCATGTTGCTTATCACTAGATGCACTAGTAGAATTTAGTGCTAGCAAGAAGTAGGTGAATCGTCGTGTCGTATGGTAACATGTAGTGCTAGTTGAAAAAATTCAAGATAGTAATAAGAAGTACCATGTGACACACCATGCCAATGAAGAGACATACCATGTGGATGGTGTGTAAGTTGACAGAACTCGATGCTGAGACTCGAGGTAGAATGCAAGTGACACGTCATCTCATAGTGCACCCAACACATCGTGTCAAGAAGTGACATGCCATGTTATCATGGGTAGATTTTGTGAATGAAGTCACAAACAAAGTAGATTTCCACCAACATGTCGTGTCCAGCACAACACACCATATTAGTAGTAAACAATGGCAGAAATGCCCTAGATTTAGGAGAAAAGGGAGGGAGAAATCCTTCCAGATCTCCACCATAGCAATATAGGGATGATGTGTCCCCAATATCAGTAGAAAAGGGGAAACCTTTGTCCAAGATTTTGGATTAGATCTTTCTAGTGGTGACATGTATTAGACTAGCGACAGAGTAAATAGTAGTGGTGTATCTCTATGATGATGGATATGAATAGGATAGTGGAGGCTCTAATAGAAAGAAAGATTGATAGAGTCATGGCGCCCCTTGTAAATCTGGAATTCGCAACTTCAAAAGATGATTTTTTTTAAGATGGAGACAGCTTGGAGGAGTGACTCCAAGAAGAAGAAAGGATAGGAGATTCCTATAGGCATCCAAGCAATGCCTAGCGGAGGCAGTCACCCACATGGGGAGGCAACTCTCCATTTCTATCTCTCTCTCAATGTTTGGGGCAACATATGATAACCTACTCGGGCACTATGTGGAGAGATGATAAGATGGGGAAATCCATAGTCCAACACAAAGGTGAAAGAATACTAGGGGAAATTATATATATTATGCCAAATTCTTATTTATTTATATATTTTCACTAAGTAATAGCCTTTTAGTGAATTGAGTTAGGTTAAATTATGAGTAATATGATAAAATATAATTTGTTATAATTTTCTTCTAATGATCCATTTTAACTTTGGAAAGGGAATATGTTTGTCATGGTCAACTAGTCACATATAAACCTCTACCTTTATTGTTCATAAGACATAAATGATATAGTATTATGAATTATATGAATATATATCCAAGCTACCGGGTGAAATGAGGAAGAAGGAATGCAAATATGTGATGGTACAGTGATCCTGGTTCAATCTAGTGATTTGTCAAGGAGATTATAATCCCAATTATTTGGTTTTGTTTATATATTTTCTTATTTATACTTCTCATCATTTTTTACTCCTCTATTGTATACATTAACATGTGGGAGAGAATTATTGAAGTCTTAGGTAATCATGTAGTTTAATATGTAATCTTATGTATGTTTGATTTTCTTGGATCCTCTTCTCTTTTTATATACATGTCAATTTTTTCCTCATTGTTTAACAACATACTACATGTGACAATCTAATAAATAACCATTCGGAGATGAATCCCTTGGTTTTAACCTATAATAAGAGTAATGTTCATCAAAGGATGAAAACTTTATAAGATCATAATGAGAATATAGTGTTCTCTTATATTGTAACATAAGATAAATAGACTTTATAATTGTTTGGATGTAAATTTGAAGAATATAATGAAAAGGGGCAGTACTTTGTGTTGGTTGGGTTATGGCCTTGCCAAATATAAAGAGATATAATGTATTACATATATTTGTTGCATATTAAAAATTTTATATGAATTTTATCTATATGCTTCTCTTATGAGATAAAAAAATTCTATTTTAATTTAAATATTTCAATTCTACTGCCATAAATTCTTATGCATTATGTTTTTTTGTGTTTCGAACTAGATTTTGTTTCAATTTTTAATTTCCTTCAATTTATGATAGTATTCATAAAGAAAGCATTTATCTATCATACAATACAAATAAAAAATACAAAAAACACTCATTTATTTGGACAATGATACCTAAATGTTTCCTCAAGTGTGTCATTTTGAAAAGAGAGTTTAGAGGGGATGAAAATAGAAGGAAACCACCTTATTCTTTATCATATTTTAGACCACTACATTCCTTTCTTTCTCATGGTTTATGGGAGGGAGACACCTATCTTCTTTGTTTTCCCATATAAAATCACCAATCAATACTCCTTCTTCAAGCACTAGAAATTGCCACTTTGTAACTAAATAGCAGTTCTAGTTTCACACATAATGGGAATTGGTGATTGGAAGTTAAGGATCATAAGCATGAGATCACAAGGACAAATTTGAGATTCTCAATATGTCAATGCTAGACAAGGTCCAAGGATTTATCATGTAGTTTATTCAACTAAGGATTAGACAATCAAAATTTCCACATGGTATTTCTATAACTCATGTGCTGACAAAGGCTACAACATTTCCTTTTGTAGGGATGGATTAGGCATTTTCCTAGAGGGTCAGAGAATAACATATATCCACAACTACTCATTATAAGATGTCCAAAAAGATGTCCTAATGACTATTTAAGAATTGCAAGAGATACACATGATCAATCAATGACTTTGATTGTGATGCATTTTATTAAAACTTAAAATAGACAAAAGGTGTGAAAATTAGTAATCATTCAACCAAAACTTGTTTGAACACCCATAAGACGAGATTTACTTCTAATGAAATTGTGCTAAGTTGAATGAAGGGCATGACCAAGAATGATCATAAGTCTTAATGAACCTTGGAATCATCCTCGGTTGAACTAAAGTTGAACCAAACAATATCTCAGATAAAGTTAGAGTTTCAATGAAAATGTATATATTTTATTTATTACTTGTTTATTGAATTCATATATATTTAGTTTTTGCAATAATACTAATGATCAAAGTAACTTATGAGATTTTTAAACACAATGTCTAATACCACCCCTCTATTGTATAGGACTTGGACATCTTAAGCGAGAGACAACACAATCTGATCATCAATAACCTAAAACCATCTTCCTCCATCCAGATCTGATCCCAAAAAACACCTAAAATATATATATAAGTATATACTCCTATACCCATCCTCGCTAACCTCTCTAGAATCTTTAGACATGTCAAAATTGTGTAGCGCCTTCCTCTCTAACTCTTATGTGATGAACAACAACAACTTTGTTGGGCTTCCCTCAAGATACCTACCTGACTCCCAAATCTCCTTGACCACAGCCTACAACTTATATAGTACTCCAATCATTACCCTTTTGATGAACTTGTGCATCTCCTCTCATGGAAGAGAGGACATTCCCATCCATCCTTAACCTATCAATCTGGGACCACCCAATTCATCCCTAACCTAGATGAATTGAATCTGAGTGTCTTTCCCGTTGATGCCTTCTACTCCAACTTTGAATGTAGATACAAATACAACACATCATGGAGGTTTTTACACTTGTCGCGGAGCTTACGGGCAAGTTGAGGTGACAATCATGACTCTAGATAAAGATCATCTTCAATTTGTGATTGATGTGGTCGTGAAGATCTGGAGTTTGACCTCCTTCCTTGAACCTTGAAGACCCTCTATACCTTGACTCTAGGAAGAACTACCCCACACCCTTCTAAGGACATACCCAGCTTAAATGTTTGAATCTAGAGTCACTACCTGGTACATCCATTATAGTAGGTATATTTCCTTCATTTCAGATTCTAGAAAAACCAACTAATTATTTGAAGATAGCATACCCTAACATTAACCTTATTGTATGTACCAGTTTACTCGAATACACACACACACACACACACACACATATATATATATATATATATATATATATATATGTGTGTGTGTGTGTGTGTGTGTGTGTTTGTGTGTGTATGTATGTATGTATGTATGTATATGAAAACACATAGAACTACATTATGGTTTATTTCTAGATTTGTATTTCTATAAATAAATACATACATGCATTAGAAAAACTTTTATTTAACCCATCCCTGATGATCTATTATATTAATATGTGCACCTAATAGTTACAACCCTAGATACATAACTATATATGTACATGTATTTCTTATTAAGAATGGGATATAGATCCAGGAGTTATTATAATTTTAATCAACCTAAATTGAAGAAATTATCCCATTCTATGGATAAATCATTTCATTTGTGAATAACTTATTATCTTGATATTAGTTCTGAGAATCTCATTGTTATTCTAGTTACCACTTGAATCATTGTACCCTTATGAAAATAGCATGGTAACTAGACCACCTTTTTGTTAATATCATGGTCACCTATCTATATTTGATTTCATAAATCTTTTTTTATTTCTCAATAATTGGATCTAGTACCAGCTTTGCTTACTTATATTTCTCTTCTTGGGTTTCATGTGTGGTTTTAATCCCCTAGGGAAATCGTGAACGGGTGGTAGAAAGAAGACATAGAATAGATGTGCAAAAAAAGTATCTTGTTGAAGTGTAGATAGGACTTCTTCATATTCTTAATTTGTAACCCTACATAAAGGATTACATGAATATGATGTAAAGAATGATTGGAAAAAGATCTGTTTATATTTTATGATAGGATATTGCAAATATTTGATCATAAAACTTAGGGTCTTTTAGGGTAAGCACATGAGGAAATCACCTTCTTCTTTATCATATTGGAGAACACCACCTTCCTTTATTTCTCATACTAGACTAGAGGGAGCCACCTATTTTCTTTATTTTCTCTCACAAAATAATCAAATAGAACTTATTCCTCAAGCACTAGAAGTTTCCACTTTGTAACTATATAGCAGTTCTAGTTTCACACATAATGGGAACTGTGATTGGAAGAAGGATCATAAACATGAAACCACAAGGATAGATTTTTTAGATTTTCAATATGGATATGGTATACAAGGTCTAAGTATTTAGACTATATTTTATACGACTAAGGCTTGTACAGTCAAAAGTATTAACATGGATTTCTATGATTCATGTGTTTTACAGGATATATGATTTCATTATGTAGGGATGGATTAGGCATTATCCTCGAGGGTCAAGGAAGAGCATATATCCACAATTATTCATTATAGGGTGTCCAAAAATATGTCCCAACGACGAGTTGGGAACTTCAAGAGTTATACATGATCAAACTATGACTTTTGTGATGCATTTTGTTAAAACTTAACTTAGACTAAAGGTGTCAAAATTCAAAATCATTCAGCCCAAATTTGTTTGACCATTCATCACTGTGTAAAGTTGAATTAAGGACTTGACCAAGAATGATCATAAGTCTTAGTGAGCCTCTTCTTCATCCTTCGTTGAACTAAATTTTAGCCAACCAATATCTCAGACAAACTTAGATTTCTAATGAAAATGTGTATATTGTATTTATTACTTGTTTCTCAAATGTGTATATATGCCATTTTTGCAATATAACTAATGAGCATAGTAACTTATGAGCTTTTCAAACACACTGTCTAATATCTCAGAAAATCTGTATGTTATCCTCCATAGTTACTAGTCCTTTACAATAATAAAATATTTTATTTTACATCATTTTGGCTGAATCTTATAATGTAATAAAAATGACATGTATAGTACATATCAATTCAATAGTGCTTCTGACGTAGTTGGACCTTAAACACCCAGTAGAAGTACCTATCATTAAATAAGGTAATGTTTCAATCATATAAATTGGTTGTTTATACATGTTTTGTAATGAGTGTGGCATACGAGGGGTACTTCTCTTTCTTCAAGAACTCAACATGCAATCCAATCTAAAATGTCATAAGGGTAAATGGTGTTTCTTTTCACTTCTTAAATATGGAATATTAATAAATGTCACATTATAATTATAGAAAGTCAAAAAAATAACATTACGAATATCAAGGTTTAACATAGTTCCATACCCACATGGGTTGTATCACATAAAGGAAACATTATATAGAAGGGATCAGTTGTGTAGGGAAATCTAACAATGCCAAGGTGTCCTTAAAGTCTATAGAATTGGTGTAGAGTCCTCAAAAATCTCCTACTGTAAGTGACACCTGGGTGGTTTTGGTTATTTTTTACTATAAATATATATTTATCATTTAGATAATATAAACGCCACATTAAAGGATCAACTTATTGTTGCATTACACATCTATGCTAGACATGTGATTAGGTATATTATTAAAACAACCATGATAAGTTGTGCACTGATAGAATGCAGGTAAGGATACTAAAAAATAGATTCCAAATGTGAGACCCAAATTAAACACAAATGAGCATATTGAGGCCTATCACCAGGGAAAATTTTCATTTGTCAACTATACAAGGAATAGCACATAAAGCTCATACCTAAGGATCAAGTCTATGAGTCCAGCAACCTTCCATGTGATAGATTATCCCATCATTCTCTTAAGGTTGAGCTAGACTCAATGAGCTTGAACTGAAGGTCAAATATTCCTAACCCCCCAAGATAGTAGGTCTACCAAGACTATGAGAAGGTAAATATCACAAAATAGTGAAGGAGTATAACCTAACAAATTTCAAGAAATTTCAATGCCCTTAACATAGCTTAATCTCTTGAACATATTTTATTAGCTTAAATATAAGTTTTGAATGTTGAAATTCCATGCATGTTATGGTAATGTAAGTAACTAGTGGATGTTTTACTCTTGTGGGTCTATTTGAGAATTGTCCATGCTTGGAGGTTCTTTTTGTAATTTTCACATAATCATGTTTTCTCTCTCTCTCCCTCTGGATTGGAATTGGTCTAGTTAACTAGGATCACAAATCAACCACCATGTCATTCCAGTAGTTTAGGAACATACACTGAAAGTTGACGACTTGTTGGATGAGAGACCTCTTGTTTCATTTCAAGAGTAACTAGATATCTTTTTTGGGCTAGGAATTACACAAATAATGAGTCTCACCTTACCTTATGAATGGCCACCTTCTCGAAGACCTTCCTTCTATAACAAAGCACTTCAATCATCAACGAAACCGTTCCCTTGATATGGACGGTATTCTGTCCAACTCCCCTTACCCTAAAAATTGTTGTTTTATAAGAGGTTCCCACTTTTTCCAAGGGTTGCATGCCCATCAATATCTCTTATCAAAGAGAGAGAAGAAATATTCAAGGGTGAAAAATATTGGGAGATAGAGAATGAGAGCCTCACAAGACATAAAACACAAGCATGAATCTGTAACAAACAATTGCACTCAATCGAAGTATGCAAGTGGAAGATTTAAAATGGAAAATTAAAGGGTTCTTTGAGGAACTGTCTCAACTCTATAGCTTGTAGGAGCATGAGAAACCTTTGTATGAATCGAAACATTTCCCATTCATAGTTGAGGCCACCTACTAGCCAATGTAGATGACTTGATCCACACATTCTTACTTTATTTCTCCCAAAAAGAGAGAAATGATTATTCTATCGGCTGAAATTGTTCAAAGGGAGTCCACTCAACGCCTGGCCATTTTGTTGTCAAGAAATAGAATCAGATAGAATTTTCTTATCGTGTTACAGTTAACATCATCCGTAGGATTTCTCCATGGTAGAATCCAACTGAATGTGTTGTCAACCCAAGGCACAATTAAAATGGACAGATGAAATTTAATGGGGAATGCCAAATTATTATCTTAATGTCCTTGTTATATTCCTGAAAAACCACTAGAGGGGGGTCACTAGTACATAACTGACCTTTAGTGTCAGTTATTTAAGGCCTTTAGTGTCAGTTTCTAAGCGACACCTATGTGGGTGACGCTAAAAGCCCAGCCGTTACGCGTCGGTTCAAAAACCGACGCCAAAACCCTTTGCGCGCCACCGAAAACGCGCCAGCAGGGCACTATAGGAGTCGGTTATTAGATAATAAACCGACGCCATATACCTTCGCGCCACAGAAGGGCACCATCTTGGGCACTATCAGCGTCGGTTATTAGATAAGAACCGACGTCATATAAACCCCAACACGACTGTGCTGGCCAGCACGGTCGTGGTGTCTGGTCCGCTGCCACGGCCGTGCACTCTCAACATGGCCCTGTTGGCCAGCACGGCCGTGGTGTCTGGTCCGCTGCCACGGCTGTGCACTCTCAACATGGCCATGCTGGCCAGCACGGCCGTGGTGTCTGGTCCGCTGCCACGGCCGTGCTGGCCAGCACGGCCGTGGTGTTAAGCAAATAGATGTCGGTTACTATTAGAAATCGACACTGTAACGATGTGGCGTCGGTTTTATACAAATAACTGACGCCTATTTTTTGTTTTTTTTTCTGTTAGTATGCAGACCTGCTGTATGGCTGGTCGCAGGATGAGAAACCTACAGTTCAGTTATGAACTACAGGTTTTACGACATCCATTGATATCAACTAACAATAGGCCACTAACCTGCAAAATTAACAACAAAAATATTCACACATTTAGCAATGCAACCTGTAGTTCCATTTGATTTTCACACATTTAGAAACATTCATGTAGCTAGCAATCTGTAGTTCCATTCATTTTCACATTCACACATACAGAAACATTCATATAGCAACCAACAGTTTCATTCATTTTCACTCAGACACATGTAGAAACATCCAGACATGTAGAAACATTCACACATATATTATAATTCAGAAATTCATTTACAAAATATCATTCTTTAGTCATTATTTGCTATCAGCATCCCAATTATATCTTAAATCCCCCACTACTTGTATGGTTGTTGCCCATTCTTCTCTTACTTCATTTAATTCCCTCATTGTATAGGGAGCATGTACATCTGGTAAGGTCGTTCCTATAGTGTGGTCAGTTTTAAACACTTGTAAAGAGAATGATGTATATATATAATTAATGAGCTATAAATAAGATTGATATATTTCATATTATATATCTAATGAGACTATATAATACCTCAGCAATACAATCGATGTCCATTGCAGCATATTTTATAATCATGTGCATAAATCGCATCACATAGTATCCACATGCCCATCCGTTGTCTTGTGTAGCACACTATAAATTCAAACATACAAAATATTTAAAAAAACAACTAATTAAGCACTGTTCACATAAATAATATATATATATATATTGCAGTCGGGAACTTACTTTCACGTTCTTCCAAATTATTGGCTGGTTCTTTTTTGTGGGGACCTTTCCTCCAGCCTTTTTGAACTCATCAAAACCCCTACATGTTAATGTAACACAGTACATTGCATAATTAAATAGTAATGTTAATCAAAACCCCTACATGTTAACGGATATGAAAATGAAATATTTCTCACTGGAATAATGCCATTTTCATTATGTGTCCATATTTTGTATTCAATTTACTCCCCTTAGGATCTAGATAATAGACAGTGAATGTCTCGGGGACAATAACCAGTAACTCCCAATGCATACCACTAGAGGTAAAAAAGTTAAAAATTAATAACTCAAAATCCACAATAAAAATGTAATTTTCTTAAGTCCAAATTATAATAAGCAAAGTAAACTTACTCTACATTGAATGGAGCCATTATCATCGTCTTCTTATTTTGAGCAAAAATTGTAAAAGCCTCACAGCAGTATTGTTGAATTGGCGGAGGATCTTTAGCTACTAGACTAATCAAAGATGGAATCAAAAATCCTACATGTTCGAATGCAAAATCTACACATATCTTGTCTAAGTAGCTATAAGATATGTATTAATTACGCATGCATTAATAAATAAGAAACCAGATCACCAGATCCTACACAAGGTATATGGATGTATAAAGAATATCTCACCTTATCCATAGCTCTATCACAGATATATTTAGCCAATCATATCGAAACAACTCCAAAATATCTTGTATAAATAGTTTGCTTTCGTATGATTGACCTGCAACATCTGAATCTATAGAAATAGTTATAGGGCAATTTATATCATGTTCGCCTAACCATATTGCCATACCCCTACAGTTAGGACCTAACGGGACAGGTAGGTCCTGTGGAACCCAACTGGGTAATGTAGGAGGTGGAAGTGGAGGCCTAGATGTTGTGGGTGTCTTTTTTTTAACTTGTATATATATAATAATTTCATATCAACTGACATCATATACACACACTAACAATTTAACGTAATGTAAATTTACTATACAATTTCAGTAAAGATGACATCCGCTTTTAGCCACAATATCACTCCGCCTTCTGCCTCACCAAGCATTTCACAATCTGGGTGGGCATATGGCAATGGAAGATCCATCCACTTGGGGAATATATGTACGGGGCTCACACAAATCCAACCAGCTAGTAATGGAGACCCGTGAAACATTTCCCCTGGTAGGGATGGGTAAGTTGATGCCTCTGCAACGACATATTCATTAACTTTTAGATGGCATGGCTTCAACCCCTATAAATAATTTGTGTAAAGAATGTTATATACATATATACATATCATCTTTTTTTGAAATGACTACAATTTCATATATACATATCATCTTGAAAACATATCATCTTGAATTAAAAAAATAGTTACTATGTCATAAAAATACTTACAACGGATTTTCTAGGTGGTGGGTCTACAGGATTACTCCCAACCTCTGTAGTAGGAGTAGAGCCTACCGTAGGAGACACCATAGGTACTGTCTGGTAAGTGGCAGTCTGAGATGTCTGCCACTTTTTCATTGCTTCTTCGAGTTTCCTATCAAATAGCTTATCTACCTATACATGGATAAAAGAAACGTCAAATTCTAATTATTGAATTTACTTTTACAGTAACATCTACAAGGAAAAATTATGTTACCTCTTCTTGTGAAAGTCCCACTTTTGGGACATGTTTGCGTTGGGATGGCCCAAAAAAAGCTTTGATGCCCACACCAGCACTTGCATCCCTAACACGTCCAGGATGCTTTGGGTTACCCAGAGCAACTGTCAATTCATCCCTTGTGCCCTCAGGGATGAACTTGCCTTGTTTCCTCAACTCGTGCAGCTCCCGCTAATCGCCAAAACAAAAATTTGTAATTAAGTAAACACCACAAATAATCAATATTTGAACGATTGCTATAAGAGTTGTATTTTACAATTTTTGCAGTCGCCTCAGCAGTTGCGGGCTTCCTTATTTCTCCCTTCTTATTTTGCCTCCCAGCTATCCAGACATCATGGCGAGGTAGAGGTGTGCTACCTATAGTGGAGGACTCCTGAGTAGCAGCAGACTGAGCAGTAGCCTCAGACTATAGTCTTTGGCAAATGCCTGCATACCCCTTGGGACCCATTGTGTGGTCATGCACATTCAGTGCACGCCTTGATCTTTGTGCCTCACTGAGGGCCTAGTTAGTATGCACATTAATGATTTGGTTAGTAACAGTAAATGTTAATCTTGAATAGGTGAATACAACATATATTAATGAGATTGGGATTGACGCCTAATACCTTGAATTCATCAGTTTGTCTTGAAGCAACAAACGCGTCCCATTCTTCTTTGTCCAGGAAGTTCCACTGTTCAGTGGTTGTCTTCTTCCTCTTGTCAGCTTCTTTTATGTATTCTTGGGTGAGATTTGTCTTATAGTTCCTTAGGACTCTCCCACAGCATTGCATCACGCATTTACGATGCAACTTTTCATCCAATTCAAATATACTCTGCAAATTAGAATTGCTATTAACTAGTATCCAAAAAATTAGTAATCTACAAAATAGAATCGCAAATTAATAATAACTCACGCATAAATCCTTCCATATTACGTCTTTCTTCTCCTTAGAAACTTTATGCCAAGAATCTATCTTACAACCGCAATGGCTACGAGTAACATACCCAAGATATGAAACAAATGAATTGCGATTCACACCAGATGCATTTCCTGCATTATCAAAATCCACAACAAGTTTGGGTCCATTGCCCTTTTGCGCTATTAACTTCTTCATCATAGTGATGCCCCTTCTCTTGTCAACTTTTTGGTGTTGTTGATCAAGTGCCTCAAGTGCTTCATATGGTACATGTGCATCATCAACCTAAAATTTGACAAAATAAACACATTTACAAGATATAACTATAAATGGATATATAGATATAAATATATGATATATTTTTAAAACTTACATTGTGATGCGGCGCATTGATGTCCTCACCCTCACGGTAATCATCAGCACGGTCATCAGGAGAATGCTCAGCCATCTAAAAATTCACATTCACATTGTAAAGTTCACATTGTAAAGTAATTCAAATTGTAAAGCTCACATTGTAAAGTTCACACTCACATTGTAAAGTAATTCACATTGTAAAGTTCACATTATAAAGTAATTCACATTGTAAAATTCACATTGTAAAGTTCACATTCACATTGTAAAGTTCACATTCAGAAAAATAAAACATATAAAAAAATATAAACATGCCTCTAATATTGTGATTTTTTATCAATTAACAATCCTTCATTGTGATCTCCGCGCACATACAAGTCATCATTAGCTTCAATATTTGCTGGTGTTGGCAGCCCAACTGAGAATGGACTGGAGTCATCATACTTATCATAGTATTGTTCTTCATCTATAGGATCTTCAATGAACTGTCTTTTACCATGAAGAACAACCGACCATTTATCATTTGCAGGATCATCGATATAAAATACTTGTTTCACATGTGATGCCAATATGAATGGTTCATCCTTCTCGCCAATCTTTTCAAAATTCACTAAAGTGAAACCCAATTCATCCACTATAACTTCTTTGGTGTTATCAACCCAATTACATTTGAAGAGCGGAATTCTGAAATCCATGTAGTCAAACTCCCATATGTCTTCAATGACACCGTAATATGACATTTTAGCTTCACCTGGACTCTATCCTTTGCACTTGCAAAAAACATAGTCGATGCTTGAATGGTGACCCCACTGTTTTAGATGACACTCTTATCATCTTGACTCTTTGTGTAATATGTGAATCCATTAATGTCATACCCTTCATAAGACATAACAGTCAATTTTGGTTTAAAGGTGAGGCATTTGATAGTTTCAGTAATATCATCTGGTGTTTGAGATAGTTGATGTAAGACTTTATTTTCAAACCACTTAATAAATGTTTTGTTATGCTCTCTAGCAAGCCACATTGTATTGGCTCGAGGATATTGTCTCTTGATGAAATTGGTATGTTCCTCGATATAAACGTTCACTTCGTCCATGTTGTGTAAAATATACAAGTGACCTTGTTCCAACTGCTCACGGCTGATTACTTTCACACGTGATCCCAAAATTCCTTTGCCAAATTGCTCGTCAATATTCTTGTCATTATCAGGAGTGTCATTACCACTGAGAAAGTCATTGCAAAAATCCATAACCTCTCTCGCCACATAACCCTCGATAATACTCCCTTCAGGACGATAACGGTTTCAAACATCACTTTTAAAAATGCTCATGTATCGTTCAAAGGGATACATCCAATGCAAGAAAATTGGTCCCAACAATTTCACTTCCCTAGTCAAGTGGACAACAAGATGTACCATGATATCAAAGAACGACGGAGGAAAATGCATCTCAAGCTGACATAGGGTAACAACCACTTCTCTTTGCAATTTATCGAGAGTCTCAGGGTCAATAACTTTGTTGCACAGACTGTTGAAAAAGAAACAAAGTCTGGTGATTGCAAACCTTACATGCTTCGGCAATATAGATCTAATTGCCACAGGAAATATTTGTTGCATTAGAGTGTGACAATCATGAGATTTAAGACCTATCAACTTCAGATCTTTCATTGATACCAATCTACGTATGTTGGATGAGTAACCTTGTGGCACCTTAACATTAACCAAACATTCACAAAAAGCTTTCTTCTCCTTTCTAGACAATGTGTAACAAGCGGGAGGTAAGTATGTTCTCCGATTTCCCATTTCGCGAAATTCTGTTAATTCTGACCTTATTCCCATTTCATGTAGGTCCAGTCTGGATTTTATCCCATCTTTAGTCTTACCTAGTATATTCAACAAAGTACTAATGACACTATCATAGACATTTTTCTCAACGTGCATGACATCGATACAATGCCTGACTGTCAAAGAACTCCAATAAGGAAGATCCCAAAATATTGACTTCTTCTTGAATAAAGATTTGTCACTTCGTGTGGCCATAGTACATTGTGATCTCTTACCAAATTCATTGACAAAGTCTTTTACTCTTTCATAAACAACCTCCCCTGGTATAGGTTTAGGTGCACTCTGTTCCTAATTCCATCCATTGAATGCTTTGCGCTTCCTACGATACGGATGAGATTTTGTAAGAAACCTTCGATGACCGAGATATACAATCTTACCGCCATGTTTTAGTCTTGTTGAATCAGTGTTCTCTTCACATATAGGACACGCTTTAGCTCCTTTGACACTATATCTAGACAAATTCCCATATGCTGGAAAGTCATTAATAGTGCAAAACAACATAGCATGCAAACGAAATGTGTCTCTTCGTGAAGCATCATAGGTCATCACACCTTCACCCCAGAGTTTCTTTAAGTCATCAATCAGAGGTTCAAGATAAACATCGATGTCATTTCCAGGTTGTTTAGGGCCCGATATCAACAACGACAACATTACATACTTATTTTTTATACACAGCCAGGGAGGAAGATTGTATATAACAAGCATGACTGGCCAAGTGCTATGTTGGCTGCTCAATGTCCCGTACGGATTCATCCCATCTGTACAAAGCCCAAGTTTTATATTCCTGACTTCTTCACCAAATTTAGGGTACAATAGATCAATCTTCTTTCACTGTGGGGAATCAGACGCATGTCGTAGGATCCCATCATTATTTTTCTTAACATCTGCATGCCACCTCAAATTCTTCGCATCTATCGGATTGGCAAACAAGCGTTGAAACCGTGATATTATAGGTAGATACCACATCACCTTGGCAGGAGAACCAGTTTTGGACTCCCCCGAAGTCGTCAATTTATACTGTGACGCACCACATTTTGGATAATCTCTCAAATCCACATAGTCATTTTGAAATAATACACAATCATTCGGGCATGCGTGTATCTTCTTGGCATCCATTCCCATTGGGCACAACAATTTTCTTTACCTGGTATGTTGAGATTGGCAGCTCGTTTCCTTCAGGAAGCATTTCTTTCAACAAAGTCAACAATGAAGTGAAGCTTTTGTCGCTCCATCTATTGTTAGCTTTCAACGTATACAATCTCAACACAGCGCTAAGCTTCGTAAACTTAGTACAACCTGTGTATAACAATATCTCAGCATCATGCACAATGTTTCTAAAAATTGGAGGTGGATCGGTGTGCTCTACCCCACAACTATCCAACATTGCATCAACGATGTCTACTGGAACTAGTTCATTCACATCTACATCATCATAGGCAATTTCTTCTTCCACACAAGCACTGCTATCGACATCCACTGGTTTTGGGTTTGAAATCTCTCCATGCCAGTGCCATTCTATATAACCTTGTATAATCCTGTTGCACATGACATGACTTTTGATTTCGTCACCAGTGCTGACTTTCAAGTTGTTACCGCAATGCCTACATGGACAGTAGAACCTATCTCCAGGTTTTTTCCTATGTTCCTCGGTAAATCTAATAAACTGGTCAAGACCAGAAATAAACTCTGGGGTGCAGCGATTGCAAATGGACATCCATGATCTATCCATTCTATGATCAAAGACAAATAAAATATACATTACAACAAGATTAGGGTCTAGGGTTAACAGATTAGAGTTTTTGAATGGTTAAAACTTTAGGCCAACAAATACATGTGTTGTCATTCTTATATATAATAAATGTGTACCACCTATCCCATTCTTGAACACCTAATCTCACTAATAAGTGTATAATGTGTATTGGGTTTTCAAGAAAATTTCGACAGCATTTCCCCACTGTTCTCAAAGTACATATGTACTTAGAGAACAAACGGGGAAATGCTGTCGAAATTTTCTTGAAAACCAAATACACATTATACACTTACATCCTAAGTGAGATTAGGTGTTCAACAACAGTCCCAAACCGGGGACTATCCAAGATTTACTCCTAATGAGTATATCTTGGACGGGTTTCTAGGGCAACAAATACATGTGTTGTCATTCTTATATATAATAAATGTGTACCACCTATCCCATTCTTGAACACCTAATCTCACTAGTAAGTGTATAATGTGTATTGGGTTTTCGAGAAAATTTCGGCAGCATTTCCCTACTGTTCTCTAAGTACATATGTACTTAGAGAACAAACGGGGAAATGCTACCAAAATTTTCTCGAAAACCCAATACACATTATACACTTACATCCTAAGTGAGATTAGGTGTTCAAGAACAGTCCCAAACCGGGGACTATCCAAGATTTACTCCTAATGAGTAAATCTTGGACGGGTTTCTAGGCCAACAAATACATGTGTTGTCATTCTTATACCTACAATCCTAGTTTCATCATTCATATCCTAAGTTTTGTGTAACATCATTTAATCATGCTTGTCAGTAAATAATAAACAGTAAATAAACCATGATTCCATCTATCAAAGATTTGAACAGTAAGTCAACAACACCTACAACAACACAAAACATGATTCAATTATGTTATAATGTATTAATTAGGGTCACATAATCAATTTAGAAATAGAAGACCCACATGTGACCCTAAACCCTAAACACAAATATATGCAAGCACAAAATAGCACAAAATAGTAAATACACAAATATACACACATAATTGAGCAATATAGCACAAAATCAGCCACCACGGTCGTGCTACGCAGCACGGCCGTGCTACCAACATGGCCGTGCTGCCCAGCACGGCCGTGCCGACCTGCGATTTCACAACATGGGCAGCACGCCCGTGCCAACCTGCGATTTCACAACATGGCGGAGAAGAGGAGGAAAAGGATATACCTATAGGAGCAGCGAGCAGGAAAGAGGGCGGCAGCGGCAGCGAGCGAGAGGGTGGGTTTCCGGAGCAGCAAGCAACAAACGGGCGGCGGTGAGTGGGCGACCAGGAGCAGAGACCTAGTAGGAGAGGAGAGGAGCAGACGGGCGACCAAAGCAGCCACCGACGGGGGTGGCGGTGAGGAGAGGAGAGGAGACGAGCAGGGAGCGACGGCGGCACCAACAGAGAAGCAATCGAGCGGTGGCGGCACTAGCAGAGAAGCAATCGAGTGGCGGCGGCACTAGCAGAGAAGAAATTGCCGGACCTAGTTACGCGAACTGAAGAATCAGGAATGAAACAGAGAAAGGGGAAGAGTCCCTCGCGCGGGTGCAGTTAAGTTAACCTTAAGCGTCGGTTCTTTAACAAAATGACGCTACAACATAACAGCGTCGGTCACTAAGAAAAAACCGACGCCATAGGGGTGTAAAATTTTGGCGCGGACAGCGTGGGTAAACAAATCGGCGACGGTTTTGGGAATATAACCGAGGATAAAAATGTCCCGCGCGAAAAGGTTTTCATCATCGGTTATGTATTTAATAACCGAGGTTGTTAGTTAAATTTTGGACCTAATTTTTTTCGTTGGATAAATTGGATTTGGCGGGTGTTTATAGGCTTCGGTTGTTTATTCTGGAACAGATGCTAAATAGAAAGCGATACCCGTGTTTGGCCACTCCTATCCGATATATGTCGATTTGTGTTTTAAATCGACGTTCTAGGTTTTAGGCGTCGGTACTTAGTTAATAACAGATGCCTGGAAAGTGACTTCATAAGCCATTTCTGTAGTAGTGGGTGAATAGGGTTTTAAAGATAATTCAATAATTATTTCTCTCAAACAACCACAAATGAAAAATCAAGAAGGAGATAAGGGATTTAGAGTGGTTCCTACCTTAGCAAATACTAAGGTAGTCATTCCACTACCCGATTGCTTACCCAACCGGGATTTTGAAAGTATTTATTTTATTACCTCTTCAAGGATTTTACATAAAATACAATACTTTATTACACCTCTTTGGACAGCCTTCACTTTGAAGTAGATGCACCAACTTGAGGCAGCCTTCTTGAAGTAACTCCAAGCTCCCCCTTGAAGTAGCTTTCCTCTTAGAATTAGCCTCCCGTTGCACCAGCCTTCTTGAAGTAGTCCAAAGCCTCCTTCTTCACCAAGAAGATCACAACCCTCTCCAATCCGCAGCCTCCAACCCTAGGAGTAGCAAGGAGAGTACAAGCAATAAGAGTGAACAAGAAAGGAAAAAGAAATTACATTTAACCTTTGAAGCACACGGCTTGATTTGCCTATATCAAGCGTGTAGATCTCCTAACCAATGTATATGGAAGTGTGATTGTTGTGGATAGGGGATACTAGCCTATAGGACACGAAATTAGAGCAAGAAGAAGAGTAGCTAATTGAAAGTATTGCTCAATTGCTCAAAACAGATTACTAATGCAAGTGTATGCTCAAAGATTTCTCAAGTGTAGAATAAGTGAGTTTAGGTGTCCTAAGGCATGAGCTATTTATAGAAATGTCCTACAAGTTCATAAGGACGTTCTAGACACTTTCTAGGAGGTTCTAAGTGCTTAACTAGTTGTTAGGTACACTTTTAGTTACTTTAGCAACGGCTAGTTAATTAATTCTGCAAGTGCTGTCAGAACTCATCTCGGTCGAGAAATTGTCGACCGAGACACCTACTCGGTCGAGGGTTTGTCGACCGACAGTCTCTCTGGAGCAAGTGTTTGCAACGTTCATCTCCAACTGTCAACTACCTTGTCTGCTGTGTCTAACGGCTACTTGGGTCTTTCTCGGTCGAGGAGTTTGTCGACCGAGAGTGTCTCGGTCGAGGATTTTGTTGACCGAGATTGACCCTATTTCAATGTTTCAATTAAAGTACTAAGTGTATGTATGAGTGTGCATATGTGACACTATTGAAGGGGATGACTTATCTAAGTGCGGTGATTAGTTAGAAAAGATCTAACGCTCGATTTACATGATGTCTAAGTACTTGTACATTATATTTTTGTACAAGTTTTACAATTGATTACATTCATGAAATAACAATAATTCAAGCATATAGATTTCCCAATTCTTTGTCATCCACCTTATTCCTGAAACACTTAATTAGCACGTTAGATCGACAATAATGAAATGTTTGTCATAATCAAAACAAAGGGATTTATCATAATGTCCAATTTAGCCAACAATCTCCCCCTTTTTGAAGATGACAAACATTTCCTAAATATAAATCAACTAGTCTTTAAGATAAGTTTAGTTTCATACCTGAAATTTACTTTGTGAATTTCTTCTCTTGTTTATAAAATGTGTGCTTATTATTCCCCATGAATTATGGAACATAAAATCCAATTCTTTAGGGAATATAGCAGCTTTCAATGTAAAGCCAAGAATTTATGAAACCCATTGATTGAGTTTTGCACAATTACTATGTTTTAAGATTTATTTTTATTTCTCCCCCTTTGTCATTTCAAAAAGATATCCATTAAAATAGAAAAACTCCCCCTTAATTTTATGTCCCATCAAATCCTATGAAAAAGATGTCCATTTAACAACCAAATATGATGCGGATAAGAACATTTTTAAGAGACACAAATATCAAAGAAAATGTCTTCTAAGGGAGTGATAAGCAGTTGCTTCCTTATTTTGTTAAATTGGTCTACTGGAAGCGGTTTTGTAAAAATATCAGCCAATTGATCTTCCATGTCAACATGATGAAGGGAAACATGATTCTTAGAGATATGATCCCGTAAAAAGTGATGGCGTGTTTCAATATGTTTAGCTCGGCTGTGTAAAATAGGATTGTGTGCTAAGTTTATAGCGCTTGTGTTGTCACAAAAGATAGGCGTAGAGAAAAACCATAATCGTTTAACACTTGTTGCATATAAAGAACTTGAGCACAACAAGATCCGGCTGCCACCTGCCATATATTCAGCTTCAGTTGTAGAGAGGGCAGTCGTGTTTTGTTTCTTGCTAAACTAAGATACTAAAGCTCTTCCTAATAAGAAACAACCACCACTAGTGCTCTTGCGGTCAAGTCGACAACCAGCATAATCAGCATCAGTATAAGCTTTAAAATATAAGGATTTTCCTTTTGGATACCATAAACCAAAACATGTGGTGCTGGCTAAGTATCGAAAAATCCGTTTAATTGCTTGAAAATGAGAGTGCATGGGTTGTGATTGAAATCGAGCACAAAGACCAACGGAAAACATGATGTCCGGTCTAGAAGCGGTTAAGTAAAGTAAACTACCAATCATGGCTATATATAAGGAATCATCAATAGGTTCCCCATTTTCATCCTTATCAATTTTAATAGAGGTAGCCATAGGAGTAGTTGCATGTTTGCACTGATCCATCCCAAAACGTTTTAAGAGTTCTTTAGTATCTTTTCTTGGCTTATAAAAATCCCGGCAGGCGTTCGTTTAATTTGGAAACCAACAAAGAAAGTTAGTTCACCCATGAGGCTCATTTCAAATTCTTTTTGCATAATGTCACTAAATTGTGTGCACAATGATTCATTTGAAGCTCCAAAAATAATTTCATCAACATATATTTGAACAACTAGAAAATTAGATGTATATGTTTTGAAAAATAAAGTAGAATCTGAATTTCCAATAGAGAAACCATTATCAAAAAGATATGTCTTGAGCCTTTCATACTAGTTCCTAGGTGCTTGTTTTAAACCATAAAGTGCTTTCTTAAGTTTATAAACATAGTCTCCTTTTTCCGGTATTTCAAAACCAGGTGGTTAGGCAACATACACTTCTTCTTGAATGATTCCATTTAGAAATGCACTTTTTACATCCATTTGGTAGAGTTTGATGTTTTTGTGTGCAGCAATAGCTAGTAACATTCTAATAGCTTCAAGTCTTGCTACTGGTGCATACGTTTCATCAAAGTCTATTCCTTCTTGTTGATTATATCCTTGTGCTACTAACCTAGCTTTATTTCTTATTACTTCCCCCGCCTCATTTAGTTTATTCCTAAAAACCCATTTAGTGCCAATGATGGTTTTATCGTGTGATTTAGGAACCAAATCCCATACATCATTTTTAGTGAATTGGTTTAATTCTTCTTGCATTGCTATTATCCAATAGTCATCTTTAAGAGCTTCAGATACCTTCTTAGGTTCAATAATAGAAACAAAGGCCATGTTTGCAACATCCTTAAAAGAAGAACGAGTTTTGACTTTATCATTAGGATTTCCAATAATTAATTCTTGAGGATGATCCTTAATGAGTCTAGGTATAGGTTGTGTTTCATCTTGGTCATTGCTTGTAGTATTTTTCTCACTATCATTGGGTATGGATAAATTTTCGAATTGATGAGTGAGATCAACTATTTCAGGATTTTTTGATTTTGGCTCTTCATGAAAAGAAATATGAATAGATTCTTCAACTTTTCTAGAAATAGTGTTGTAGACTCTAAATGCTTTGCTAGAGGTAGAATATCCCAAAAAGAATGCTTTATGTGATTTAGAATCAAACTTATCTCTATCCTCTTTAGTGTTTAAGATATAGCATGTGGATCCAAAGGTATGAAAATAGTCAACTCTAGGTTTCTTAGTATGTATTATTTCATATGGTGTTTTCTTCAAATAGGAGTGAACAGTTATTCTATTTAACACATAGCATGCGGTGTTTACAGCTTCAGCCCAAAAAGTTTTAGGTGTATTATGTTCGAGCATCATAGTCCTAGCCATTTCTTGTAGTGATCGATTTTTCCTTTCAACTATACCATTTTGTTGTGGAGTGCGTGGAGCAGAAAAGTTGTGAGTGTATCCTTGAGATGTGCAAAATTCTTCAAATAAATGGTTCTCAAATTCTCCACCATGATCACTTCTAATGGTACATATTTTGTTTTGTAATAGATTTTCAATCTTGGAACAAAATTTCATAAAGACATGAATAGTGTCATCTTTGGTTGCAAGAAAATGTACCCATGTATATCTACTATAATCATCAACAATAACAAAACAATATCTTTTGCCACCAATAGATTGTGTCCTCATAGGTCCAAATAAATCCATATGAATCAATTCTAAGGATCTACAGGTGCTAAGTACATGTTTGGATTTAAAAGAGGTTTTTGTTTACTTACCCAAAGTACATGGTTCACAATTTTCAACTTGATCAAAAGATAAGTTAGGCAAACCACGAATAAGATCATATTTAACTAACTTTTTTATAACATGTGAACTAGCATGTCCTAACTTTTTATGCCATAGTTGCAAAGTATTTTCACTTGCAAGTAAGCATTTTCCTACTACAGATTTCATAGAGTTAGGTCTAAGAATATAAAGGTTTCCAACTCGTTTTCCTTCATGAACAACATTTGTAGTGTTTTCTATTAATAACTTGCAACAATTTTTGTTAAATAAAACATCATATCCACTGTCACACAATTGACTAACACTTATTAGATTATGGTGCAAACCATTAATGAGTAAAACATTCTTTATTTCGAGGTTTGTACCAATGTTACCTATTCCAACGATTTTACCTTTACCATTATCTCCAAAGGTGACTGTTCCACTCTTCTTTTCTTCAAAAGTTTGAAACGCATCCTTGTTTCCGGTCATGTGTTTGGAACATCCAATGTCGACCACCCAATCCTGCATTAAAATGTAGGTTTTGGTACCCATGTGATGGTCTGATATGGTTAGGAGCATTTAATTACAGACTAAATAAAAAATCTGATTCAGAACTTCAGTCGGTCGACAAAAGTTCGACCGAAACCTTTCTCGGTCGACCAATTTGTCGACTGAAGTAGTTGCTGTTTTACTCAGGTTGTTGTTGTAGATTTTAATTTGTCACAGACATCTGGTCGGTCGACAATACTTCGACCGATTGTATTCTTGATCGACAATACTTCGACCGACTAAGTTTCTGTTTTAGTATATCAGTTCAGAAAATTACCATAATGCATGAAACCTTTTGTTAAGTTGGGATAAGACAATATAATCTTAAAATATGAGCATTGGATCATATATCAACTGAATTTCATTCAAGTCTACTAAGTTTGAGGTTTTGGAACCCAAACTAATGCGGAATCCTTATTCTTATAAGGGCATGAAAATGAATAATGTCCAAGACATAGACAAAAATGACAGGTAATAGAATCAACTTCATTTCTCTTTCTAGGAATTGTGTTCTTAGGTACAAACATAGTCAGAGTCTTGGATGCTTTAGCTCTTTTGGGTTGATTTTTCCTTGGATTATATCCTAATCCTCTTCTTCCATTGAAACTAGAGGAAATTTTCAGAATATTATTAAGGATCTCTTTTCCTTTTAAGTCATTTAGGTTTCTTTGTAGCATAGCAATGTCATCCATCTTCTTGTGTAAATCTTTCCTTGCTTGATCTAAATCAGATAATAAAGAGTCTCTTTCTTTTACAACATTATCATAGTCTAGATGATTACATAAGATTGGTTGGGTCTGAAAATCATTCAGTTTTGCTAACAAATCAATCTTTTCTTGAGAAAGAAGATCAACATTCATTTCTAGAGTAAGTAACTTTCTAGTGCAGTCATTTAAAGATGTTTTTAAAGATAAATTCTCAAGATCAATGTTGTTCTTTTTAGAAGAGAGATCATTTAATTTAGCATATAACTCATCATTTGTTTTGGTAACCTTCTTTAGTTTCTTTTGCAATCAATATACGTATCATGAGTTTCTTGCAGACTAGTAATTAACTCTTCTTTAGGAAGATCAAGAAGGCTTACCTATTGAGAGTCTTCATCATCTTCTCTTGCCATTAGATATTCCACATTTTCTTCTCCACTTTCACTCTCACTTGACTTGTCCCATGCAGCTTTATAAGCTTTTTCTCCCTTCTTTTTGTGTGAGCTTTTCTTTACTTTCTTTGTTTTAGGGCATTCATTTTTTAGATGTCCTTTCTTTCCACACTCAAAACACCTAGGAGGAGAAGAAGAAGAACTAGAAATTTTGTTAGATCTAAATCTTTTATATTTCTTACCATTTACAATCAAGGCTTCTTCTCCTTCTTCTTCACTTGACTCCTCACTTTCCGGTGTGATGATCTTTGAAGCTTTTAGAGCCACATCCTTCTTTTTCCATTGTTGAAGTTCACGTTCTCTTCTTTCTTCTTCTTCTAGGGTTGCTTCATGAGCTTCTAGGTTTCCAATGAGTTGTTCCATCCTTAGTCGGGTGAGGTCATTTGCTTCTTCAATGGCTGTCACTTTGGGCTTGTATTTGGGAGGAAGTGATCTAAGAATCTTTGACACCTGATCTTCCTCACTAATCACTTTACCTAAAGCATTCAAGCAATTTACAATAGAGGAGAATTTTTCATACATTTCACTAATAGATTCATTTTGATCCATACAGAATTGTTCAAATTTCTGTTTAAGCATTCTAATTTTAGAAATTTTAACTTGCACAGTTCCTTCATAAGTTATGGAAAGTCTATGCCAAATTTCATTAGTCATTTCACAATTTGATATTCTATTAAATTCTCCAACTGAAATTGAACAATAAAGTATACTTACAGCTTTTGCATTCATTTGGGCAGACTTTACCGTATTGGTGTCCCAAGCTGCATATTCCGCTTGAGGAAGTTCATAGGGGGTTGACACCATCCTCCATAGTTCCCAACTAATCCCTTGGAAATAAAATTGCATTCTTCTTTTCCAGTAGGTGTAGTTAGTTCCATCAAATGCCAGAGGCCTAGCCACATGTGTTCCTTCAAGATTGAGGTTGTTGAGCAACCCGTCACCCATTCTTCAAGACTTGGTTAGAGTTCCTTGAAGCATGCTCTGATACCAATTGAAAAACCACTAGAGGGGGGTGAATAGGGTTTTAAAGATAATTCAATAATTATTTCTCTCAAACAACCACAAATGAAAAAGCAAGAAGGAGACAAGGGATTTAGAGTGGTTCCTACCTTAGCAAATACTAAGGTAGTCAGTCCACTACCCAGTTGCTTACCCAACCGGGATTTTGAAAGTATTTATTTTATTACCTCTTCAAGGATTTTACATAAAATACAATACTTTCTTACACCCCTTTGGACAGCCTTCACTTTGAAGTAGATGCACCAACTTGAGGCAGCCTTCTTGAAGTAACTCCAAGCTCCCCCTTGAAGTAGCCTTCCTCTTAGAATTAGCCTCCCATTGCACCAGCCTTCTTGAAGTATTCCAAAGCCTCCTTCTTCACCAAGAAGATCACAACCCTCTCCAATCCGCAGACTCCAACCCTAGGAGTAGCAAGGAGAGTACAAGCAATAAGAGTGAACAAGAAAGGAAAAAGAAGTTACACTTAACCTTTGAAGCACAAGGCTTGATTTTCCTATATCAAGCATGTAGATCTCCTAACCAATGTATATGGAAGTGTGATTGTTGTGGATAGGAGATACTATCCTATAGGACACGAAATTAGAGTAAGAAGAAGAGTAGCCAATTGCAAGTATTGCTCAATTGCTCAAAATAGATTACTAATGCAAGTGTATGCTCAAAGATTGCTCAAGTGTAGAATAAGTGGGTTTAGGTGTCCTAAGGCATGTCCTATTTATAGAAATGTCCTACAAGTGCTTAAGGACGTTCTAGACACTTTCTAGGAGGTTCTAAGTGCTTAACTAGCCGTTAGGTACACTTTTAGTTACTTTAGCAATGGCTAGTTAATTAATTCTGCAAGTGCTATCAGAACTTGTCTCGGTCGAGAAATTGTCGACCGAGACACCTACTCGGTTGAGGGTTTGTCGACTGACAGTCTCTCTAGAGAAAGTGTTTGCAACGTTCATCTCCAACTGTCAACTACCTTGTCTGCTGTGTCTAACGGCTACTTGGGTCTTTCTCGGTCAAGGAGTTTGTCGACCGAGAGTGTCTTGGTCGAGGATTTTGTCGACCGAGATTGACCCTGTTTCAATGTTTCAATTAAAGTACTAAGTGTATGTATGAGTGTGCATATGTGACACTATTGAAGGGGATGACTTATCTAAGTGTGGTGATTAGTTAGAAAAGATCTAACGCTTGATTTACATGATGTCTAAGTACTTGTACATTATATGTTTGTACAAGTTTTACAATTGATTACATTCATGAAATAAAAATAATTCAAGCATATAGATTTCCCAATTCTTTGTCATCCACCTTATTCCTGCAACACTTAAGTAGCA
Source organism: Alisma plantago-aquatica (assembly GCA_963693085.1). Lineage (NCBI taxonomy): Eukaryota > Viridiplantae > Streptophyta > Magnoliopsida > Alismatales > Alismataceae > Alisma > Alisma plantago-aquatica. The sequence continues at coordinate 715,103,259 of OY856414.1, read as the reverse complement.
CGTTAGATCGATAATAATGAAATGTTTGTCATAAACAAAACAAAGGGATTTATCATAATATCCAATTTAACCAACAATTCCAACGTAAGCAAGTCACTAGACTATTCATAAACCCTAATTCTAATTTTGTGATTTGATATTTCTATGAGAAATCCAAATTTCCTATTAAAAAAATTCAGTGTGTGAATGTGTAACCACCTCATTGTAAGTCATCTCAATAAACACATTTTCAAGCTTGTAGGATGCATTAGTGATGTACTGCAACTTATAATCCAAGGAATGCTTCAATGATCTTGATTGTACTTTACATATCTTGTGTTCCTTTTTTATTATTCTTATTAGAGTTTGTTAGGCCGAGTGCATGGAATACTATTCATTTTGAAATATCTCAAATAGATTCATCAGACTCAACAACATTGAACACTTTAGTCATTATCAATATACTAAATAAGGCATAATGTAGCCTTATGTCAATAGTACTGAGCATGGAGAAAGGACTGTACATTATCAAGTTTAATGGATACTCATAAACTACTCAGGAACACACCTTGTAGTTTTTAATGGTGCTCCAATTTAGGTTTAACGGGCATACCATCGTGGTCCAATCCGGCTACTCATTAAGTTCATGTAAATATGGACGTAAATTTGCTAGAAGACTTTCTTTTCAAAATGTTTCCCTAAAATCCCCCTATAAATCTGTAGAATTCTAATTTGACCTCCATTTTAGAAATACTAAAGAACCCCTTTTAGGTTTACCTCTATCACCAACTGAAGGGCGTTTCTATCTTTCTAGTATCCACGGCACAGAGTTTTTCAACGTGAGATCTTCCTTTTCTTATTTTTTAAATGTTACATACCTATTGTTTTTTGTTTCCTCATCATCCGCCATAGGAGTGTCATAAATCTCGTTCCCTATACAAAATATATATAAGTTGATGTAATACTTCTCAACCTACAATCGAGTGAGGATTCAGACTTTGAGGAAAGTGGTTAGAGTCAGTTCTGGAATTCCATAACCAAAGCCGAACTTCGCAATGTTCATATTTATTTAGAAAATAGTTATAACAATATTGAACTATACCTTTCCGTGCAACATTTTTGTACTAGTATCATATGAATAATTTGAAGTATTGTATAATTTAAATATAAGTACACTATAGTAACTTATTATCTACATATATATATACTTATTAGAATTCGTATTTTCTAAAATTTTCACTCAGAACTAGATCTGGCTTTAATTTGGTCATTTGGACACTTCCAGACTCATATTGCGCCTGGATTAATAAGATCAAAATCTTAAACCAAATTATTTTGGGTCCGATTAGGCCATGCTGACATGTTTGGAATAAATTTGACATCCTATTGATCACATTTGTCAAATAAACTAGACACGAACGTTGGCCAAATAATTTTTGAGATTGGTATCGAATTGGGGTTTTGCACAAGTTCAAACCAAAATACATGGGTGCCTAAAGCCGCTACTGTTGAGACTAAATGACTGATACTTGGTCCAATAGGTTAATGACTTGTGCATCTTCAATAATGGTTAACTAGAGCACACATTTTAGACACCGAAAATGTAAAAAAAAAAAGAATTAGGTTTGGATTTGTCAATTTTTCAAGTTTTTCTTATTGTCCTGTCTAGCCTTTGAAATTAATGTGGTTGATTTGGTGTGTCAAGTTTTTTGTCCGAACCAGATTTGATCCTGAACAAATTGATTTGGGTATAGGTTTCATTTATCTACATTGAATCCAGGAAGTTAACGTCTAAACTGAAACTTGGTTCGGTTCTATGTTGACAAATATCAAATCGAGTTTTTTTAAGGAACATATGTTTAAAGAGACTCATATCCTCTATGTCCGCGACATGTCTAGTAAATTCCAGCCATTAATTTTGTCATAGACCCATAAATCAATGAATTAGATTTTGTGGACAAAAATGGAGACAAAGAATGAGTACAGAAGATCTTAACCCCTTGTAAAGGTAATGGCTTGATAAATACAGCAACGGATGGACGGAGGCATTGTGTGTGTGTGTGTGTGTGGGGGGGGGGGGGGTAATTTCAGAAAAGATGTGAACGGTTATCTGGATTTTCATTAAACCGTGATGGGTTGTTGGAGGCGGAACAAAATATTCATTTTGGCTACCTTCAAAAAAATATTTATTTTGGCTAAGATTCAATTAATTATTTTCATAAGTAGGCACATGATGATTGGCAGATCAAAGTTACTACTCAGCTTTGCCGGGATGTGAAATGAGATTGATTTATTTTTTTGCTTTTTAAGGAACTCAGGGCAGTAAGATCTAAGGATACATAAGTCTAATAAACAATAAAAAAAAGATGGCAGATGCGTAACGAATTCCGCCGCCAAGAATCTAAAAATATTAAAGCCGAAAGATATGAATATATGTTAATTGTTAATACATGCTTTCTCATATTTAATTACTTTAACAGCTTGTCCCGCAATAAAATCTCTACTTTTATATTGCAAACGACAAGTTAAGCTTCACAGCGTCCGGCAATTGATTGCTTCAAAGTACTGCATCCCAGAACCAGAAGGTCATTGATATTTCATCAAGAGTTGCATTTGAAACTGGGAAGAGCGGAGTTCAATTTGAGTAGGAACGAGGGAAAAGGCAATCGTGCCTGCATTTACTCCAACATAGCTGTAGAGGTCATGTCAACCAATACGGATTCATTACTGCGCCTGGCAAAAGAGAAGAAATAAGACCAACTCTTCACAACACTTAAAACCCAGTCCGCCGAATAAGTGATTGCGCTCAGAGTTTCTTCCCTGACCTGAGAATTCTGTTCAACACCGACTGACCGCAAAATGTGCATGCAGTGGGATGACAGGCCCGTCCTTTATCCTAACCCAGTCGCAGGAAAAGTCGTAGTATAGGAGAGTCATATATTTCTTTATAAGAGGAGCAATGAGATTATGTATTTACCTTCAAAATCCCACAACTCATAAACAATAATGGAGAGAGACACAATTACAGAAAAAATAAATGGGGCAATTAGAAAAAGAAATTTCAAATCTAGCATCACATGAATATATTCTTAATATACTCACTTTCAAATGAAAACGCTACTTAGGTTGACGGTTTTCTGGTCAAGTTAGTGAAAACATCAGTATATTTAAAACTTTCTATATAAAAAAACAAATTAGTTGGCATTTCCAGCAAAATGTTTGGATGAAAATGTCAGTTGACTCCAAGTTTTTCTTTTTCTGTTTTTGACTGAAAGCTCTCCAAATGTAGTGGATTTTTCACCTGTATGACCAGAAAACGCCAATTATGATGGCGTTTTCTCAAAAAAAATGGACTACTTTGAAAATTATTTTTGCATAGTTATAACCGGAATTTCTTGTTTAAATATTAACATTTTCATTTTTCCCCACCAAATAACTGTAAGAGGCCTCTTAAAGCTACTAACAAGGGTAACGGGCATTGATTAGAGGGTGCTAACATCCTTTCCCACCAAGAAACAGGAATTGGGAGCGTTTGAATGGGTGGATGAGTGAGTTGCAATCGCAATATGTAACTCGTCTGCCGTACTGCAGGCAAGCAAATAAACTGGATGAACGCAGCAGCCAGCATTAAACACTGGTGTTGCTAGCCATGACCGGAACAGCGCCAGACATCATTCCAAGAGGGGCTTTAACTCGGCCGAGCTACTAGCGCTGGGGCGCCATTACTCCCCCCACCGGCCTAGCGGCAAATCACCAACCAACATATATGATCGAGAGCTTAGAAAAAGCTACTAACTCAGCTCTCTGAGTAGCAGAAGCAACTGTCTCTGAGCAAAGAAAGCTTCTCAGAAAGGCACCGCCCATCCATCCGGTCTCCACCGGCTCCACACCGGCCTGTGGTCTACCACTAGTACCACCATTCATAAGATACGGTCATATAAGACCTCCTCCTCCACCATCTCCCATTTGTAAACCTAGACCTGCTCTCCCACCACCCACCGCTCAGCGATTCTCCTTGGTTTCCTCGTTCTTACAGTTTGCTGCAAGCAGCGTGCTTCCCTCTATTGGCCACCACATTGTGGCACCTCCCACCAATGGCGATACCACGGACCCATCATAGGCCATGCCTCCTCGTCCTCGTCCTCCTCGCCTTCCAACTCCACTCCACCAGAGCCGGCGCCAATCACCAACGTCCGTCCCACATCAACCCCCAGCAGGTTTCTTCCATCCGCGGCATGTTCGTCTTCGGCAGCTCCCTAGTAGACAACGGGAACAACAACTTCCTAGGCCACAACACCACCGCGCGTGCAGACTACCCACCTTACGGCATAGACTCCCCACTGAGGCGTCCCTCAGGCCGGTTCTCCAACGGCCGCAACATGATCGACGCCTTAGGTGAACTCCTCCAGCTCCGTGGCCCCATACCGCCGTTCCTCCACCCGAGAACCAAAGGCAGGAAGGTCCTGGGCGGGGTCAACTTCGCGTCTGGTGGGTCGGGGATACTGGACCAGACCGGAGCTATCGGAGGGAAAGTGATCAGCCTCAAGGAGCAGGTTGAGAACTTCGAGAGGAAGACCCTGCCTGAGCTGGAGACTGTAGTGGCAGAGGCAGAAGAAGTTAAAGGATTTGTACCTGTCCATAAGAGAGGTCATCGACGGCGGATGTTGGGACGGTACCTGTTTGTTGTGGGCACTGGAGGAAACGACTACCTGCTCAACTACTATGTCCAACAGAGGCAGAGGCCGTTGTCTCCCTCCGACGCTCCTGTGCCTAGTCTCAAGGACTTCACGGCTCACCTCATCACCACTCTATCCACCCATCTCAAGGTACGCGAAGCATTACGTACGTTTTCCGAAGACTTTGATTGAAACCCTGTTATAGCTTCCATGTCGATCGATTCTTTCGCGCATTATAAACTGTTCCTCGCGGTTCGCAGCGGCTTCACGATCTCGGTGCTCGGAAGTTCGTCGTTTTCTCGGTACCGGCCCTCGGATGCACGCCGGTAGTGAAACAGAGCTTCGCATCTAACCCGGACAACAGCAGCAGCTGCGTGGAGGCCATCAACGACGCAGCGATGCTCTTCAACACCGCCCTGCGGTCACTGGTGGAGCGCGCCCCTATGACGCACTTGCCTGGGTCGCGCATTGTCTACGTGGGATCGTACGAGATACTCAGGAGTATCATCCAAAACCCAGAACAAGGAGGTATATTAGTAGTTCCAAGACTTATTTTACCCACTTGGCGCTCTATGTTCACTGAAGACTGTACTAAAACACCATATGATTACTGCAGGGTTCACGGAGACAAACAAGGCCTGCTGCGAGTTGGACCAGAGGACCGGGTCCTTGCTTTGCAGGGCTGGTGGAAGCACCTGCAGGGACAGGGGCGCCCACGTCTTCTTCGACGGACTCCACCCAACAGAGGCCGTCAATGTCTGGATCGCAAACAGGGCCTTCTCAAGCAATCTCCTGGACGAGGCGTACCCCATCAACGTGAAGCAGCTTGCTAGGATGAAGCTCTGATCCTTATAACACTTTCGTGTTTGCAAGCAGCGAGTAGCACCGATATTAGTCTTAGCAACTAGGTTTGCCTGCTCACTGACAGAGCCAGTATTTAGGTGACTTTTTTTCGCTTATCATGTTTGGTAAGTAGTAGTAGCGTAGCTATTAGCTAGTACCTTTCAGGAGTGGTGGGTAAATTTTGGTGAGCCTGACGATGTATGATGTTATTTCAGAGATGCCTGCCCACACGTGCCTTTATGTGGAGTAGTGGATTGGCGTTCCGTGCATACGTATATGTATCTTTCTATAATAATCCACGTGCATTAAGGTAAATAAGCTAGTCTTGGTTAAGCTAATGCAGAAATGGAAAGGGGGCTATGCCTAAGTCGCGCGAAAGGAGAGACCTTGATGGAATCCTGAACCAAACACTGCTTAGGCAGTGGCGGAGCCAGCCAAGTCTAGGAGGGGGGCACAAAAATTCAGTAAAAGATAATATTGATGAAAACCAACAGTTATACAATTCATGAGAATTCTATTTATAAAATTCAAACTACAATGTCAAGATATAGTATTTGAAAACAAAAAAAAGTTATACATTCTAAAATTTCCTTCGCATCTTCATTGTGAGGAAACGATTCACTATAACTTCATTGGGGATAGTGTCAAATATTTCCTTCTCAATGTAAACAACCATAGAATCATTCAACCACTTGTCATACATCCAGTTCCTCCTCTGACTTTTTATTATATTCATGATAGAGAATGATCTTTCAACTGTGGCTGTTGCAACTGGTAATATCAATGATAATTTTATCAACTTATATACATCTTCATGAACTAGATGTTTTCCATATAAAACCATCTTTTCTGCAAGTTCACCTGTCTCTTTGATCTCAGAAAATCGAACGTCAGATTGCATATCCAAAATAAATGTCTCAAGTTGATTTTCAAGATAAGCCATTTGTATAGAAGAAAAATCTTTAGGATAAAATTGGACCATTTCCATCAACTTTTCTTTACTAAATGCTTTGAAATTGTCTCTTGGATTCAGACATGCCACACAAAGCAACAAATTTGTATTTACTTCAGTGAATCTATTATTTAATTCTTGAAGTTTCATATCTATCACAGAATAGAATAAATCAACTTGAAAATAGTATAAACATGTCAAACCATCTGTTTTACGACGTGGTCTACCTTTAACAACCCACAAACCCTTCATGTTTGTAATATTTATTTTGTTTCTATTGCAGAACAATGAGACATGTGCAAAGAGTGAATCCCATCCGTTATCACACATTTTCTGCAATCGTTGCTTAGAAATATCAACTAAGTTCATGGCATTAATAATATCTTGATATTTTTCGTTGCAAAGCTTGTGAAAGTTCATTAGTAACTCCAAGAATATCTCTTATCAAATGAATTGTGAATATGAAATCAAAAGTTTGTATAGAATCCATTAATGATAAAGCTTCCGTCCTCTGTTCTGAAGAAGAACCATCTTCTAGTATAATTTCCAAAACATCAACCACAGCTGAAAACATGACAATTATGCCTACAAGAGTTTTATAATGAGAGCTCCACCGGGTATCACCAACACGCCTTAGGCATGTTTCCTGATGTAATCCTCTCCCACTAGCAATTTCTCCTTCTTCAAGTGCATTCTTGACTGTGATTATTTGTAATTCACGAAGTTGATCATGACGCTTACATGATGAATTAACTGAGTTTACCATATAGCTGACTGTTAGAAAGAGTGATGCAACATGTGGATGATTTTTTGCTACATCAACCAATGACAATTGGAGTTGATGTGCAAAACAATGAATATAATAAGTAGAATTATTTTCTTTCATTATAAGGGTCTTAAGTCCACCCAGTTCTCCTCTCATGTTGCTTGCACCATCATAACCTTGACCTCTTAGTTGAGATATGCTTAAATTATGCATAGAGAAAAACCCATCAATCGCCTTCTTCAATGATAAAGATGTAGTATCTGTTACATGAATAAGCCCTAAAAATATCTCAACAACATGACCTTTTCTATTGACGAATCTCAGAACAATTGCCATTTGTTCTTTGTTGGAAACATCTTGAGCTTCATCAACTAGGATGCTAAAATTTTCATCTGCTAACTCTTGCATGATTTGTTTAGTTGTTTCAGTTGCAAAAGCATTTACTATATCAGTTTGTATATCATGTGCTGTCAACTTTAAGTTATCAGGTGCATTATCTAAAACAACATATTTTACTTCATCATTGTGGTCGGCTAGAAATTGCAACAGTTGTAAGAAATTTCCTATATTTTTTGATTCAATAGACTCATCATGCCCTCTGAATGCTAAACCTTGTCGTAGCAAAAATCTAACACAATCAATTGATGCATTCAGCCATATGTCATATGCTTTTTTTGCAGATTCAATTTGTCTTTGAAGGACACATTGTATACTTTGATTTTTCTTCATGAGATCCTCACATTTTTTCAGAGCTTGATTATGAGAATTGTTGGGTCCTCCTATATGACTTTGAAGAGATTCTTTCTTTTTCCAATTTATGAACCCTTTAGATATAAAAGCATCACTTCCTCCTTGCCCATCTCCCTCAGGTCTAAAAAGATAACAACACAAGCAATAGGCTGCATCTTTAGAAACACCGTATTCTAACCAAGTTGGAAATTCATGAAACCATGCCTTGTTAAACCTGCGCAACTTAGTACCCATCATTTTTTAAGGAAATTCATGATTTTCTGGTTGAGTTGGCCCATTTTGTAGATATGATCGATGAATTTCGTCTCTTTTATTTACTGGGTAATCATATATCTTTGATCGCAACCCAGGATCTGATTCAATTTCTTCTAAGTTATGTTCAACTCTACTTCTTTTTTATGACAAGTCTATAGCCTTAGTATCACAAGTCTTAACATACATATTTTGTTGTTCAACATTATGGATAGAGGTTTCTGGTAAAGAAATAGATGTAGACTCTTGTCTTGTTACCGTATGAAAATATCTCTTCATATATGATAGAAAAAAAATATGTATATAACGTTATAATATTATGTGAAACTATAAAATACTTATGATAAATGAGATATTGGGAAGGATTGGGCGAAGAAGATTTTCTTTGTCCCCTAACCACAATATTAATAACAAAGAACACAACTTTCAAAAAAATATTGTAGATGAAATTCTTGATTGCTTTACATTAAATACAATATTGTTCTTAGCTCAAGAAAGGATGTATACATGTACCGACAATATATATATATATATATATATATATATATATATATATATATATATATATATATATGAGAGTTTTCTAGATATAATAAAAAATTACCCGGCTGAAGTTTGTCTGTGAAGAGATGAGCACAATAGCAACAACGAACACAACTATTGTGATGACGGATTGTGCTATGGCCACGATGACGAGAAAGGAATCGATATCTCAATCAAAGAAAACCAAAACTGCAATCACGAAACGAGTGAATGCTAGTGCCACACTGATGAACAAATCCAGAGGAGGAACTATTTCTCTATCAAAACTGCAAAGATGATGAATAATATTTGCAGCAGCAGACCAAACAAAGGCAGAAACAAAGGCAGCAACACGAGCAATTTAAATATGAAACTTATATTCTCAGAATTTCACATGAATTGCCCCTGTGAGCAGTTTGTGGTGTCTCTCGACCATAGCCAGAGATTGTGTTTATATTGGCAGTGGAATCTGCATATTTTTTCGCCGGGGAGAAAACAAAGTCAGGCCATTAAATGTTTTTTGTCGCCATGCGGTTACCGGTTACAGACTACTGGTTTTGGGTTTGCGAAGAGTCTCCTGTCAGACTAATTAATTAGTATGTATTATAATTAATTGATTTTTAGAAAGGGGATGATGGGAACGGAGAAGGTGCAACATAGGAGGCGGTAAGTTTGCTCAGACGGGGTAGAAAATTGAGGGGGGCATAGAATGGGAATAGAGCGACGATTGTATATGGGACCTGCTAGACTAATTAATTACAATGTATTATAACTAATTGGTTTTTAGAAATTTGAGGGGGGGCACTTGCCCCGGCTTGCCCCCCCTTCCCGCCGCCACTATGCTTAGGAATTCTGTCAGTCCAAGGAAAAAATAAACTTGAGACATCTACCTTAATAAAGAAATTAACCAACTACAGTTGTCTTTCTAATCATTTACTGAAATATCCCGTCTATTGGAAATTGTTCCTTGTTTGGGCCTATAGGATATGCATCTATAAATAATGGCACATAAATACTAAGACTCAGAAGAACCACCACGTTATGAAGCATGACAATCATCTCAAAACATGGGAGACTAAAAGTGTTGCTAGACTTATCCCCATAGTTATGACCAATTTGAGATCTAGGTGATAGGATGTAGCTTATGAACCACACCAAAACCTGCTAAGGAACAAAGGATAGATAAGTCGAATAAAAGTGTAGATAAGGTGTTCCTAACTGCAAGGTAACCAACTAGAACAAAAAGAACAAAGTATAGGAAATTAAGTTCACAAAAATATAGAAGATAGATCTTTTTTAATTGATTTTGTTATTTTGGATAGAACTTGGAACATGTTTCACCGACCAAACGTACTCACCTACATGTGAATATTGTTACCCATTTGTATATCCTTAGTGTATTTTATTAGCATTATTATTAGTTTATATTCATTCTTCTCTCGAAATTGGATTAGATCAAGATTATAATCATCTATTTCTCTCAAGATGACATACAAACAATCAAACATACAACCATACGATCATTCACTTTAGTGATCCACGTTCATGCATTCACACCACATCTTAACTCTAGACTTGATCTAATACTATTCTTTCAAGACATTAGAAATCAAACATCACAAAATGGTAGTTTAACATGCAAGCAATACACTCATGAATAAGAATAAAGAGATAAATATTTACTAAAAGTATATTAAATTAATGAAATATGAATATTTATATATTGGGAGAGTTTTAATGGCTACTCACAACCCAAATTAAAGGGTCTAACTGCTTATATTTACAAGGAAAAAAATTATTTACATACTGAAAAGCCCATGGCCCAAATGAAATGCAACAGACGTGGATAGAGAGAGGAAGAATGAGGCAACATATAAACAATATTCATAGCGGTATTGGACATCGATGAAGTCCTCCTATTTTGTCTTATGATGATGGCCACAAAGTGAAGGCCTTTGTGACCCTCCTTCTCTTGAAGATGGAGCACAGATGGGTTTGGACTCTCATCCTTACCTACTTACGAGGATCAATGACGAGAATGGACTTGGACAGCACTTCGTAACTGCAGGAAGAAATACCTTCTTTAAAGGCTTGGGGTCCCTATTTATAGGGATTCATGACGGACTTGAGACAATTGAAAGATGGGAGATTTACTTATGTCTCAAACTCCAGGGTACATGGCTCATGTTATGTGTGTTAGCATAAGTAGTTTATTTATTATATCTTTCTAATTGGGATTAGGTCCATTATATTTGTAATTCTTATTGTCATGTAAGTATACTCAACTGAGGATCCATCTACCCTCTTAAGTATAACCATGTATCACTGACCCAGAATATCTTTATGGATCACTAAATAGATGGTTCATACTTTTCTCATAGTATCAGACGCTGGACCATAACCCTAATCCTCCCCAACTCTTTATTTCCCCTGCCATTTTCCTTGGTGGCTGTCGTAACCGGCCTTGGCCTCAATAACCCTGCGGCAGACTTGCAATTTGCAGATCCAAAGAATGATGTAGGTTGGCACTGACAAGAAGAAATTAAAAGAGACTGGACGGTGGTCTTTGATCTCATGCTTGATGGAAATTTGACAATTTAAGAACTCAGTCTTCGACTTCCACTCTCGTGCCTCGTGTATATGTCACATCTCATAGCCGACGGTGCTCATTTGCACTATACTTTTCCGCTAATACGTGCCTCATACATGTGACTTGTTTCATTTTGTGCAGCCGGTTCATGTCCGCGTATCGGAAATTATTACTCATCTCCTTTGCATGCACAACAAATTGGGTGGAGCCGAAGCCATCACCAACAACATTCATTCTCTTATTTCTACCACAGATGTGTATTTGGATCGATACTTCTCCTAGTAGTTGATGTAGTGTCACTTCTCGATTCAGTCAGTGTGTTGTTAGACGCCTATAACAATCACAAAAAAAGACCATGTGCTAATTTATAAACATCATAAAAAAAAGTAAAAGGGACATTTTTATTTTTTCTTTACTCTCCATGCGGTTTTCCTATCCCACATGGTTGAGTGTTTTTTCTTGAATTAGGAATTTAATTTGATGAACATCATATTGCCTTTATTCGTATGATTTGTTTTCTTTCCTACCGTGCTTACTCCTGTGATTTGTTTTAATTTAGTATTTATTCCGGTAGTGCTATCTTTGTATTTTCCTATCGTACTTATTCCGATAGCGCCTTATAAACCGTGTTAATTCTGGTGGTTTCTCTTTTTTGTACCGTGTCTTCAATCTGGTACATTGCTTTATTACAATGGTTGAATATAAAACTATCATCTATAATGATATGTCACATGTTACGACAATTAAACTTCATGGTGATAACTATTTACTGTGGATGAATGTTGTTTCTACTTTTCTAGAATCTCATAGAAGACAAAAATTTATTAAGGAAGACGCTCCTAAAGAACCCGATGAGGCATGGATCATGGGTAATAGCCAGGTGATCTCTTGACTCTGGGGATGTATGGAGCTCAACATAGTTGTTAAATACATGTGACATAAAAATGCCAAACTCATGTGGGAGGAGATGAAGCAGTTCTATACGCAAGAGGACAACTACCTCCGTCTGTACAATGCAATGGATAAGATATTTTTTGAATGTCAGGGCGAGCGTTCCTTATCTAAGTATTATGGTTCCATGAAGGCTCTAGCAAATCAAATAAATTTCTTCTCACCCACCACCTCTATCAAAGTGACCAAGGAACGTGAGACTATTATTACCGGGTGATTTCTTAGTGGCCTTCATCCCTGATACACTATCGTACGCTAGCTTCTTCTTGTCGGTACCACGATCCCGTCAATGGATCAGGTGTATGCCTGTCTATCATAGGTTGAGATGTCTTCTACTCCAGTCCCTCCCCATGAACTTTTGGCAGCCCAGACTGCAATTGTAGCACCTGCAAGGGGTCATGGATGGGGACGAGGTCATGGCAATCATACCAGGCTGAGACCAAAATATACTTATTGTGGCAAGTTAGGCCATATTGAGGATGTTTGGCACTCTAAACATGGTTACCCTAGTCATTTTGGATGAGGGTGTGGAAGGGGTTCCTCCCATGTTGCTCAAACTTCTACACCTCTCATTGGATAAGATCCTCCAGAAACTACTATGCATCCTATCTCGAATGGACAGCCAACACATATTTCTCTCACAAAGGAGGAGTATGAACAACTTGACAAACTACAAACCAATATGGTGATTCACCTCTTCACAATAGCATGGCAGCAACATCCCCTGAATGGCACAATGGTTTCATGTCTACTATGACACTGTCAGCCCATCTCACTGCTCACCAAGGTAATCTGGGGACCTCTATGATTGCCACTCACTCTAGTTGGGTAGTGGATTCTCATGTCACTCAAAATATGACTGGTATGCCACATCTCCTAACACCTTATGATTCTTTTATTCCACACACTACTGTTACATTGGCAGATGGTTCAGTTAAACAGGTCACTCAATGTGGCACTGTTCCCATTTCCTTTAAATTGAAACTTTCTGTTTTATATTTTGTCCCCAAGTTTCCATATAATCTAATGTTTGTAGCTAAACTTGTTGATTCCCTTCATTGTTTTATGACTTTTGGACCAACAGGTTTTCTTCCACAGGACTGGAGGAACTTGATGTCTATTGGCAAGGGGTGCACTATGGTGACATTTACTACTTCTCTGCCTCCCTACCTCTGAATAGTGCTCTGGTTGTAGCTTCGCCTCTCCAGTTTCATCTCTGATTTGGTCATCCGTCTCTAGATAAGCTGAAGATCTTAGACAAATCTGTTTCTAGTTGTTCGTCCATTTTATGTGACGTGTGTCAATTAGGAAAACATCACCGTGTATCTTTTCCTTCTCATACTATTACAAAGTCTATGAAACCTTTTGACTTAATACATAATGATATTTGTGGCATTTTTCAAACAACTAGTTATAATGGATTTATATATTTTCTCACATTTGTGGACAATTTCTCCCAGATGACATGGCTATATCTTATTCAAACACGTGATAAGATTTTCCCCCTTATCCGTGCCTTTCATCAAATGATTACCGTTCAATTTTCTTCATCTATTAAAATTTTGCTCACAGATAATGCTCTTGAGTACACTCAACACGATGTGTCTTCTTTCTGTTGGGAATTGGGAAGCATTCACCAATGCTCTTGTGCCTACTCTCCACAACAAAATGGTATCACAAAGTAGAAAAACCATCATCTTCTTGGCATCACACGCTCACTTACCATTCATGTCAATCTACCTAAAAATATGTGGACTGGTGTTGTTCTTAAAGCTTGTTTTTTGATTAATTGCCAACCATCATCGAGTCCCTACAAGTAAACTCCTTTTTCCACTCTATATCCATATAACAAACTATTTTATTTACCACCAAGGGTGTTTGGATGTGTCGCCTTTGTTCACAACTTTGATCCTAAAGATGATAAGCTATCCCCTTGCACCATTCAAACAGTCTTTCTAGGATACCCCTTCTCTCATAAAGGTTACAAATGTCTTGATCCCAAAACTGGTCGTATCGATGTATCTGTTGATGTGACCTTCCATGAGGAAGGGTTGTTTTTCTCTTCCACGCCTTCCCCCTCTGCACCTACAAAAGATTTGGTCTCTCTACCTGAACCTTTTCCTACATTTCCACTCTCCTTTGCTCCAGAATCTAACCAACATATGGAAGATGATCCTCAGCCCCACCTTCGTCATCTCTTCCGAACCAGTCTGATTTACCAATTGCACTCTGTCAAGGTAAATGTTCATGCACCATTAAACATCAAATTTCTATCATGTGTTGCTTATCTTGCCTTTCTCCAAAGACTTCTGCTTTTGCATCCTTTTGAACACCACCTTTATTCCCACATGTCCCATAGATGCCTTGAAACACTCTGGGTGGAAATCTGCCATGTTAGAAGAGATGCAGGCTCTACATGCTAATCATACATGGGATCTGGTTGATCCTTGTAATGACCCCACCTCCCGGTAACCCCCAATTAAGGGAGACCAGAAGGTCAGAACCATTATCCCAATTAATACGATCAAGGATTCGACAAATAATCAATAACAATTATCAAATTTTACCAATGAAATTGAAAACTGGTATAAAATAAAACCTTGCATACCTTTTTAAAACTTTGGTAAGCTACTCTATCCACAGCCTGGATTCATTCTATCTAATCATCCTTACACTTTATTTCTTATTTCCATGATGTGTCACTTTACTATTTGTTCTTTCAATTGTTGTACCTAAAAAGATGACAAACAAAACGTCGGTCAACATATAGGAATATCCTGGTATGTGGGAACAACCAAAATTTCACAAATATGGCTAACAATTTAATTATCACAAGCAGTGTGATTAGCAAACCAATTTACATTTTCAATGTGTCATTCTCCACCGCTTTTGCCCTAACCCTGGAATACCCCTCTAGGGTTTCTCTTTTTCCATTGACTTAAGGCCACCTTCTCAATCACGAGCTTGGTGCATGGGGGTCACCTCTCATGGTGCCCCATAGTCATGCAACATAGACCACCTTCTCATTCCCAAGCATGGTGTCTGGGGTCACCTCTCATGGTTCCCATTGGTCTACCCTCTTGGGCCTGACCTTTATGGCATCTTCCATCAGGGTGGCATGTAGGTGCGAGAATACACATGTATTTATAATTGTGATAACCATAGTGACTTTATGATTGTAGTATGAACATCCAAACTGTTTAGTTTCAATCAATGTGATTAACCATCCAAGAAACCTTCGGGAAAACTAATGTGATTAATCATAATTAACCACATACCTGTTAGGCTGAATTGAGACAGAATAGTCCTATCAATCAAGACATCCAATAAGCAAGTATAAGAGCCCTAAAATTACATCCAATTCCTTTTTATCAAAAACTATTCAAACCATCTTGCTACTTAAGGTTTCTGTTCCTTTTTAGGATTTCTACCTCTTATAAGGTTTACTTTGCAAGTAGGGTTTTTACTTCATTTTACTCTTTTAAACCCTAATTTCTCATATATCCTTCAAGAAAGTTATTAAGGTTACCCTTTAACAACATATAACCTTAATTTCAGAAACAACACACTTAATCATCAATTAAGTTCATTAAGCCTATTTTACATTAAAGATATCATGTTTATCCCTTTCATTCCATGACAAGATCATTATGCTCATTTACCATCAATTCATAGTCCATTATGGTCTAATTCATATATGAATTCTAATTGTCATTAATTCTACCTTTATTCATTAGATAACCCTAATTTCTACATTAAAGGTATTTATCCACAATTAGAAACCTTTATACTCAGAATAGCTTAGAATCATCAAATTTTAACTTTATTCACAATTTTTAATCATTAAAGCCATTTAGAGTCGCATTTACCAAAACTAGGGTTTCAAGGCCCATTAAAGCATATTCATGCACATGAAATTCTAAATCAAACCAATTACGTGCAAAGTTCATCCTTTTTGTTCCTAATGTTCCTTTTTATCATTAATAGGTTAATTCCAACTTTAATCATCCATTAAAACCTACTAAACCATTAATCAATAAAGATTAGGGTTCTTTCAACAGATAAACCATTAAAGATGGCATCTTTACATACTTTTTGAATTGAAAGTATAATTAGGCTTCAATTACATTTTTATTGCATTCCTCATTTTCTTATGATCAATTTTCATGATTAAGTTCCTTCATCTGACCTTCATACTAATTACTATGCTTTTTGCAAGAAAAAGACATTTTCTTGATTTTCAAGTTAGAGAGGCTAATTACCTTTCTTTTTGGAAAAAAAACAATGGACGTCGGATCACTATCGCGGTCCGCGATTGACCTGATCTTGCAGTTAAGGTTTCTCGCATCCACTTTCTCTGAACTTGAAGGCGCACATGATCCTATACTGTGGATCTCCTTTGTGAGTCTATCGTGGATCCGGATCTAACAACCCCCCTCTTGTCTTCTTCCTCAAGCTGAAGCGAGCAGTAAGCCCGCAGTCAACCCGGTGGTTGACTCTGGGGTTCTGGCCACCTACGAGCATGGCGATCACCTAGGGAGCTCCGCCTCCCTCTTCCGAACTCAGCCCCAGCATCAATTGCTCACAAAAACCCTGTCATGATCACCTCCTACCCACCGGACTCTGGCGAGGTTCTCTCAGACGACAGGGGTGTTGTTCAGGGCAGAGGATGGAATTGAGGGCACGAAAACGCTCCTCTTGGCTTTCTACGGAGCTTAGGGTAGCAAGAGAGCATGTTGGTATCCCCTTTTGTCCTCCTACATATAGGGTTAGGCAAGCCCATGCAGGATTGGGAACTTTCCCAATCGGCAACCAAACCTCGTCAAGCCAGGGATGTTTCCCTTCAGTTTCCTTCCCTGAGTCCAAAGGAATCATCAGAGAACTTGAACATTCAGTGGACTGTAAGGAATCCAAGAGGGAAAGTCCCTCTGTAAAATGCAGAATCACAGTCCCAGTGGGACTTAGATGACAAGAGTCCAACGTTGGATCAAGATCCAACGGTGCTTATTGCACGCGATCAGACACAAAGGAAAATACCTTTTTCAATTGCCAATTAATGCTTTATTTTGGAGAAATCTTGAGAATTTGATATCTCCCAAACGATAACTCCTTTTTGTCTCAAATTTTAAGGGAAAGTTTGTCATGACATAATCTAGATATGTACGAAATTTGGGAAACAAATGACAATGGACGAGAAGGCTTCCCTCTCTCCCAAGATATCCATTAATTAATTCAGAATGAATTAGTAATCATTTTCCCATTGCCATTATCTTGTTATTTTGGGTCCCTTACACCTCAAGAAATCCTAAAGGCACGGATTCCCACATTGGGGAATATCTACTTCCTTTTATCCTTTTATTTATGTCTATTTCACATATTCTCCTTATCTTTTTATTAAAATATCTCTTTTTGATGATTTCTCTTTATTTATCTTTTATTTTCCTCATTGGTATTCCTTTTATCATTAGGAATCCTTTGGATACGAAAATCCATCAAGGATAACTCAATTGTACCTCTTTTCAATTATTTTCCACATTTTATCATTGTTTTCAATTTCTTTCTTAATAAAGAAATATCGAATTGATCTTTTCTTTTCTTATTGCTTTATCTTTGCAATTTTGGACTCCTTAGGACCCAAGGAACCCAAGAGGCACGAAATCCACCTTTGGATTAGACTCTTTTACCTTCTAGAGGTTTTTACATTTTTCTTTTCTCCATTTCTTATTAATAATAGAGTTTCTTTTGTCTTTTCCTTGTCATTCGGCCCAATAGCCAATAAAGCCCACAAATAAATCAACAAGTCTATTTTAAATGAAATTCATGCATTCAATCAAAAGACATCATTATTTGTTCATTTATCTTTATTATGGGAAATTACATTTCTCACCAAATGAACCCAAAAATCGGGGTTGTAACATCCTTCCCCTCTTATAAGAATTTTGTCCTCAAAATTCCATCAAGCAAACAAACAATTCAGGATAAGCCTTTCTTATGTCCATCAGGGCTCCCATGTGGCTTCACCCTTTCCATGGTGCTTCCCAAGAACCTTCATCATCTCATATTCTTCCATCTGAGGTCTTTCATACCTTGGTATATCATACCCTCATAGGTGACTCAGGACATTTCAGCCTCTTAAAAGTTGAATAGGTTCAGGGCTCAGCACATGGCTTGGGTACCTCACATAGTGCTCTAGATTGGACTCATGGAACACATTACACATCATGTTATCCTTAGGGGCAAGGCTAAACACAACCATCTCCACCAATCCATATCAAATGAACCCATATGCCGGGGACTCATCTTTCTCAGCTGTAGCTTAGAGGGGTCAGATTTTCACATCACATACTCTCCCACAGTGAACTGCATGTCCGTCTACTTTGCATCAACTCACGACTCATGTCGCTTCTGGCTCCCTCTCAGCCATTGCATGATCAAAGTGACTTCATCTGCACACACTGTGGTTCTTTTATGACCTTCGTGAGGCCTCCTTTACCAACATCATCTTAATGAAGTGGTGACCGACACAACCTCCTTATAGAACTTCTTGCATCCCAATAAAGGCTATGGTGGTTAACATCACATCTTACGAACTGTCTCTATGTATCACCCTAAATGAGCACACATGCTCTCATCAGACCCTCTAGTATGGATCATATTGTCCATTAGTATGGGGTGATAAACTATACTGACATCGAGTTCTTCATGTATCTACTTCCACTGCATGGAAGTGAATCTTTAGGTCCTATTCAAGAACTTTTGAACTCACATCATGGTGTAGTTGAACCATTTCTCTCTCTTATAAGTAGTTCAACCCGATCTGTCCCTTGACATTACTCTTTCTTTCTCTTGTCATCTAGGTAAGGCGATCTACCATAACCCACATTGTATCTTGACCTTCCTTGGTGAAGGGGTGACTTACCACAACATCCATAGTGGTGAACTCCCATTCTCTCTCAAGGACTCTTTATCCTCTATGCCAAAGCATTGGGTTACTGGTGTTCGTCCTTCACCTCCTATCATGCATGTCAACATGCCACGTGCAACATTATCTTAGGCATCCAAAGTACTACTGTCACTTACTATCTTCGTAGTACGGTAATCATGATCTCATGTATGTCATGATTCCTCAAGATTGATTCCTTAGAAACCCTAAACCACTCTAGTCGGGGTTTCATCACCTTCTTTTCCAAAGAGGTGCATCTGAGGTTCTACAACCATCCTTTCATTGCATCAAGGTCTAGACTGGCAAACCAAACAACTACTAACTTGATCAACCGATATTGTTACATCTGAGTGTCAACCAAACTTATCTCTTTTTTTCAGCTGAGGGTTAACCTAACAACCTCCTCTAGCCTCCATCTAAACTAGGAAACTGTATCCCATCCAGAGCATCCATTACCACTTCACATCCTTAGGTGTTAGGTAAAGTTGAGGACATACCCCTCCATGTATTCCACTTATTATCTCATCTCAGCTCTAAGTCTATCTTTATCAAGAAAACTCTGAGCTTATTCTCTTGGTTTCGAACTCAACCTTCATGACTCATAACTCATGATAAAAACATCCCCATAAGATGACTACCTTATTCCTCTTAGTTTTGGTAAACCATCCATGTATCGTTCACTCCTCAAGGGTATGTTATCATCTCTGTCCTCATACCTCATAGCAACGTTCCAACTTGCATCATCTTTATCATTGGTGTATGGCACGTATACTATCATATCTCTCACTCTCATAACAAGAGGAAATAAGCATTTGGTTGCAGTCCAAATACAAAGTTCTTCCTATTCCAAGAGTAGAGATGGAACATCCCACTTTGCCAGTACACCTTCAAATCTAAGTTGAAACGTGCAACTTATGTCTCTATATCACAATCATCTCGATATCAAGGTTACTTCTATGGGAACTAGTTTCGAACCTACTTGGGTCACCACACAATCCTTGGTCATATCCTCTAGGTCTATAGGGTGCCGACACTTTTGGGGTTATACCTCTTCCATTATGCATCCAGAGAGTTCCCTAGTCATCTGCCTTTTGGGTCCCATGAGTTCATGAAGGTGATCAATCTCCTAACCCATGGCCCTCAGAGAATGATAGATGTTACCTCCCGACCCTATGGTCATGTGCAACTAGGGAATTAGGTAACTCCTACTTCCATCGGTCTTATCCCCACCTGACCCTAGGATAGACTTAGGATTCTATCATAGTACATGTCCAACTGGGAACCTTACTCAAGATTTCATCGTCTCTCTCTCTGCATTCATGAGGTGACTTTTCATTCTTTCGTAGGGGTCATGGAAACCTGCCTACCCTGGTCAGGCCCCATACTGGTTACCTCCATGGTAACACATCCACATGCACTTAGAGATGGTTATCTATGGGTATACAGGTTCATTCTCATACCATGTACTCTTCACTTAGCTTCTCAAGATCTTATGAGACCTCTTAAGGTTACCTCAAAACCAACAAAACTGGTATACACCCTACCAAAGGGTCCCTCTTCCAGGATGGGAGGAAACTTCATCTTGATAACAAAGGTCACAAACATCCTTATGCCTAGGGTTTACATCCACATGAGCATGCTTAACCCTATCATGATACTAATGCACAGGCAGACCACCTACTAAACCATGCTAGGACATACTTGTTCTCATCCTCAACGTTGGATCAAGATCATACCTTCCCATGTCATCAACTTAGTTGTGAGGGGTTCATCAAACATACCTTTAAACTTAAGGGGTTTCCTTTTCCTCTAAACATGACGAGTACAATGCTCGCATCTCAAATCTCATCATAAGTGTTAGGTACACCACTTCCCCTCTTAGGCCTAAGAACCCTAGGTTCATTTCTTTATGCCACATCTTTCCAACTGCATGCTCAACCTTTAACCACGAACCAAGCATGTCCAAGGTATGTCATGCGCTTCCCATGATTTTTTTTATTTGAGCAACACTTCAGAGTTGAGTCCTCCTCAATGATAGTCAACAAGGTACAAAGCCTCCCCACCTATTACTAAACCTCTTCATGGTTAAAGGAACTCTTCTTCTCATCTATACCTTAGGTACAGAGGTACCAGCAGTGTAGCATCCAACTTATAAAACACGATTAATTAATGCGGAAGCGTTCATCAAGCAGCGGATTAGCAAAAATCACTAAAAAATTAAAACCTTTTTCAAAGAGATCCATTCACAGGAAAACTCTTTAAACAAGAACCAAAGTGTTTCATTTTCATCCTGGTTCACAAGTACACAACCTGTAAAATTCCTTTTTAAGGATTACAACATTGACTGTCCTGCTAACAAATATACACAGGCAGTATAAATACTTTGAGGCACTAAGCCAAAACTCTGATTGGTTCATTTAAAACTCCGAGGACCTGAGAGTACAGAGACGACACATAGGACTACTAACTATATGACACGACAGACAGTACACTCAACATGAGCTATCACTGCTGCCTCAGATGTTGTATCTCCTCTGTAGAAAGATCTTCACTTCCTCGCACATCCACCTAAAAAATTGGATCCCACAGGGGTGAGACAATTGTAATTGTCCCAGCGAGAGATATAACTCTCCTCCGGCAATATTATTATCACATATTAAGAAGTAATAAACTGAGCAGAGATTCTTTTATATTGACATACATGATAAATCACTGTATGAATAAAACAAAGTAATCTCCCTTCTTAAGGAGAACATTGCATCTACCCATGGTAGATAAGTAATTCATATGTCTACCTTACAGAGAATATAAGGAAACATAAATAACATCTATCCACTAAGGAATGCACAAAGGAATGCAACATCAACCAATGAATTTCCGTATTCAATCCTTAGGCAATTATGCTACACGACTGATTACATTTTACAATCACACTTATGCCCTGAGGAGATGAGGTATACCGCTCATACTCCAACCGACCACTACGAAGTCGAAATCGGTACCATACATAGGTCAATGGAAGAGCCGGACTCCATGACCTCCCACGTCTCGGTTAGTGCGAGACAACAAGCAGGACTACGTCAACTACTTATCGTAGCTATCCAGGGTATACTGGCAACTTGCTACAGAGTTACAGCGTCAGCTGCCTCTCTTCGGAATCAAGAGATTTTATGTTTATCTCCACATCATCCGGCATTCATCATCGGAATCAAGAGATTTTATGTTTATCTCCACATCATTCGGCCTTCATCATCGGAATCAAGAGATTTTATGTTTATCTCCACATCATCCGTCCTTCATCATAAGAATCAAGAGATTTTATGTTTATCTCCACATCATCCGGCCTTCATAATGAAGGATTGAGAGATCTCATGTTTATCTCACGTCAATCCCTTCATTAGGGCGTAAGGTATTTGCGCCCATCACCCCCACATATTCAACAATATGCGTTCATCAGGAGATCCCGTAGGAAAACCTATTTCACCATCACCAGCTACTGACGATGATGGATCTATGGTCAGGGCACTACATGATAAAATTCCACTTGATTAATTAAGTACATTACCATATTCTTTTAGCATCAGTCAAGTTTTCACACTTGAATTATTATGACAAATGCTACAAAGAAAGGTATAATACATCTATCAAGTACTTTCAAATCTTTAAAACACATGATACTTGGGATCACAGTCCCTTATCACATTACTGGGAATTCTCATCCCTTCACATCATCATTATCATGATTATTGGATCTGGGTATTCAAACCCTTAGCTCATCACATAACATTGTTACCTCTATAACAGCTAACCATTACCTCTAGGTCCTCAGACCAAGGTATTTATTTCACTTGTTGTGCAAGTATTCACATGGCTCACAAGGCCATCACACATCTTGTTACCTCTCACTAGGCAACAACTTATTCACATGGCTCACAAGGCCATTAATCATCTTGTCACCTCTCACTAGGCAACAACTTATTCACATGGCTCACAAGGCCATTAATCATCTTGTCACCTCTCACTAGGCAACAACTTACTCACATGGCTCATAAGGCCATTCAACATTATACTTGTTATATAAGTATTTAACATAGCTCACAAGGCTATTGTAATAAGAGAAATACAACCTTCCCATCATTAGGGTTAGGGTTTCCCTTTTTTATCGATTAGGGTTTCTCTTACATGTCATTACCCTTCATTACGGTTAGGGTTTTCCATTATTAACCATTTAGGTTTTCAAGATCATATTATCAATGATCAAACCCTAATTCATTTCTCCACACATCTAGGAGCCAACATTGATACCATAAGTATTCAATCATACTTATTTATTCTCATTCATTTATCATTAAATGAATCATCAACACAAGGTATGAGTTCGTCTCTCATCCTTACCAGGGTATGACTACATCATACTTTATTAACTTGGCTTAATCCTTTCCCAAGGTATGTTAGCCCACACTTATCAAAGTGCATCAAACTCATTACATTTCAATGTAATATTTGACATAACACACTTCATGTATTACTCATCCAAGTATATTGGATTTGAGGTGCATTAAGGTGTATCAACCTTGGAGTGTTGGATGTGATATCTATCATATCTTGATGTATCACTTCCCTCATCACTATTATCTTACTTAAGTTCAACAACTTATCTTGTATTAGGGTATTTCCCATCCTAATACTTTATCCATTAGCTCATCATATTTATCATGTAATGTATTGGTCATAAGTCACACATTTGAGTTATCCAACCATCATCAATGATATGGACTCATCTTGAGTTAAGACATTGTTGATATAGGGTTGTCCGTTATCAACCACTCTAGGTGTTTCACCTATCAAGGTATTAACCACACCATCACTTGGTTTTACACTCATTACCCTTAAGAGTGTCTTACCCTCACCTTTACAAGGTTTCTCGGGTTAGAGGTGTTTAAACACTCACCATATCAGGTGGTTCACCATCTAGGGTTATCCATGACAGATTAGGGTTTGCCATATTGGGCTAAACCCAATATACAAGTTATTTGGAGTGTAGGGCACCAAACCATATTGGGATACACCATAAAACATTAGGTTGCATCACTCACCCATGTCGGGTTAGGGTTTATTGTGTCGGGAACATGGTACATATATGTGTCGCCCATGATGTTTAAGAGGTATCAACTTATCACCATGTCGGGCTAGGATGTTGTCTAGGGTTGTGTATTGTGCAACCCTATCGTGCAACCATTTCGTGCAACCATGCCGTGCAACCATATCGTGCAACCATGTCGTGCAATCATGCCATGCAACCATGTCGTGCAACCATGTCGTGCAACCACACTTGTTATACCTCACTTATATCGGGTTACCCAAATTAGGGTTTCAACTTAACATACAAGTATACAATTAACCTTGTATCGTGCATGGAGTCTATACTTGACTCCCTATCATGCAAGAGGTGTATACTACACCCTCATAACGTGCAACAATGTATTCATTCATATCCATATCGTTCCAGTGAAGTGGGTGCATCATCATATCGGGTTAAGGGTGCTTGCTTATGTGCTTGCACCCAATATCACTTTTATAAGATGATACCATCATCTTCAAGCTCTAGACCTTAGTCATAACTGTTATAGTTCATGGAAAAAGGTCTAAGAAACTACTAGAACTCATAATATCATCAACTATTTTAGGAAATTTCGGAATTAAAAGTATTTCACTGATTATAGCAATTTAAGTGAAGAATAACAACATGGTTGGGTTCAAGTTATAAAACCCGCCTTAAGAACCACTTCAAAGCTCCAAGCTCCAAAGGTTGAAGATGAATTTATCAAAGGTCCAAGGCTCGTTCAGAACTCCTTCATATACAAGGAATCACCATGGATAAGCAATTGGTGAAGAGGAAAAGAAAGGAAGATCAAAACCCTAAAATCATGCTTCAATTCAAGGTTGAAGATGATCTTTTCCTCACCTTAGGGTCACGTTTTGAGTTCCTTAGCTCCTTGGCCGACACCCTACCAATCTTGGGCGATATGGACTTCCTCTTGGCCGACACAACTTTGCTTGTGGCCGATACCCCCTCACTTGTGGCCAGAATCACTTCAATTGGCCGATATCAACTTGCTATGGGCAATATCAGCATGGTATGGCCGATATACTTGCTATGGCCGATACCTAAGGCCTATGGACGACACTCTTGTGATCTTGCACGATATGACTCCCCTATTGCACGATATGACACTCACTTGGACGATATGGCACTCACTTGGAGCCAAAACACTTCACTCTATGGCCGATATCACTCAATATGGCCAAGATCACCTACTTGGGCGATATGGTCATGCCATGGACGATACCCCAAGGCCCTTGCACGACACCACAGCTTCCCTTCACGATATGGGAGCTCCATGCACGATACCTTAGGGTAGGAGGGTGGTAAGGGTCGCAAAATTCCATTAAGGGGTCAAATTAGGGGTATATATACTTGTCGATCATGAAGGAAGGCAAAAATGAGGTGTCAACATTTTGAGCTAGTAGGTGCCACGTGTCATACATGGGTGACACGTGTCCATGCATGCATCAACATTTATCTTGACGTGCAAAAAGGTTGAGGATCATCTAGAGATGCAAATTCGTCCATCATTTACCCATTTCGATAAGATATATCAATTAAATCATCATTTTAAGTCAAGCCGATACACTTTTTCTAAGGAAACTTGTTGGCCGTCACACCTCACCTCCTTGAGGTGCTTTTCACGATATGAACCTTTCCAAAAGTTCACAAAACGATATGGGACACCTCCTTGGGATCCATGGCCGATAGGCACTCATATATAAGCTTTTCAACTTGATACAACTCAAGTTAAGCCTTCAAATTCAATCCCTTTTTCTTGGTCATTTCGTCACCAACATTTCCATCACTCATAAGTGATTCAAACATGGTGTCTCATTCATTATCTCTACTCTAAATTATTCATAGAGGAAGTAGGAACACTATAGATGTGGTAATTTGCATATTGAACCCTAGGTTTTGGGTAATTTGCACATTACACCAAAACTAGGTTTTAATGCACAAGGATTGTTTTACAAGCGTAATCTTGGTGTCCAAGCTTGTGGAAACCATACTACTGAAACATATTCATTCTTATGATGTCTCAACATCAGAGGAACATCTTATCATGTGCAATTTGCAAGTTAACCCCTCAACTTGGGTAATTTTTACTTTAGTCCAAAATAAGCAAACATTGCTTCAACATTATTCAAACAGGACCAAAATTGAAACATAAGTTTCTCATGAGCCCTAAACACTTTTCATAAGATAATATTAAGCATATAATCATCTTTCTTAATCAAAACACCTAGGGTTAAAGCATAACCCAGGTCAGGGATGTTACAAATTATAAACCCCTAACAAGGATTTCGTCCCCGAAATCCCAGATAAAGGGAACAGATGTTATTCATTCATCATATCATCATGTCTCTTCATAATACCTCATTGTTATGGAGACATCATAGAACTTTTATCAGCACAATGTTCCTTTGCACAATATTCTCATAGAGCCAATTGAGAACTTATCTTAAAGACATATTTAGTTGTTATGTTTATGCAAAGCATAAACCCCTAACATGTGATGTTCATACTATGTTATATACAGATAGACTGGTTTCATGGTTGACCATTCCAGGTAGCCCACATAAATCATCTGACATTTCTCAGATACCAGAATCTCTTACCTTGGTATCAGTCACATGTGTTGAAAACACATCACATTCTCATATTCCTTTCATCATGAGACATTACTTGTTACATATATCTTTATCTTGGAGCCTAAGTCCAAGATAAACTGATACTTCTCTAACTATCCATAACATGATTATTTTTATCTCATGCACATCAAATGTCCTAAGACCTACTTGATTGCCATGTCCCCGAAAGGTAAGAAAACAAGGAATCATATTCCTCTTAACATCTCATGAATTTTTAACTATTCATGAATCATTACTTTTTGTCACATCCCAAGTTCCTTGCTCTCAGCATAGGAATTTATAAGGATGATCACATAACATTATTCCTTTCCTTGTTAAGTTCTAACATGTTCATGAGCATCTTATGATCTCATCACATCTCCCATTTCCTCAATATAGGAAAAGATCTTTATCATATTTACAACTTTATTGAACTGGGATCACCTCCCTTGTTCTCATACTCATCATATGAGGATCATATTTTTACTTCCTCATATACACATACTGATCTGAATTCCTATCAGATCCTTCTTTCTTGTTCTTAAGATATGATACATTTATCCATATCATATTTCCAATTTCATAATAATCATTAGATTGTCTCAGAATGATTGCTTGATCAGGACAATCAAAAAGATACCAATCTAAGAGTTTCCATACTCACTTTATCATCAATAGTTGTATACCTGATCAGGGTTTACAAGTACTGAGATCAAGTAGTATGCACTTACATGTTATCATATTCCTTGCTTTTCATATTATCATAAACATAAGATTTAACATCCCTGGATTTTATCCAGGCATCTCTTCTATACCTCTTCCTCTTTCATAGAGGTAAGATCAATATAGACCATTTAAAAGAATACTTGAACAAAATTCAAATTCTAATTCTCATCATTTCTTCCCTATATAGCAACCAATAGGGAAAACAAAATCAACAATCCTCCTTTTTATAACAAAAAGGGTTTAGTGTACTCAACATGTACACATTTATAACATACCTTGTCCTCACATCATGGTCTTACAGGTAAAAGGTTAACATCTTTACCTTTACTTAATGGCTACTGCTCTGGAACATTAAGCATTTATTGTACTATTAGTACCAAAAACCTTAGCTTTTTAGAACCATTAGGCAAATGTCTCTAAAATTATAGAGACCATTCCCTACTTCTCAGCTTATTGTCCCTTCTTGGGCACTGCCATCACAGATTTATTATCTGTGTAAACTCATGGCAGAGTCTACTTTCTTGCCATAAGTTAATCTTTTCCATATTTTCCCTTGTTCCAACATGACTAAGTCATTCAGGAACTCTTTTAAAGCTCAAGCTTTCAGTATTAAGGATTGATAACCTAGGTTGTAAGGCTAGTATCCAGTCCCCTATATGCATTAATGTTGCCCTAATCTGCCCAACAAGAGCATGATCATAGGATTCTCTATCCTGATCAGGTCTTAATGGGGATTCTCCGACACTCATTCTATTCTTGTCTGATCCCTTGCACCTCTTCATAGTGCAACAACATTGCCCTTAGCAATGTATTCCTTGTGTTCTTCAGTCATTTTAAAACTTTACCCTTTCTCTGCACAGGCAGAAATCATTATAGGGTATACTGGAGGACACTAACACAGACTCAACAACCTTAGTCCTATGTCTCTGTAGACTCAACGAACCTAGAGCTCTGATACCACAATTGTAGCATCCAACTTATAAAACACGATTAATTAATGAGGAAGCGTTCATCAAGCAGCGGATTAGCAAAAATCACTAAAAAATTAAAACCTTTTTCAAAGAGATCCATTCACAGGAAAACTCTTTAAACAAGAACCAAAGTGTTTCATTTTCATCCTGGTTCACAAGTACACAACCTGTAAAATTCCTTTTTAAGGATTACAACATTGACTGTCCTGCTAACAAATATACACAGGCAGTATAAATACTTTGAGGCACTAAGCCAAAACTCTGATTGGTTCATTTAAAACTCGGAGGACCTGAGAGTACAGAGACGACACATAGGACTACTAACTATATGACACGACAGACAATACACTCAACCTGAGCTATCACTGCTGCCTCAGATGTTGTATCTCCTCTGTAGAAAGATCTTCACTTCCTCGCACATCCACCTAAAAAATTGGATCCCACGGGGGTGAGACAATTGTAATTGTCCCAGCGAGAGATATAACTCTCCGCCGGCCATATTATTATCACATATTAAGCAGTAATAAACTGAGCAGAGATTCTTTTATATTGACATACATGATAAATCACTGTATGAATAAAACAAAGTAATCTCCCTTCTTAAGGAGAACATTGCATCTACCCATGGTAGATAAGTAATTCATCTGTCTACCTTACAGAGAATATAAGGAAACATAAATAACATCTATCCACTAAGGAATGCACAAAGGAATGCAACATCAACCAATGAATTTCCGTATTCAATCCTTAGGCAATTATGCTACACGACTGATTACATTTTACAATCACACTTATGCCCTGAGGAGATGAGGTATAGTGCTCATACTCCAACCGACCACTACGAAGTCGAAATCGGTACCATACATAGGTCAATGGAAGAGCCGGACTCCATGACCTCCCACATCTCGGTCAGTGCGAGACCACAAGCAGGACTACGTCAACTGCTTATCGTAGCTATCCAGGGTATACTGGCAACTTGCTACAGAGTTACAGCGTCAGCTGCCTCTCTTCGGAATCAAGAGATTTTATGTTTATCTCCACATCATCCGGCATTCATCATCGGAATCAAGAGATTTTATGTTTATCTCCACATCATCCGGCCTTCATCATCGGAATCAAGAGATTTTATGTTTATCTCCACATCATCCGGCCTTCATCATCGGAATCAAGAGATTTTATGTTTATCTCCACATCATCCGGCCTTCATAATGAAGGATTGAGAGATCTCATGTTTATCTCACGTCAATCCCTTCATTAGGGCGTAAGGTATTTGTGCCCATCACCCCCACATATTCAACAATATGCGTTCATCAGGAGATCCCGTAGGAAAACCTGTTTCACCATCACCAGCTACTGACGATGATGGATCTATGGTCAGGGCACTACATGATAAAATTCCACTTGATTAATTAAGTACATTACCATATTCTTTTAGCATCAGTCAAGTTTTCACACAATAATTATTATGACAAATGCTACAAAGAAAGGTATACTACATCTATCAAGTACTTTCAAATCTTTAAAACACATGATACTTGGGATCACAGTCCCTTATCACATTACTGGGAATTCTCATCCCTTCACATCATCATTATCATGATTATTGGATCTGGGTATTCAAACCCTTAGCTCATCACATAACATTGTTACCTCTATAACAGGTAACCATTACCTCTAGGTCCTCAGACCAAGGTATTTATTTCACTTGTTGTGCAAGTATCCACATGGCTCACAAGGCCATCACACATCTTGTTACCTCTCACTAGGCTACAACTTATTCACATGGCTCACAAGGCCATTAATCATCTTGTCATCTCTCACTAGGCAACAACTTATTCACATGGCTCACAAGGCCATTAATCATCTTGTCACCTCTCACTAGGCAACAACTTACTCACATGGCTCATAAGGCCATTCAACATTATACTTGTTATATAAGTATTTAACATAGCTCACAAGGCTATTGTAATAAGAGAAATACAACCTTCCCATCATTAGGGTTAGGGTTTCCCTTTTTTATCGATTAGGGTTTCTCTTACATGTCATTACCCTTCATTACGGTTAGGGTTTTCCATTATTAACCATTTAGGTTTTCAAGATCATATTATCAATGATCAAACCCTAATTCATTTCTCCACACATCTAGGAGCCAACATTGATACCATAAGTATTCAATCATACTTATTTATTCTCATTCATTTATCATTAAATGAATCATCAACACAAGGTATGAGTTCATCTCTCATCCTTACCAGGGTATGACTACATCATACTTTATTAACTTGGCTTAATCCTTTCCCAAGGTATGTTAGCCCACACTTATCAAAGTGCATCAAACTCATTACATTTCAATGTAATATTTGACATAACACACTTCATGTATTACTCATCCAAGTATATTGGATTTGAGGTGCATTAAGGTGTATCAACCTTGGAGTGTTGGATGTGATATCTATCATATCTTGATGTATCACTTCCCTCATCACTATTATCTTACTTAAGT
This sequence comes from Alisma plantago-aquatica, assembly GCA_963693085.1. Taxonomy (NCBI): domain Eukaryota; kingdom Viridiplantae; phylum Streptophyta; class Magnoliopsida; order Alismatales; family Alismataceae; genus Alisma; species Alisma plantago-aquatica. The sequence continues at coordinate 715,072,095 of OY856414.1, read as the reverse complement.
TCAACAACTTATCTTGTATTAGGGTATTTCCCATCCTAATACTTTATCCATTAGCTCATCACATTTATCATGTAATGTATTGGTCATAAGTCACACATTTGAGTTATCCAACCATCATCAATGATATGGACTCATCTTGAGTTAAGACATTGTTGATATAGGGTTGTCCGTTATCAACCACTCTAGGTGTTTCACCTATCAAGGTATTAACCACACCGTCACTTGGTTTTACACTCATTACCCTTAAGAGTGTCTTACCCTCACCTTTACAAGGTTTCTCGGGTTAGAGGTGTTTAAACACTCACCATATCAGGTGGTTCACCATCTAGGGTTATCCATGACAGATTAGTGTTTGCCATATTGGGCTAAACCCAATATACAAGTTATTTGGAGTGTAGGGCACCAAACCATATTGGGATACACCATCAAACATTAGGTTGCATCACTCACCCATGTCGGGTTAGGGTTTATTGTGTCGGGAACATGGTACATATATGTGTCGCCCATGATGTTTAAGAGGTATCAACTTATCACCATGTCGGGCTAGCATGTTGTCTAGGGTTGTGTATTGTGCAACCCTATCGTGCAACCATGTCGTGCAACCATGCTGTGCAACCATATCGTGCAACCATGTCGTGCGATCATGCCATGCAACCATGTCGTGCAACCATGTCGTGCAACCACACTTGTTATACCTCACTTATATCGGGTTACCCAAATTAGGGTTTCAACTTAACATACAAGTATACAATTAACCTTGTATCGTGCATGGAGTCTATACTTGACTCCCTATCGTGCAAGAGGTGTATACTACACCCTCATAACGTGCAACAATGTATTCATTCATATCCATATCGTTCCAGTGAAGTGGGTGCATCATCATATCGGGTTAAGGGTGCTTGCTTATGTGCTTGCACCCGATATCACTTTTATAAGATGATACCATCATCTTCAAGCTCTAGACCTTAGTCCTAACTGTTATAGTTCATGGAAAAAGGTCTAAGCAACTACTAGAACTCATAATATCATCAACTATTTTAGGAAATTTCGGAATTAAAAGTATTTCACTGATTATAGCAATTTAAGTGAAGAATAACAACATGGTTGGGTTCAAGTTATAAAACCCGCCTTAAGAACCACTTCAAAGCTCCAAGCTCCAAAGGTTGAAGATGACTTTATAAAAGGTCCAAGGCTCGTTCAGAACTCCTTCATATACAAGGAATCACCATGGATAAGCAATTGGTGAAGAGGAAAAGAAAGGAAGATCAAAACCCTAAAATCATGCTTCAATTCAAGGTTGAAGATGATCTTTTCCTCACCTTAGGGTCAAGTTTTGAGTTCCTTAGCTCCTTGGCCGACACCCTACCAATCTTGGGCGATATGGACTTCCTCTTGGCCGACACAACTTTGCTTGTGGCCGATACCCCCTCACTTGTGGCCAGAATCACTTCAATTGGCCGATATCAACTTGCTATGGGCAATATCAGCATGGTATGGCCGATATACTTGCTATGGCCGATACCTAAGGCCTATGGACGACACCCTTGTGATCTTGCACGATATGACTCCCCTCTTGCACGATATGACACTCACTTGGACGATATGGCACTCACTTGGAGCCAAAACACTTCACTCTATGGCCGATATCACTCAATATGGCCAAGATCACCTACTTGGGCGATATGGTCATGCCATGGACGATACGCCAAGGCCCTTGCACGACACCACAGCTTCCCTTAACGATATGGGAGCTCCATGCACGATACCTTAGGGTAGGAGGGTGGTAAGGGTCGCAAAATTCCATTAAGGGGTCAAATTAGGGGTATATATACTTGTCGATCATGAAGGAAGGCAAAAATGAGGTGTCAACATTTTGAGCTAGTAGGTGCCACGTGTCATACATGGGTGACACGTGTCCATGCATGCATCAACATTTATCTTGATGTGAAAAAAGGTTGAGGATCATCTAGAGATGCAAATTCGTCCATCATTTACCCATTTGGATAAGATATATCAATTAAATCATCATTTTAAGTCAAGCCGATACACTTTTTCTAAGGAAACTTGTTGGCTGTCACACCTCACCTCCTTGAGGTGCTTTTCACGATATGAACCTTTCCAAAAGTTCAAAAATAGATATGGGACACCTCCTTGGGCTCCATGGCCGATAGGAACTCATATATAAGCTTTTCAACTTGATACAACTCAAGTTAAGCCTTCAAATTCAATCCCTTTTTCTTGGTCATTTCGTCACCAACATTTCCATCACTCATAAGTGATTCAAACATGGTGTCTCATTCATTCTCTCTACTCTAAATTATTCATAGAGGAAGTAGGAACACTATAGAGGTGGTAATTTGCATATTGAACCCTAGGTTTTGGGTAATTTGCACATTACACGAAAACTAGGTTTTAATGCACAAGGATTGTTTTACAAGCGTAATCTTGGTGTCAAAGCTTGTGGAAACCATACTACTGCAACATATTCATTCTTATGATGTCTCAACATCAGAGGAACATCTTATCATGTGCAATTTGCAAGTTAACCCCTCAACTTGGGTAATTTTCACTTTAGTCCAAAATAAGCAAACATTGCTTCAACATTATTCAAACAGGACCAAAATTGAAACATAAGTTTCTCATGAGCCCTAAACACTTTTCATAAGATAATATTAAGCATATAAGCATCTTTCTTAATCAAATCACCTAGGGTTAAAGCATAACCCAGGTCAGGGATGTTACAAATTATAAACCCCTAACAAGGATTTCGTCCCCGAAATCCCAGATAAAGGGAACAGATGTTATTCATTCATAATATCATCATGTCTCTTCATAATACCTCATTGTTATGGAGACATCATAGAACTTTTATCAGCACAATGTTCCTTTGCACAATATTCTCATAGAGCCAATTGAGAACTTTTCTTAAAGACATATTTAGTTGTTATGTTTATGCAAAGCATAAACCCCTAACATGTGATGTTCATACTATGTTATATACAGATAGACTGGTTTCATGGTTGACCATTCCAGGTAGCCCACATAAATCATCTGACATTTCTCAAATACCAGAATCTCTTACCTTGGTATCAGTCACATGTGTTGAAAACACATCACATTCTCATATTCCTTTCATCATGAGACATTACTTGTTACATATATCTTTATCTTGGAGCCTAAGTCCAAGATAAACTGATACTTCTCTAAGTATCCATAACATGATTATTTTTATCTCATGCACATCAAATGTCCTAAGACCCACTTGATTGCCATGTCCCCGAAAGGTAAGAAAACAAGGAATCATATTCCTCTTAACATCTCATGAATTTTTAACTATTCATGAATCATTACTTTTTGTCACATCCCAAGTTCCTTGCTTTCAGCATAGGAATTTATAAGGATGATCACATAACATTATTCGTTTCCTTGTTAAGTTCTAACATGTTCATGAGCATCTTATGATCTCATCACATCTCCCATTTCCTCGTTATAGGAAAAGATCTTTATCATATTTACAACTTTATTGAACTGGGATCACCTCCCTTGTTCTCATACTCATCATATGAGGATCATATTTTTACTTCCTCATATACACATACTGATCTGAATTCCTATCAGATCCTTCTTTCTTGTTCTTAAGATATGATACATTTATCCATATCATATTTCCAATTTCATAATAATCATTAGATTGTCTCAGAATGATTGCTTGATCAGGGCAATCAAAAAGATACCAATCTAAGAGTTTCCATACTCACTTTATCATCAATAGTTGTATACCTGATCAGGGTTTACAAGTACTGAGATCAAGTAGTATGCACTTACATGTTATCATATTCCTTGCTTTTCATATTATCATAAACATAAGATTTAACATCCCTGGATTTTATCCAGGCATCTCTTCTATACCTCTTCCTCTTTCATAGAGGTAAGATCAATATAGACCATTTAAAAGAATACTTGAACAGAATTCAAATTCTAATTCTCATCATTTCTTCCCTATTTAGAAACCAATAGGGAAAACAAAATCAACAATCCTCCTTTTTATAACAAAAAGGGTTTAGTGTACTCAACATGTACACATTTATAACATACCTTGTCCTCACATCATGGTCTTACAGGTAAAAGGTTAACATCTTTACCTTTACTTAATGGCTACTGCTCTGGAACATTAAGCATTTATTGTACTATTAGTACCAAAAACCTTAGCTTTTTAGAACCATTAGGCAAATGTCTCTAAAATTATAGAGACCATTCCCTACTTCTCAGCTTATTGTCCCTTCTTGGGCACTGCCATCACAGATTTATTATCTGTGTAAACTCATGGCAGAGTCTACTTTCTTGCCATAAGTTAATCTTTTCCATATTTTCCCTTGTTCCAACATGACTAAGTCATTCAGGAACTCTTTTAAAGCTCAAGCTTTCAGTATTAAGGACTGATAACCTAGGTTGTAAGGCTAGTATCCAGTCCCCTATATGCATTACTGTTGCCCTAATCTGCCCAACAAGAGCATGATCATAGGATTCTCTATCCTGATCAGGTCTTAATGGGGATTCTCCGGCACTCATTCTATTCTTGTCTGATCCCTTGCACCTCTTCATAGTGCAACAACATTGCCCTTAGCAATGTATTCCTTGTGTTCCCCAGTCATTTTAAAACTTTACCCTTTCTCTGCACAGGCAGAAATCATTATAGGGTATACTGGAGGACACTAACACAGACTCAACAACCTTAGTCCTATGTCTCTGTAGACTCAGCGAACCTAGAGCTCTGATACCACAATTGTAGCATCCAACTTATAAAACACGATTAATTTATGCGGAAGCGTTCATCAAGCAGCGGATTAGCAAAAATCACTAAAAAATTAAAACCTTTTTCAAAGAGATCCATTCACAGGAAAACTCTTTAAACAAGAACCAAAGTGTTTCATTTTCATCCTGGTTCAGAAGTACACAACCTGTAAAATTCCTTTTTAAGGATTACAACATTGACTGTCCTGCTAACAAATATACACAGGCAGTATAAATACTTTGAGGCACTAAGCCAAAACTCCGATTGGTTCATTTAAAACTCCGAGGACCTGAGAGTATAGATACGACACATAGGACTACTAACTATATGACACGACAGACAGTACACTCAACCTGAGCTATCACTGCTGCCTCAGACGTTGTATCTCCTCTGTAGAAAGATCTTCACTTCCTCGCACATCCACCTAAAAAATTGGATCCCACGGGGGTGAGACAATTGTAATTGTCCCAGCGAGAGATATAACTCTCCGCCGACCATATTATTATCACATATTAAGCAGTAATAAACTGAGCAGAGATTCTTTTATATTGACATACATGATAAATCACTGTATGAATAAAACAAAGTAATGTCCCTTCTTAAGGAGAACATTGCATCTACCCATGGTAGATAAGTAATTCATCTGTCTACCTTACAGAGAATATAAGGAAACATAAATAACATCTATCCACTAAGGAATGCACAAAGGAATGCAACATCAACCAATGAATTTCCGTATTCAATCCTTAGGCAATTATGCTACACGACTGATTACATTTTACAATCACACTTATGCCCTGAGGAGATGAGGTATACTGCTCATACTCCAACCGACCACTACGAAGTCGGAATCGGTACCATACATAGGTCAATGGATGAGCCGGACTCCATGACCTCTCACGTCTCGGTCAGTGCGAGACCACAAGCAGGACTACGTCAACTGCTTATCGTAGCTATCCAGGGTATACTGGCAACTTGCTACAGAGTTACAGCGTCAGCTGCCTCTCTTCGGAATCAAGAGATTTTATGTTTATCTCCACATCATCCGGCATTCATCATCGGAATCAAGAGATTTTATGTTTATCTCCACATCATCCGGCCTTCATCATCGGAATCAAGAGATTTTATGTTTATCTCCACATCATCCGTCCTTCATTATCGGAATCAAGAGATTTTATGTTTATCTCCACATCATCTGGCCTTCATAATGAAGGATTGAGAGATCTCATGTTTATCTCACGTCAATCCCTTCATTAGGGCGTAAGGTATTTGCGCCCATCACCCACACATATTCAACAATATGCGTTCATCAGGAGATCCCGTAGGAAAACCTGTTTCACCATCACCAGCTACTGACGATGATGGATCTATGGTCAGGGCACTACATGATAAAATTCCACTTGATTAATTAAGTACATTACCATATTCTTTTAGCATCAGTCAAGTTTTCACACAAGAATTATTATGACAAATGCTACAAAGAAAGGTATAATACATCTATCAAGTACTTTCAAATCTTTAAAACACATGATACTTGGGATCACAGTCCCTTATCACATTACTGGGAATTCTCATCCCTTCACATCATCATTATCATGATTATTGGATATGGGTATTCAAACCCTTAGCTCATCACATAACATTGTTACCTCTATAACAGGTAACCATTACCTCTAGGTCCTCAGACCAAGGTATTTATTTCACTTGTTGTGCAAGTATTCACATGGCTCACAAGGCCATCACACATCTTGTTACCTCTCACTAGGCAACAACTTATTCACATGGCTCACAAGGCCATTAATCATCTTGTCACCTCTCACTAGGCAACAACTTATTCACATGGCTCACAAGGCCATTAATCATCTTGTCACCTCTCACTAGGCAACAACTTACTCACATGGCTCATAAGGCCATTCAACATTATACTTGTTATATAAGTATTTAACATAGCTCACAAGGCTATTGTAATAAGAGAAATACAACCTTCCCATCATTAGGGTTAGGGTTTCCCTTTTTTATCGATTAGGGTTTCTCTTACATGTCATTACCCTTCATTACGGTTAGGGTTTTCCATTATTAACCATTTAGGTTTTCAAGATCATATTATCAATGATCAAACCCTAATTCATTTATCCACACATCTAGGAGCCAACATTGATACCATAAGTATCCAATCATACTTATTTATTCTCATTCATTTATCATTAAATGAATCATCAACACAAGGTATGAGTTCGTCTCTCATCCTTACCAGGGTATGACTAAATCATACTTTATTAACTTGGCTTAATCCTTTCCCAAGGTATGTTATCCCACACTTATCAAAGTGCATCAAACTCATTACATTTCAATGTAATATTTGACATAACACACTTCATGTATTACTCATCCAAGTATATTGGATTTGAGGTGCATTAAGGTGTATCAACCTTGGAGTGTTGGATGTGATATCTATCATATCTTGATGTATCACTTCCCTCATCACTATTATCTTACTTAAGTTCAACAACTTATCTTGTATTAGGGTATTTCCCATCCTAATACTTTATCCATTAGCTCATCACATTTATCATGTAATGTATTGGTGATAAGTCACACATTTGAGTTATCCAACCATCATCAATGATATGGAATCATCTTGAGTTAAGACATTGTTGATATAGGGTTGTCCGTTATCAACCACTCTAGGTGTTTCACCTATCAAGGTATTAACCACACCATCACTTGGTTTTACACTCATTACCCTTAAGAGTGTCTTACCCTCACCTTTACAAGGTTTCTCGGGTTAGAGGTGTTTAAACACTCACCATATCAGGTGGTTCACCATCTAGGGTTATCCATGACAGATTAGGGTTTGCCATATTGGGCTAAACCCAATATACAAGTTATTTGGAGTGTAGGGCACCAAACCATATTGGGATACACCATCAAACATTAGGTTGCATCACTCACCCATGTCGGGTTAGGGTTTATTGTGTCGGGAACATGGTACATATATGTGTCACCCATGATGTTTAAGAGGTATCAACTTATCACCATGTCGGGCTAGCATGTTGTCTAGGGTTGTGTATTGTGCAACCCTATCGTGCAACCATGTCGTGCAACCATGCCGTGCAACCATATCGTGGAACCATGTCGTGCGATCATGCCATGCAACCATGTCGTGCAACCATGTCGTGCAACCACACTTGTTATACCTCACTTATATCGGGTTACCCAAATTAGGGTTTCAACTTAACATACAAGTATACAATTAACCTTGTATCGTGCATGGAGTCTATACTTGACTCCCTATCGTGCAAGAGGTGTATACTACACCCTCATAACGTGCAACAATGTATTCATTCATATCCATATCGTTCCAGTGAAGTGGGTGCATCATCATATCGGGTTAAGGGTGCTTGCTTATGTGCTTGCACCCGATATCACTTTTATAAGATGATACCATCATCTTCAAGCTCTAGACCTTAGTCCTAACTGTTATAGTTCATGGCAAAAGGTCTAAGAAACTACTAGAACTCATAATATCATCAACTATTTCAGGAAATTTCGGAATTAAAAGTATTTCACTGATTATAGCAATTTAAGTGAAGAATAACAACATGGTTGGGTTCAAGTTATAAAACCCGCCTTAAGAACCACTTCAAAGCTCCAAGCTCCAAAGGTTGAAGATGACTTTATCAAAGGTCCAAGGCTCGTTCAGAACTCCTTCATATACAAGGAATCACCATGGATAAGCAATTGGTGAAGAGGAAAAGAAAGGAAGATCAAAACCCTAAAATCATGCTTCAATTCAAGGTTGAAGATGATCTTTTCCTCACCTTAGGGTCAAGTTTTGAGTTCCTTAGCTCCTTGGCAGACACCCTACCAATCTTGGGCGATATGGACTTCCTCTTGGCCGACACAACTTTGCTTGTGGCCGATACCCCCTCACTTGTGGCCAGAATCACTTCAATTGGCCGATATCAACTTGCTATGGGCAATATCAGCATGGTATGGCCGATATACTTGCTATGGCCGATACCTAAGGCCTATGGACGACACCCTTGTGATCTTGCACGATATGACTCCCCTCTTGCACGATATGACACTCACTTGGACGATATGGCACTCACTTGGAGCCAAAACACTTCACTCTATGGCCGATATCACTCAATATTGCCAAGATCACCTACTTGGGCGATATGGTCATGCCATGGACGATACCCCAAGGCCCTTGCACGACACCACAACTTCCCTTCACGATATGGGAGCTCCATGCACGATACCTTAGGGTAGGAGGGTGGTAAGGGTCGCAAAATTCCATTAAGGGGTCAAATTAGGGGTATATATACTTGCCGATCATGAAGGAAGGCAAAAATGAGGTGTCAACATTTTGAGCTAGTAGGTGCCACGTGTCATACATGGGTGACACGTGTCCATGCATGCATCAAAATTTATCTTGACGTGAAAAAAGGTTGAGGATCATATAGAGATGCAAATTCGTCCATCATTTACCCATTTGGATAAGATATATCAATTAAATCATCATTTTAAGTCAAGCCGATACACTTTTTCTAAGGAAACATGTTGGCCGTCACACCTCACCTCCTTGAGGTTCTTTTCACGATATGAACCTTTCCAAAAGTTCACAAAACGATATGGGACACCTCCTTGGGCTCCATGGCCGATAGGCACTCATATATAAGCTTTTCAACTTGATACAACTCAAGTTAAGCCTTCAAATTCAATCCCTTTTTCTTGGTCATTTCGTCACCAACATTTCCATCACTCATAAGTGATTCAAACATGGTGTCTCATTCATTCTCTCTACTCTAAATTATTCATAGAGGAAGTAGGAACACTATAGAGGTGGTAATTTGCATATTGAACCCTAGATTTTGGGTAATTTGCACATTACACCAAAACTAGGTTTTAATGCACAAGGATTGTTTTACAAGCGTAATCTTGGTGTCCAAGCTTGTGGAAACCATACTACTGCAACATATTCATTCTTATGATGTCTCAACATCAGAGGAACATCTTATCATGTGCAATTTGCAAGTTAACCCCTCAACTTGGGTAATTTTCACTTTAGTCCAAAATAAACAAACATTGCTTCAACATTATTCAAACAGGACCAAAATTGAAACATAAGTTTCTCATGAGCCCTAAACACTTTTCATAAGATAATATTAAGCATATAATCATCTTTCTTAATCAAAACACCTAGGTTTAAAGCATAACCCAGGTCAGGGATGTTACAAGCAGTTTCTTCCTCTCTCCAAGGTTTGGTTCCTCTAATGGAAACCAAGATATCATCAGCATGAGGCAACCACTATTATTCCACTTAGGTTGCATCATTCTCAACTCCCCACTTTTCCTCATACCTTGGTGTCTAGGCTTCCAACCTTCCTGCTTGGGTCCTGCTCTCTCTCTCTCTAGAGATAACTCCATACCTAGCCTTATACTAAAGGTCCTCTCTCCATGAAGATGGATCAAGCTCACCAGCATACCTCTACTTGAAGAAGCTTATGTTCAAACTTATGTTTTCTCAAGGTTATCCCTAGCCCTTTATGCTTATCTCATCAGCTATCCAACATACTCCCTTGTCCAGGGTTTCAACATACTGCTCGCACTACTGACGTACTCTAGGTGCATACTATGCCATGTTCATATAATCTCATGGGGTTTCCATAGGTTCTTCTCCAACCTCACCAATCAAGGAGCTATCCTTCTCTCTACCATGCATGACCCTTTCCAGGATTGGGTCGCCAAAGGCACTAGGTCATCCAACCTCTCATGGCTCATATGGGCATCCAAAAGCATATCCATCCAAACACCTGGTCTACCGTGACATTTAACTCATTATGTCATCTCTCTCTCTCTAACCTTCTCTTAGGGTTAGGGTTAACATCATCCTTAGAGGATGTGCCAGTTCTTTACTTGTAATGGAGATCTCTAACTCTTAGACTAACTCTCTTCACTTATCCTCCTGACAAAAAGGCCTAGCCTCAGGTCTCTCTTGAGGGCATGAAAACTTATTTCATACGACCTAAGCATGTATCTATTCTTTAGTTTACGCTTAAACTATTTAGCTTATATCCATGACATCTTATTTACATGCTTTTTATTAATTTGGTGGAGGATTCCTTAAACCTTATCAACCTTTCCCATACCTCAAGAAGGTGAGGAAAAGAGAGAAAACCCTAATCCTTAAGGTCCTTAGAAGCATTTGAGTTGAGAAGGGATGAACAAGATGAGAGAGTCCTAAAGGTATCTTATTTTGAGTCAAATCTTGAGACATTGGTCAGGCAGTCA